>JBBBDQ010001008.1:180000-645000 GCA_037127315.1 Ascarosepion bandense | reverse complement strand
TGTATGATTGATTTTTTTTTTTGCTTTTTTAACTTTAACTTTTTTCATGTATTTTACATATAAATTAACTTTTTATCCTCCTCCTCTCATTCTCTGAAACATTTAAAAGATGTTATTAATTTTTCTTTGTTGTTGTTGCATTCGTTATTTTTTCAACTCCTAACCAACTGAACATCCAGAAACTATTTAGTCATAAAGTGCACACAAGGAAACTGGGAGTGGTACCCAAAGTATTAAAAGTACTCTTTAACCTGATTTTGTTATTTTTATATATTTATAATGTATTTGCTCATACCTTTTTTTTTTATAGGAAATGGTTGAAGACACAAAGTATTTTCTTCAAAGATTTCTTCTATTTATTGATGCTCTAATATTCCTTTTCTAAAGTTAATGAAAAAGTTTTGACCTACTTTGGTCGTCACGGATCACTTCTGTGAATTCAGCTATGACTACGTCCTACTTAGATTCTTATGGTTCAAGGCCGATAACTCTTATTCATTTTTTTCCTCTTTTCCCCCGGTTTTAATTTGGAATTGAGCGTTCTTTTATCGCTCTCTGAGTTGATTTTTAATAAAACTCACACTCTACGTTTTTTGTTATAAATATTGTGCGTGCAATTATATACAGATTAAAAAAAAAAAATATTGGTAATTCAGTATTTGAAAGATGATTTTTTTTTTTTTTTTTTTTTTTTTTTTTTTTTTTGTAAAAGTTTAATTTACTCTTTGCCAGGAAATATACACATGACATTTGCCGGAAAATCTTTTTAAAAGAAAATTGAGTAATTTCCAGCTTCAATTTAACATCACTTATGAGAAAAGGGAAAGCATATTTTAACTGTTAGATTCACACTCACAGTGTTACATGTCTGTAAATTCCATCAGAATGCTATTAATTTTCTGCCGGGTGATTGGATTATTGAAGTGTTCAACAGGAAACGGGAAATTAAAAAAATTCTGTATATGAGTGTAATATACAAATTCAGAAATTTACAGCCAGCATTTATTCTATTTAGTGTGATTACCTTTTTTTCTTCCCCCTGTTATAAATATAAAAGGATTTTTAAAATTTGTTTGCTACCATAGTATTTTTATACATTTTTTTTTGTTCTTTAGACTGTACAACAAAAATTATAAACACTATTAGATTAATTTTATATTTACAGCATTTTAAAACCTAATACAATTAGAAGTATGCAATATTTCTCATTTACCATTTTTATAAAGAAATAAATATGAAAATATTTCTGTAAATTTTTTAAATTTAATCATTTCACCCCAAGCAAGGCAGGATCACCACTAGTGTGCAGGAGGTTACAGTGAGAGAGAGAGAGAAAAAGAAAAAAAAACGTGGTACAGGGGATGCTGAAAAAAGGACAAGAGATGGATAAGATTTACGGAGATAGCAATTGATATATTTAAATTTTTGGAGATTGTAGCTATCAGAGATGTAAATAAACAGAAGGGAATTTCACTGATGAGAAGTGCAAGAAAAACGGTTGGATTACAATTGGCAATTACATTTAACTATTTCAATAGTAAAAAGGTGGGACCTAAATGCCAATCAAGTAGCACACTTAAATTCACGTGGTTGGTGTACTAGGAGAAAAAAAGCTCATCAGAGCAGTTGCCATGAATATTTTAGGGATTCAATGATTATTTAAAAAAAAAAAAAAAGTACTAATGAATTCCAAATATCTGTCTATATTTCTGAGATGATGTATTTATTTACATTGTTTGGACTATTGTCCTCATCTTTGTTGCCATATTTGCAACAATTCAGTTGTCATATGCTCTGGCCTTCTTTAGGTGATTGGAATTTTAAACCAAACCCTTTATTTCATCCAACTTCTGATGGAACTTTTCTAATTGTCTCCATATTTTTGGTATATTGGGTCTGTACTGATTCTTCAATATCTGTCTATATTTCTGAGATGAGGTATTCCAAATGTGTATATTACTTTTTGTTTAGGATTATATGTTTATAATGAACTATTTTTACCAGGAATAAAATTTGTTTATAAAAAAAAAAAGTTGCAGAAACTTCTTGGGGTACAAATTTAATAATCTTTCCAAATATAATTTGAATGACGTGAGGTGATGTATTTGCAGTTACCTATCTCTGGGAATTGTATGGTTTTCCTACCTATTTTTCCTACCCATCCCAGAAATACTGATTTAAAAAAAAATATTTGAATACTATCAGTTGTTAAAAAAGGATTTCAGTAC
Source organism: Ascarosepion bandense (assembly GCA_037127315.1). Taxonomy (NCBI): domain Eukaryota; kingdom Metazoa; phylum Mollusca; class Cephalopoda; order Sepiida; family Sepiidae; genus Ascarosepion; species Ascarosepion bandense. The sequence goes on along the minus strand of JBBBDQ010001008.1, from coordinate 642,772 downwards.
ATTTGCAGTTATTAAAAAAAGGATTTCATTGCCTAACAAGATGAATGTTTTAGTATTTACAACTGAGGCATAATGTTTATTTGGAAGAAATAGCTGTGTGAAATATTAGTGTGCAGTATTTTATTTTCTGGGATTAATTTTTCATTATTTCATTTGTTAAAACCTAACAATATCAATTACGTTATTAACATATTTCAGCTGACATTCTCCAGCTTTCATTAGGTGAATGTTAAATTAATGCTTTGGAATTCACATTTTAAACAGAATTCAAAGTTTAAGTGTTAAAGACAATAAAAGTGCCCCCACCCAAAAAAAAAAAAAAATCTTGAATAATGAAAATATTTTCTCGGAATTTGAAAAATTTACAGTTTATGATTTTATTTAATCTACTAGCAGTATAGCCCGGCGTTGCTTGGGTGTAATGAAAGCTTAAAAACTAATCCATGGTCCTGGAGCTCAGACTCTTTGGACATTGGCACGAAAGACTAAAAAGCAATAGTTGTTTCCAGTTAAAGTGAAAACGTAGACTGAAAGAAAAATGAATGGATGTAAGTCAAATTTTGATTTCCTGGTATTGATTTCAAATTTTCTGCACTATCGTAAGAACTGCAACCTTGAAACTTCTGAATATTGTTTCTTATATCTTTGTCTATGAGTGTATAAAATCCAATTAAAATCGGACCACTCCTTCTATAACCCGACTTTTTTCGATTTTCAATATTTATCGGGGATACCTCGACACAAAGCCTAGCTAAGAACACTTGCAGACACTTATAGTACAATTGTGTAAATTTTCAAGAAAATCGGTTCGGTCGTTTCGGAGTCTATAGGTAACGGATACAGACACACACACACAAAGTTCCATTTATAAATAAGTTTAGATTTAGATTTGGATAATTAGTTGCATCTTTGTTGCTTTTAATGCAATGTATCAACATGCACCCGAGAAAGGTTGGAGAATGTACAGGTGTACAATTCTAAAAATAATGAAAAAGTCTGTGTTGTCGAAAAACAATTTTTATATATTTACTTAATAAGTACTTTTTTTTTTTTAAAAATTCAATTATATACTTTTCCTCTGTAAATGAGTTATATTATGCAACCCAGGTTCCTACCATCTGCTGGTGTCTTCAGGCGATTTACAATAACTTATTGTAAATCACTTGAAGACATGGGCTTGCATAATAACTCGTTTACAAATTTAAAATATTCAAAAGTTCTACAATATAATTGTATTGAACACTTTAATACAACTGTGTACTGGTCTAAATTAATTATGACCAAAAACTAAATAATTATATATGAAAATCAGTTGACTTGTCTTCTTGCATCTTTTTAGCTTTTTAAAGACATGACAAATGGATTTATGAATGATAATTAGTATATATTTGCACACACTGAGTCATTGCTGAGGGATTAAACTTCTTTTTATCCTGAAATGACTTATTTTCTACTCCAGGCACCTTGAGCAGGTACTATATTTAGGCCTTAAGAAGCTTTCAGTTTAGTAGAATTTGGGAGCTCCCTCTTCATTATGTGTCTATAAAAAATAAAAAGATATATTACTCTAAGATTTCCCTAATATTCAAGCCAGTAATAATAAATGAACCACCTACTCAGTAGGATTATCAACTAAAAATAAGGTTTAAAGCGAGATATATGTGACATTTTCATTAACATATTTGCAGGGCCGAATTTAGGTTGTAAGAGGCCCAGGGAATAATAGAATTTTTGGAGCCCCTTCGTTACATATGTTTGTTTCCCCACCCCATGTCTATATGTCTATAAAAAAACATTTTTATTAGCAGTGTGTGTGTGTGTGTGTGTTTTTTATCTGAATCCTACAGAAATGTATCCAAAATGGAGTGCCTGTATTAAACTGAAATTCTAGTATTCAAATTCACTAGCAAATGATCCTGAAAAATAAAACAAAGGCAGATTATTACATATTTGTGTTCAATGAAGTGTATCATTGAGCAAAGTAAAAATTAATGCAAAAGTAAAAAAAAAAAAAAAACTACATTAAAAATGTATATAAAAAAGCTACATCAAAATCTAACTTGGACCCTTAACGGTCTTTCTAGTTTTAGGGACTCTGGGCTGAAGTCCATACTTGCCCTTATGTAAATCTGATATAGGCCTCGAGACTCAAATTTTTTAATCTTTGTTTCTCCACCTGCTGTATGATGAAAATAATTTGTTTGTGAAGAAATATTTATGAATAAGAATTTCAGCTTTAGAAAGGTAAATTGAATTTTTAAAAAAAATATTCTAAGTTTTGGTGAAAGCTTGGTAAGTTTTCTGAAATTCTCTAACAAACACTGTTTCCGCTATCAGCTATTTTTGATTCTTATTTTTTTTCTTGTGTTGCTGTGTAGGCCAATGCATTCATTGGTTTTTGTCACCGTTTTGAATTTGGAAAAAAAATCTAGCCAAGAATTGTTTAGACCAAAGGTGCTGATATTAGTCTGAATAACCCATTAGTGTCATGTCAGTAGCCAGCATTTAGGTCAAGATGTAACAAAGGTATAAGTATTTATTCTTACTAGGAAGATTGTCGCAAAGAAATTCTCTTTTTTTCTCATTGGGCCTTGTGCCAGACTAAGCTTTGCTCAAACAAAACTACTCTCTATTAATCATCTGAGAGACCCCTTTTATATTTCCATCAGTATGGCTAATGCTAACTTCCAGGAAAGTGACTTCTTGGGCTAATGTTCTCGGCTGACATGAAGTGGAAAGACTATATTGAATCCATTGCTTGGTTAACTGTTAAGAGGGCTGGCTCATTATGTTGTGTGAGACAATTTTTCTCTCCAAAATCTTACACATTTATAAGTCTACTATTTGTCCTTGTTTAAAATATTACTGCCACATAAATTCTTGATAAAATCCAAAGAATCAGTTATATTATTGGTCCTCACTTGGCATCTTGGTTTAAGTCACTTTCCCATCACCATAAAGTTGCTTCTCTCCACCTTTTCTATAAATGCTTTCAGTGTAATTGTTCTGATAAACTCTTCACTATGGTATCCAGACTTTCTGAATTTAAGTGCAATACTTGATTGGCAACAAAGGTCTCGTCAATTCACAGTTGAATTGGCGAGATGTAATCCTAAGTTCTCTGCTGACAGTTTCTTTTCTCACCCTTCTCACTTGTGGATCTCTCTTCTGGCTCTGTTTTCCATTCAATTTTGATCTCCAAAAATTTAAATGCAATTATCTCCTGTCTTCTATTGTTCTCACTCCTTGGTAATGTTTCTGTTTTCTAATTCTTTCATGTTCAATAACACCTTGTCTTGGTGGCTTTACTGCATTGCTTGGGGTAAATTTGATTTTGAAAAAAAAAAAAGATCTTGCAAGTCACATTGTTTGCAGAAAACTAGTCATGGGCCACAAGAGTAAGTTTTTAAAGTAAATTACTAAGTGAAAAAATAGTACAAATGCACTAATGCGTTTCCTAGGTCTTAATCAAATTCAAATATTGGTTGAATAAAGTCATACTTTCAGAAAACTAAATTTTTGTATGCAATCATTCACCAAAGATCACAAAAAAATGTACTATTTTTATCCCCCCTCTCAGTTTTCACTGAGTAACTGTGCAGACCTGAATTGACTTTGTGTTTGTGTGAATGTAATAAATTGCAGTAATTTCTACCCCCCCCCCTTTTTTTAACCTCTAGTTGCTAGCAATTAGTTACTTACCTATTATAGTTCTTTAGAAGGAAGGATTGCTAGTTAATATAGTGTGTGTGTTTGGGGGTGGGTCATCAAATATGGCGGGATAGGGGGGGTCTTTTTTTTTTTTTTTTTTTCCAAATTTGATAAGCTCACAAGTTGAATAAACTGAATTTATTTTTATCCAAACATAACTCTTGGTCATGTTTAGGGAACCTCCATTGAGAATCAAGGTTACTCACAATGTCCTGCAAGATATGCTTTCAAACTATGTTATCATTGTCACATAAAGCAAGAGTAAAGCTGTGTTTTTTTTTTTTTTTTCCTTTTAATTTGTTGTCTCAGTTGTATAAATTATATGTAAATTTTCTTTGGCAAACTTCTGAAGAAGTGTAATTTATGCATTCTGTCATGGTGGCTCCAATGAGTTTTAAACAAAAATAATGGCATGTTATTATGGTCTGTGTATTCTGAGTCAAGTGCTTTCAAAAGCATAAAAGCCCAGTATTTCCTCTTTATGTGTGTGTGTGTGTGTGTGTGTGTGTGTATTTAGTGATGGCCCACTTCAATGAAGGTAGTCCACTTACGTTCAACCTCTCCCAGCTAAATACAAAGTAGTTCATCTTGTCTGCTGTTGCCTGTTCAAGTGACACTTGCACAAAAAGCGGATCTTTGTCATTTGAGATGTTGTCTTCTACTTTACAGGGAAAGTATTGTAGAATTGTTTTGTTTTTCTTCATTCTATTTATTTATTTTTTTTTTTATCTGTTGTTGATCTAAGCATTTGTTTCCTGTGTGCTTTTATTGCAGTGACTTTTATTTTGATTGTTGCTTTCTATTATTTCGAATTGGAACTGTAAATTGCACGTCTGTCTGATTCTTTTTCTGAACCTCTTTTTAGGCCTTTCGGACACAAATGGTTTGACTTCATCAGCAGCATTAATTGGAATGTTTTAAATTTCTTACTCAAATCATTGTCAAGTCTTCATTTTCCTTTTTTATTTTTCCTGTTTAACACAACCGTGGGATTGTCATTCCACAATTAGAAACAAGGGGAAAAAAATTGTTGGTTGTAAGCTTTTTGTCAATATGAATTTTATCTCTTTACCTTGGGAAGTACCTTTGTGATTAGCATACAAAACAGTTGCAGTCATTCTAATTTAACCATAAAAACATTTTATTCAATATTTTCTCCATCTTCATTTATATCTGCTTGTCATAATATTCAATTTTTTTAGATGAAGCCTTGTTAATTGTTACTAACATTTTGACTTGCATATATTTCATTTCAATTTGAGTTTGTTTTTTTTTTCTTTTTTGTTTTTTTTAGTCTCAGATTTGGACATAATGGCATAAAGTTTCCATTTGACTTATAAATGTCTGAAATGACTGCATGGAGATTGCAGTTTAAATAAAGAAACTGACGTTGAAAGAAATGAATTAAAAAAAGAAATAGATAAAGTGACATAAATTTTATTAAAAAAAAATTTTTTTTTTTTTTTGTTAGCTTTTTCCAAAGCTAATATGATTTTGAAAATATGGAAGTTAAGTTGCACAGTTGTTTGATTTAAATCAAGTGATTTCTTCTCTCTTAATAACTCTTAACACCTATGTACAGGATTTCACCATCTTTTCAAAGAATACCAAAAGTTTGTAGCTTTATACTTAACTAATACAGATATTTTAAACCCACTAAATTCCAGGCCAGAGTTTTAAAAACCCCCACCACTTGGCCTGGTTATGCTGTCTCTCACACCCTCTCTTCTTTGCCCATCTTCTTCCCCCCCATCCCCCCCGCCTGCATTTTCTTACTTTTTCCTCTTTGTTAAACCCAAGTGCTGGGTCATCAAAGGCTGTATATGGCTACACTTTACTTCCTACTTTTAAAACCTGGCGCCTTTCTTTGAACCTTTCACCATGTCTCTCTTTGTTCTCTCTTTTTCTCTTTCTTTTTCCTCAATGTCTTTTTTACAATCCCCCATTCTGGTTTCTCATTTTCCCTACCCCCTTTACCTTGCACACAAAAAATTACCAATATAAGAAAGTGAATTTTCCATCTCCCTTCAAAAAATAGTTTACTACCTGATGAGACATTGTCCTTTCAATGTCGAAACAAAGTGTACACTTTGTAGTAGATTGTAATTTGTAAGTGTTTTAAATGTTGTTAATATTTTCTTCATTCCTTATTCATTTGGACACAGACACACACACACACACACACACACACACATATATATATATATATATTGTTCCTTATTCATTTGGATATATATATCTCAAGTTATATTGCTGATAAGGAATACAACCATTAACTAAATTAATTTGGAATAATTAATATTAAGAAATTAAATTAAATTCAAGACTATGATTGCATTAATACTAAACCAAATAGGCTAATTTTCACTTGGGTCAAAATAAAAAAAATATATAACCAGAATGAAAAAAAAAAACAAAACCTAGAATTAGAGTGAAAAGGTTTTATAAGGAACGAGAGATGTTATAAATATGCTGCAGTAATAAGAGGAAAGAAACCAATTAGGAGAAATAAATTTTAGATTAATTAGCTTTAAAATTTATGGTGCCAGCTGATATCAAATGTTTAGACTAGAAAAAGTAAAGGTTAAAAAAGTTTAACGTATTTTATTATAATGAATTATGCTGTTAATAAGAATAAAGGAAAGGAAACAACTATTTAATGGAAATTTAAATTTGGATTAATATTTAGGGGGTTTATATCTGAATTAAAAATTTGAATCTATGATCACATTTTGCTTAGGATATTTTATTATTTTTTTTCAACTAAACATAGATTGTATCTATTAAAAAGGTTATGGGGGGGGTGCAGGTTGAACCTGTTAGTCTCCAACTCATTATTAGGTTGAATCCTTCCTTTCATTTCCAAAAATTTTCGAGAAAGGGAAGTCTGGAATTTTAGATTGTGATTGGAAAAAGAATGTTTATGGGTTTAGTAATGTTGTTTAAATTCTCCTGCTGAAATTTCATTGTAAACTTGATAATTACTTTATTTATGGGGAAGTTGTTGGCTTGATAGATTACTTAGGTAGACTTACATTTGCTTTCTACCAGACCTATGATGAAAGATGGTAAAATACGTTAGTTCTATCTAAATTCTTTAAAATTTGTCTATTATGGGAATTAATGATATTATCCATATTATGTGTAAAAGAATAATTTTAATAGTATTCCTATTAAAGATTTTGTATAGGAAGTTATTGGTATACAAAATTTTTAATAGAAATACTATTGAAATTAGTTACTTTTGTACACTTATTGAATTTATTTCTAATTTAATTTCCTGTAATTAATCTAAATTTTCATATTCCTTATAATAGTTGTTTTTCTTCCCTTTAACCTTATAATTTAATTGTAGATTAATTTCCTGTTCTTTTATTACTTTTACTCCTGAGGTAAATTTTTTTATGTAAATTATTTTAATATTAACATTATTCAATCCCTGTTTTACACTGAAATAGAAAAAAATTTAGAAATTATTTGAAAAGGTTGGGCGTTTTCTTTCATCTTTCTCCTTTTTTTTTTTTTTTTTTTTTTTCCCCACTTTTACTTCCGTTTTCTTGACACACACTCAAGTGATTTTTTAAATTTTTTTTTATGTGTGATAAATGTTGGCTTTGTAAATAATTTTCATTATATTGAGCCTTCTGACCAGATTAGTTTTAATATTTGATTTTTAATAATATTAATAAGATCTCTTTGGGATTTTACCTTCAAGGCGTTTCCTTTTGACTAATATATATATATATATATATATATATATATATATAATCTATTAAAAACAATTTTGTTTTGGTTAATTTTATTAACTTTTTCCAAATAATACTTCTCACACAATGAGGAAACTCTGCCAGAAATTGCCCAAAGTTCATTAGGATGAAAAGTATAAAAAAACTCACCATTTATCCCTACCTACCCTAATGTGTGTTGTGGTGCAATGGATATTGGCTCAGAATGAGAAATTGGAGAGCCAAGTTCAAATTCCAGTTGAATTTGTTGCATTCACTTAAGTGCAAATACTCTTGGAAAAGGTATTAATCCATCACTCCTCCCTCCAGCTATGGGCTAAATAACAGGATGGACTGTTCTATAACCTTGATTGGCAACCAGTCTAGTGCAGAAAGTAATGGCAACCTACTCTGAGAAAATCTTTTGCCTTGTTAGAGATCTCTTTCAAGACATGATTACCCACTTGAGGATGTCAAAAGCTTGGATCATGTTTCTTGTACTTTAAATAGATTTTTAAAATAGATTTAGGATTAAACAGAGATTTAGGTTTAATCAGAGGATAATTTTCACAGAAGATTCCTACAAACTCTCCACACTTGCCAAAAGACCAGTGACCTTCCCCAGTCTCCAATGACACCTGCTAAAGGCAGTCACCACAGTAATTTATAACTCATTCTCCTTCTCCTAACAACTTTTATGACTCTACTTATCTTTTTCTTTCAAAGAGAGGCATTCACACCAATTTACCACTTGTATTTTTTTGTTAATACAATTATTTTCAAAGCCCATTTTTTCTTTGTTCTGCCACCATACACTTAATATAACAAAACATCACATGGAGGGGGAAAACAAACAAAAACCAACACATTCTCTGGAAAAGTCCCATTTCCTTGTTTATTTCATGTTTAAGGACAAGGGTAGCTTTGAAAATTTAATCTTCAAAATCTTTGTCTTCATGCTTCTGCTTAGTTAAAAGGCCTATTAATATAAAATAAATATTATTAGTCAATATATATTGTTGAGATATTGTATAAGAGATAAACATACACACACACTTACTGGAAGTAAAATGTTGTTTTGGGATTTTAATAATAGTCAATACTATTTTTGAATTCTGAAATTTATGCATTGTTATCAGATTTTTTTTTTCTTTTTCAGTCTCTCACTTCTGACAATTCTCAGAACCTCCAATCAGAAAGCCAGTATAATTTTGGTGCTTCCCTGAAGAACAACTATCCATTTGAAAGATTTGATATAGACAAACTTAAATCGTCTACGCCGACAACCTATCGGGGTGTAAGGAGCTTAAAACACAAAAATGACAAACACTACACTGAAGGACTTCGGAAAAGCAACAGCTTACATGATCTTAGTTCAAATGGTGAAATTCCATGTAGCAATCTTGAATCATCTAAATATCTGAGCCGCTCGGGGGACAATCTGAACTTCATTCCCATTGTGGACAATTATAACATTGGTCCCCAAATATTTGAAGGTCACGATTCTAGAAGAGCCAGTGACTCTGGCAAAAGTGACAGTCCTGTACCCTCCTACAAAAATAGCCAGGATTCAAAAGCTAGTAGTCCTAGTTCCAAATCAAGTAGTGGGGAGAAATCGGGTCACCGATCTCGCCGCGGTTCATTTGATGAGAAACGGGCTTCACCAATCCGTCCAAGGACTCCAACAAACAGATCCATAAGTTTACTGGCTGAAAAGTCAACCAATAGTCGAGAATTTTCCTCTCGTCTTTCCTTACCAAAGACTGACAGTGATATTGACATTGATGGCCCTCCAACAAAACAACGATCAAAACTGCCTCCAGATGACAATGTAATTTTATACAGCTCTCGCAACAATGAAACTGATGAACTAAAGGTAAGCATTATAGTAATAATTTATATACACATACACACACACACACACACACATGCATGTGACTCACTTTCTTCTCTCTGTTTGTTTGTGACTGCGACTCTTTCTCTCTCTCTCTCTCTCTTTCTGTGTATGTGTACCGCTCTCTCTCCCCTTTCTCTCTGTGTGTACATATGCCTTTCTCTCCTTCCTCTCTCTCTGCCTCTGTGTGCTTTTCTCTCTCTCTGTATCAGTGTGTGTGTGTGTGTGTGTGTGGACATCTCTCTCTCTCTCTCTCTCTCTCTCTCATATATTGTCAATTTTTTTCAAAGATGTGAAAAGTTAATTTTGTTTCATATGAAAATCCTTTAAAATTAAAATTTCTTTGACACCCAGAAAATATTTTTTGTATAAAAATATTCTCCACTTACCTGAAAAAATTCAGTAGCCTCCTTTTGTCTATTTTCTTTAGTTTTTAACGTTTCAAATTTTGAGTATCTTTTCATCTGTAATCTTATTCCTTAAAGTGTTAACTTTTCATTTTGCAAAACACACACACACACACACACACATGTATACATATACTCTTTTAGGGCTTCAATATAAGCACCAAGTAAAATGGTTTTCATGCTTGTTTATTTTCAAGTCCATTACGATTTGTCTTTCTTTTTTCTAAGAGAAAAAAATTGTTGACTATTTTAAGGAATAAATAGAAACTAAATTTTTTTATCAATTTTATAGAAGGCATTATTAACTGAAACATATTTTTATCATAAGTTGAACATTTGCTCTTTGGAGGCAATTCACTGAGAAAAAGTAAATAAAAAAAAAAAAAAAAAAACAGAATTTAGAAGCAACTGAAGGAATATTTTTTTCTTCAAAAATCTATCTGGCTTATTTTTTTCTAAGCAGCACCTTAGGCAATAAATATGAGTACAATGGGTTCTAAAGAACATAAATTTTCTTTCTTTTTCTTTGCATGCCCTTGTCATTTATTTCATGCAAAACTTTCTTTCCACAAAGCAGACTTTTTTTTGTCTATATTTTTTTCTCTCCCCTACTTTCTGTAGCAGAGTCATGGTTGCATGCAGTATTGTCAGGTATGTGACAGTTACCCTGTTCAGTTATCCTCTTAACAGCATGACTACAATCCAGACTTTTGCTGCAACTGCTGCACTCTATATAGTTGTTAGTAGAATAAAAAGGGACAAAAATTCCTTTTTGGGAACTTTTTCTCCCATTACATTTCTGCTTTTTTTTTTTTTTTTTTAACAGTTTCTCTAATCAAGTGCAGGAAAGGAAGACATCATATTGCCATTTTTCTTTACTATGTTTATTATTTTGACAACATTCCAGAGGAAGAGGCTGTGTATCTACCTTTCTACACATACTAAACTTGAGTAGTTTCTTCTGACAATGACCTTTCTCTAGCTAAAGGTTTTTTTTTTTTAAATCTTTTAAAACCAAACTGCATGGGTGGGGTTCATAAATGAGAAAGAACTAAAAATGATGCACACAGCCTGGAAATAACCTGACATATTAAGAAACTTAATGAAAAAAAACAATGGGATTTGAAAAACAACTCTAATTTTTTCAGTAATAAGCTGACAATCTCAAATCTCCTCAATAAAAACAACCAACTTTTAAGCACTGCTTAATTTAGGAGCAAGAAATTGTTCCATCAAGTGTTGTAAAAATATGCTTTCTGGAATATTCAGTATAGAGCCCATTTTAACTAAACATTTAACTTTAACACATTTCTATTGTATTTTTATACTAATGCCTATATGATAAAACTTGGTTAAATTTGATTTTTGCTCCACTAAAACATTATTTAGAAATATATAAATTGATTCAAAAAGACAACTTTGATGGCAATATTTTCCTACATGGTACTGAGATACATGCTGAATTTTTGTTTAATTGCAATAAAAAAAAAATTCCTTGTTTGCTTTTACATTAGCTCATTTTCATAAGTTGGAAAATGTTTTGTAAATAAATGCATTCATTTATGGTTCTAATCCAAATCTGTGCTAAATATATTTTTTTAAACTATTTCCTATTCTTCCTGAGGGCCGCTATCATTTATTTATGAACAAGGCCATGTAGATCTTAATATCATTTTGAAAGTTGTAGTTAGAAAAATTTGCTTTTGCTAATCTAAGTAACTTAAGATTAGATACAGTGTGCACGTAAAACAAAGCTACAGAAGACATAAGCTGAAGAGTTATTTAAAGTGTCAAGTGAAGAGAGTAATCCCTAAAATATATGTCAAAGTACATTTCATCATCATTACTATATATTATATGCCATTTTAATTGATGGTACATGGTTTTTGGTGTTTTTTTTTCATATTCTATTGAAGAAATTTTGATGAGTATTGAAAAATACTAATTTATCAGTACATATGATTGAAGTTTGCAAATTAGATATCTAAAATTACAAACTTGTAAAAATTAAATTTTTTATAATAAATGCAAAAATGTGTAAATGTAAGTGAAAAATTGACTCAAATGTGAGTCTAAGGGAGATAACTCTAAGCGTAAACTTGTTTTAAACTATTATGTGTTATATATTCAATTACCTTGATAAAATTTTGTTTTCATTAATAATCATCAAAAAGGTAATATTTAAAAACAAGAATTTAATATTTAAATTTCTTCATCTTTAACAAAAGTTGGTTCATGTAAAGACATTTTTTTCGGCTGATATATAAATTGGAATCTAATTTTATTAGAAATAAATGCTCTTGAAAACTTATTTCTTATCACTTTAAGAAATAAATACATCTTAATTTGAAATAACAACTTTAAGAAAACAAAAATCTTATTTCCAAATATGGGCTTGTTAGCTCATTTTTAAGAATTATTTTTGTAGGTATAATTTTTCCAGTACCAATGTTTTACAAAAATTAAATTGGTAATGATATAGAAATGAATCAGATGAGCAGAAGTATCTTTCTGTTGCTCCTTCCTTTTTTAGACTTATGGGACCTACCCTTTTTGGACTATAATGAACTCTTCCTATTATGAATACTGGGAGAATATGCCTCCTCTGGAGTTGGGTTGAGTCACCCCGGTCTAATACTTGGCCGTCAGACTGACATGTAACACTCTTGTATTTGTTTTTCATTTAATATATGTTTCACTATTTCCAGAGTTTGAGTTTTCTTCTGGACCTATTCTAGGTCCACAACAAGACTGAATGTTGTTAGAGAGATATCAATCAAACTTTATCAAACTATAATACCGTGTCAGGGTTGGGTTTCAAAAGAAAATCTTTCTTTTTAAAAAGAAAAAAAGAAAACACGAAAATGACTTAGCCATAGAGCTTGTGAAAATTCAGTGGAACAAATTTTAAATTTCTGAATTGAATGCAAAATAAGTAATATCTTAATAATTGAGAAAAACATTAAGATATTTTTAATGCTTACTTGTCTCTTTACAAATGGATTTTTATTAAAACTTGTTTGCACAAGATTTTTTTGTTCTCTTTCATTAACTTTACATTTTATAATCATAACAATGAAAAAGCAAAAATTTAAAGTTGATGTCCGTTAAAAATACTTATTGCAACAAGTTTATTTCTGCATTGGTTTTGGCCTTTTTTTTTTTTATTGTTTGGCAGCATGATCATTTAATAGATGTGTGCTTAGTATTAATGATTCTCAGTTCAGAAAAAAGACTTAGTGAAGCAAGTTCATATTTTGATCAGATCAGTTGTTCACTTTATACAAGCGCCTCTCAGTTATGGGTGAAATACCAGATGTAGTCACTACAGTATTAGATTGCGGCAAGCCAAAGGAAAAACTCCATATTAAAATCAAACGGGCATACTGATGTTGATTGTGAAATAATGACCCTTCAATTCTTACCATTTAGCTTCTCATAATGGATGTTTTAAGCCATTGTGAGAAGTTCTTTTCCTTGAAGCACTACGGCATGCTTTTTATGTTAATTTTGGAACTCCCAACCCCACCACCCATAAAAATAGGTATACTCATCTGGGTAAGATATTTACAAATGACCCTCACTCACAAAAGTTCTAATTATTTTAAATCAGCAATTGTTATTTGTAATGCTCTCTTGACCAAAGTTTGGTGTGTGTGTGCACACACACACACACACACACACACACACACACACACACACACACACACACACACACTCTTTACTAAATTAGTTAAAATAACTGAATACAGTTGTTGATATTTAGTAGAGTAAGTGCAGCAGTTCACACTAATCCCTCATATTTTCTAAATTGACTATTTGCAGCTTTTTATTTCTTTTTTTTTCTCCAATTAATCATAAAGGCAGCTACAATACAACAAATTCTTAAGTTGACTTGTGGAGGGTGGGGGGACTAAAAAATCCCAATATATATTTGGGCAGCAACTTTTCCTTCAAACATCTTTCATTAAGTACAGCTGACAAAGAAAATATACTTATTTTTAAAGTTTTTTCAGCACATTTTTCGTTCTGTAGAAGTTGAGGAATATAAAAATTGTTCATAGTTTTTATTGTTTTATGCACTTTCAGCCACTTCTATAGCCATTTTTGAGTGTTTTTGGTCTTATTTTTTTTCTTGATGTTTTGACTGTTATATAGTAACTTATTTTTGTATTTTTAAAAAAGAGTATTCGTTCCAAGCACTCATTGCATGCTGCACACAAATAGAACTTGCGTAAACTTCTGTTTTTAAATAACTTCTAATAATGATTTCCGTTATTAAATAATGTAAAGTTGATGGTAAGAGAAAAATGTTTGATATATACTGCCTCTCGAATAGCTAGAAGTTTCTGATAATGTGATTTATATAGAATTCTTGTTTTTGACCAAAAGTGCAATAAAAACAACCTATAATTTACAGGAACTCTTAAAGAAAAATCTGATAAAAAAACACGCAAAAATTAAATACTCCTTATCAGCCATATTTAATAAAAGATGTTTGAAAGAAAGGTTGTTGCACAAATATACATTAATTCTATAGAATTATTATTTATTACAAAGTCTGCTTGCCTTAAATGCTCTTGACAAGTGGATGTTACCACGAAGTTGGGAGAAACATTGGTATGAAGGAGTATTGTTAAGTAATTCTGTTTTTTTAAATTTTATATGTATTCTTCATTATATGACAACATAACTATTGCAAAAAATAGAATAAGGCACTGTTAAAGAGTAAACATGTGGCAAGAGCTTTAATAACTCATAGTAAAGTAAATGAACTGAGCCAACTCTGCTTCACTATATATATATATATATATATATATATATATATATATATATATATATACTAGCAATATAGCCCGGCATTGCTCGGGTGAAGTTTGGTGAGAATTGGATAAAAATTGTGGATTTGTATAAAGGACATAGACAGATAAACAGACACACACAAACATCTTGCCTTTTTTATATATATATATATATATATATATATATATATATAAATAATCGATTTTCTGCACTATTGTAAGAACTGCAACTGTGAAACTTCTGAATATCATTTCTTATGTCTCTGTCTCTGTCTATATCAAATTTGATTAAAATCGGACCACTCCTTCTATAACCCGATTTTTTTCGATTATCAATTTTTGATATTTATCGGGGGTACCTTGGCACGAAACCAAGCTAAGAACACTTGTAGACGCTTATAGTACAGCTGTGTAAATTTTCAAGAAAATCAGTTCAGCCATTTCAGAGTCTATAGGTAACGGAGATACACACACACACACACATTTAAGTTTATATATATATATATATATATATATATATTGTTTGGATTGTTGTCCTCATCTGTATTGGCATATTAATGATGTTTTGGCTGTTGTACATTCTGACCTTCTTCAGGTGATTGGAATTTTGAATTGAACCTCTTATTTCGATCACTGGGGTATATTGTTCTCATTCAGTGAGTCATACCACTTCTGGATGCCTTAGTTATCTAAGCTTTTTTGTTTTTCATCACTGCTGTAGCCAGGTATTATGTCACTGGATCTAATCAAAGCTTTTATTCATTGGGCAGTGGCTACAGCAGTGGTGAACAATATACTGCTACTGTAATGTAACCATAGGAGAAAATTGCAAAGTTAAGATAAGTTTCGCAGTGAGCTAAGATGTCTGGGGACTTTTTAAAGAAAAACAATTCCACACTGCAGAAGTTGATGGAATACCACAGATGTTGGAGAAAGGAAGGTGAACGATTTTTTGTTGGGCTGGTTTAGTTTCACATATTTGGTTGCTTAAAGTCATGGTGTGGTAAGGAAAAGGCTTAGGGTAGTAGTAAATGTAACCTGTGTGGGAAGAGAACAAGTGCAGTCTGCAAAGATAGTGTAGCCTCGTGGTTGCTCATTGGGGGTGCTTGCAGGGACACCCTTCCATGTGCAACATGGCACTGCGAAAACACCAATATTATGTGACTTAATCAGAACAACCTCTCTAATCCAAGGCTCAAGAGTGAATCAAGGCAGGCGGTTACTGAGTGAGATTGTTGAAAGATAGAAAAAGTTAGAAGCGTATATTATGAGTATATGTAGAACAGACATCGATTAACCCTGGAATGAAAGGGATTAAGATTGTAGTGGTTAGGGAAGAATCCTCTCAGGATTCTGTTCCATTAAGTAACACGTTCCAAGAAAGAAGCTGTGTTCCTCTCTTTTGAGTTACATGCAGTGTGGGTATAGAAGAATCCAAAGGAGTATCCTGTACATGCAGAGCTCTAAACATATATGCATATAAATACATATAGAGCTAATATAAGAAAAATTAAGACACACGTTGTTTCATGGTGAATCAGATGTTTTAGCCTATTTCAGGCGAACCATCATCAGCTTCTGTCTTTATTTTATAAAGGATATTGTGTAAAATCTTTTGTTAAATAGAGACGGAGGCTGATGGTGGTTCGCCTGAGGTGGGCCCATGCTTCCGATTCACCATGAAATAGCGTGTCTGGCTTAATTTTTCTTTTATATATATATATATATATATATATATATTATTTTTTTTTTTTTGGTATGATCAATCAATCGTAGGAGAGACATAATAAGGTACCAAAGCAGAAATAACAAAGGCTTACTTTGCAACACCAGTTTTCATGTGATCAGCGAAGTTAAGCAATGTTCAGCCTGGTCAGTGCCAAAATGGGTGACAGCTTGGGAATACTTGAATGTGCGAATAGTCTAGTAGATATCAGCACAAAATTAGAAATAGGACAGCATAGTTATACAGCTAGGTTTCCTTATATTTACATATGTGCAACTTCCATTGAGAACAGTATGACTACAGCTCTCCTTCGCACCTGATATTGATTACTTAGTATGACTTGTATCGGTAAATTATCAGGTGTAGAGGCTCATCCCTTGCTCCATGTTTAGGATGTGGTTTCCGGCTTTCTCTTTTCCAATCTTTTCACTTTTCTTTTTTCTTTTTTTTTTTTCAATTGGAGTAGATAGACTGAACTATCGCCCGGTTCACACTCCACCCATGTCTATTGAACAGGTGTAGAGGCTCATCCCTTGTTCCCTGTTTAGGATGTGGTTTTCGGCTTTCTCTTTTCCAGTCTATTCACTCTTACGTAGCCCCCTGCACACCACTGGCCTTACCGCCTTGCTCGGGGTGATATGATTAAAAAAAAAAAAATGTTGGAGAATTTTTGTCTTTTTTTCAACTGAAATTAAAGCCAAAATACAATGTTTAGAACGGCTCATGATTAAACATAATAGACATTCATTGTCTCTTATATTTAACAGCATATGTTTAGAAAATTATTTGCTGCCTCGATACACTATATATATATATATATATATATATATATATATATATCTCGAAGAATGGATGTGTAACAAATTGAAAAAAACTATTGTGGCAAGTTTCATCCATGAGGATTTTATCAAACTGGCTTAGTTGTCGTGACTATGCATGTACATGAATGAGAGATGTTGGTAGTCTCAAAATATTTGAAAGAATTTCTTTATTTTTTCCTTGCAATCTAAATTTATGTGCATTCTTTTCCTTTTCATCATCTTTGTTATTACGCATCTCACGTTGTGATAACGGAAAATCTGCCAAGAACGGTGAAGCATAAGAACCTGGATGTAAATTTACTTGAACTTGCGATTGAAGCACTTTCTCAACTTTTTTGTCTAAGTGAATTTTTTTCTCTTTTAATTATCTTTATTAGAGCACCGTTTTTAGTGTCAAAATTGTGGTCAGTTTTGTTATAGTGAACAACCAATGTGTTTTGCGTGTTGCGTTTTAAAATGTCTCTTGTGTCCTCATTTATTTACACTTCTTGAGGTTTCTCCAATATTTTTCTGGCAATTTTTGCTGTTGATTAAGTAAATTCCTCTTCTATTTCGGCTTTTTGTTTTCTATTAAGTCTTTTATAATTTTAGATGTGGTGACAAATTTAATGTTTAGTTACGATAAATTCTTTTCAAATGTACATGTGATGATGTTAGTGGAGAGACAAATACAGTATAACCCGGATATAAGAAAAATCCGAATATAAGAGATTTTCTCTGGTCCCAAATTAGAGCCTGTGGTTATGTATACAAAATAGACCAAATCCAGATGTAAGAGAAACCCGGATATAAGAGAACATTTATCGGGGGGGGGGGGGCAACTCTCTTATATCAGGGTTACACTGTATATTTTTCTGCTTTGTTTGGTTTGTCAGGAGGGGCCTCATTTCTATTTTGGAATATTTTATTAGCCTTTCATTTCAAATTGAATATTAAATAGGGTTTGGAAGTATTTTTGATATATTTGTTCTCTTTGTGTAAATATATTGAGGGCTGCAAATTCTGAGTGGTCTTAAGTAGAATCCAATGATTATCATGAAATTTATTTTGTTGCTATGATGGAAATAGAAGTTTATTAGGTCATTTTTTATTGGTTGATTTTTTAATTGACATTAAGTTTTAGGCTCTAGTAAAGGTAAAGTATTGTTTTCTTCCATTTCATAGGTAAGTTCCGTTGTATGTTCCGTTTTACGTTTATCTTCAAGCTCCAGTAAATCAGATGATGGAAAGAAAAAAGAATATAGATGAATTAGACTAGATTGAAAATAAAGTGTCTTTAGGTCATGCACATGAGTGGTTACAGCAATGTCAACAAATTCAGTCTGATGAAGTCCTAATGGGTGAAATGAGTCACAACTTTTTCCAATTTGCCACACACCTTTTCCTCCAAAAACTGTCCTTGATATATAAAAATTTATATTACATTATCATATATATATATATATATATATATATATATTGAAATCTGACAAGATGATAGAATAAGTAAAGAGCAGGTAGGAAAAGTATGTAACATGTTTCATTTTTTTTTTTTTTTTTTTAGATTTGTTAATACACAGGTATAAAAAAAATTAACAAAACTAAAAGCAATAGATGATCATTTTTAAATGTAGGAAACTGGTGCCTGTTTATGTGTGTGTGTGTGTGTGTCACATGTAATAAAAGTAATAGATGATCATTTTTAAATGTAGGAAACTGGTGCCTGTTTATATGCATGTGTGTGTGACGTGTAATAAAAGCAGTAGATGATCATTTTTAAATGTAGGAAACTGGTGCCTGTTTATATGCATGTGTGTGTCACATGTAATAAAAGTAATAGATGATCATTTTTAAATGTAGGAAACTGGTGCCTGTTTATATGCATGTGTGTGTCACGTGTAATAAAAGTAATAGATGATCATTTTTAAATGTAGGAAACTGGTGCCTGTTTATATGCATGTGTGTGTGACGTGTAATAAAAGCAGTAGATGATCATTTTTAAATGTAGGAAACTGGTGCCTGTTTATATGCATGTGTGTGTCACATGTAATAAAAGTAATAGATGATCATTTTTAAATGTAGGAAACTGGTGCCTGTTTATATGCATGTGTGTGTCACGTGTAATAAAAGTAATAGATGATCATTTTTAAATGTAGGAAACTGGTGCCTGTTTATATGCATGTGTGTGTCACGTGTAATAAAAGTAATAGATGATCATTTTTAAATGTAGGAAACTGGTGCCTGTTTATATGCATGTGTGTGTGACGTGTAATAAAAGCAGTAGATGATCATTTTTAAATGTAGGAAACTGGTGCCTGTTTATATGCGTGTGTGTCACATGTAATAAAAGCAATAAATGTTTCTTTACTTATTCTATCATATCTTGCTATTAGGTTTTAAATCAGCTGAATCCAAGTAGATCTGTTTTCCTCTCTCTCTCTCTCTCTCTCTCTATATATATATATATATATATATATATATATATATATATATATATATATACTCAGTTATAATCTGAGATTAAGGACAGTATAGTTAAATAAAATAAAGACAAGAGGAAAACTGTATTTTAAATTGCCTACGCGTTTCATCCGTTATGGACTTTTTCAAGACAGACGAAATGAGCTTTATTCTAAATTACATATCTGTAAACAAAATTATTGTTGTGAGCGTATTTGTGGTTACCAACACTAATTTTGTCTATAGATACGTAATTGAGAATAAAGCTCATTTCGTCTTTCTGCCTTGAAAAAGTCCATAACGGACGAAATGCTTAGGCGATTTAAAATAGTTTTCCTCTCGTCTTTATTTGATTTAACTAATATATATATATATATATATATGCACACATTCTCTTTCTCTCTAATGAATTTCTGTCTTGGTCACCATTTTCCCCTAGCCCCAACAACAAATTCTTATTTAGGGAAAGACCAATGTTGCACTGTCAAAACTTCTCTTGAACACCATGAGAAGAATTAGGTGTTGTCAATATTTAGAATTATTGACATTTTTATCCATTTATCTTTTGTGCTAATATGAACCTTCTTCTCCTTCCCTATTAATATTAGAACTGGTACGATTGGCTCACATAAATGTAATTGTGCTAGGAAATTCTTGTGATTCTCACACCTGAAAATTTTTCAACTTCCTAAACTATTAAGTCTTTTCAAATTGAGCTGACATATTTTTAGTTACAATCAATACCCAGAGCATATTGGGTGCGGGGTATACAGGAAGTTAGGTAGCACCATTAGTAGCTGCTGCTGCTTTCAGATTATTATTGTTATTACGGGATTTTGCAATAATTTTATATATGACACCTGGGGGTGTGTGTGTGTGCGTGCGTGCATGTCACATCTGTTGGTTTGGTGTTGTAGCTTCCCCTGGATAATTTTGCATGTTTGAACAAATACTTGTCCTTTCTGCCCACAAAAAACAAAAATACAGGTAAGTGTAAAACAAAATGGGACTGGGTGTCAAATTATATTTTTAAATTTTAATTTTTGAAAGTTATTTCCGCTCTTTGCTTTTTTGTATTAACTATTCCAGTTAAGATACCTATTCATACTAAACCTGTTTTGTTTGTTTTTATGTTTTTTGCATGCATTTTTTTGGAAATAAAGTCTTAAAAAGAGATGATCGGCTTTGAATTTAACAAAGATTCTACTGTTTGAAAAAGAAAAAAACTACATCTTAAATAATATAGTGTTTTTTAAATATATTTTTGTTTTATTTTTCTTTTATCTAATTGTGAGTGTAATCTTCAGTTTAAAAATTACCGACATAAATATTTTTATTTTTTAATTAATATTGTTGTCATCCATTAAACTATTATTGGCTAAAAAATTGAAGTTTATCCAAAGTAATTGTCAGTTTGTTGAATTTCTGAATTTAGATTTTATAAGGAAACTCACCGAATTCTTTAAAACTTTTAAAACTTTAATTTTTGTACATTTTGATTTTGTTTTGCATTAATTTTTCTCTTGGAGTGCTGCTTTTTAGCACGTAGAAAATTTCTGTTTTGGTGTTGGGTTTGATCTTCTCAAAGACGTTCTGCTTCTTGTTTTGTGAAAAATGATTTTAATATCAAAACAATTAGTTTTTTTTCACTAACAATTTTTTAAAATTTTATTTCTTTTTTTTTTTTTTTTTTTTTTTTTTTTTTCATATTTCCATCTTTGATTTTTGACTTAAAATTAATGGCAAATCCAGCCATGAAGATAATTCTCAAAATGCAAATTTTCTGTATTTTTTTAAAATAGAATTTTTGTTGTAATTTTTTTTTTTTTAGTGGGACATTTCATTTATTTTTAAAATTTGGCTAAAGTTTGTTTGAATAATGGATTTTGAAATGCAAGTTTTTTTTTTACTTGATTTTTAGGCTTGTGCCCTCCCCCACAAAACTTCAACCCTACCCATAATTAGTTATCGACTTCTGCAATATTCATGTTAGTCACGTAATAAACAAAAAGTTATTCATAGATTTGAAGCCAACATGTTTCAGATAATTGTTTGTACTAAAAAAAAAATCTATATGATTTCTTAACATGTTAAATATTTTAATCTACTTCAGTTATGGAGAAAGTCATCTTGTTATATATAATCCTAAGTTGGTGGCACAACATGCACTACACAATCATCAGATGCATATAAACATAAGCATAAAGCTTGTATGCACCTGATGATTGTGTAGGGCATGAAACTCTGAGTCATGCCATTTATGTAAGATAATATGTATGTTTATTAATATATAAATAATAGCTCTTTTATACTACATTGAGCACTGTTTTATCAACATGTAATATTTTTATTATATTTATGCATATACCCATATGTATATTTCTTAATTCACACACACACACTTTAGTATGAGAGAGGAAAAGAAAAAAAAATTCCTTCAATTCCTCAATTTATTTTAACTGTCACTTCACCCATCCCAGTTGAACTTAAATATCACAACAACAATTTTGACAAGTATGTTAAATATAATTAATTACTGTCTCAAAAAAGTATCTTTTATTATCTGGAAGGATTTTTACAAAGATCTTAAACATGTACAAAAGAACAGTTACAGTTTTGAATTTCTTTACTCAAACATGTTCACAGTCTTTGTTGTATTGGCTGGTGTGGCTCAAGGAGCGAAAGCCAAGGTAACTGTTTATCTGTGCTCTCAATAATAAAAAAATGGCATCTTTTTAAATAACCTTGCAATTGCTTTAAATATGAATATATCAAAAACTTTATTGCTTGGCATTTTTACTGTCATCAAAAGAGTTTGTTACTTAGAGATAGGCCATTTGCTTATTTTTATATAATGAATTCTTTTGATAATAGAAAATGTTTGTGTGTGCAATAAAACATGATTGAATTTGTGTATATATATATATATATATATATATATATAATATATTCATTTTATATATATATATTCATTTTATATATATATATTCATTTTATATATATATATTCATTTTATATATATATATTCATTTTATATATATATATATTCATTTTATATATATATATTCATTTTATATATATATATTCATTTTATATATATATATATTCATTTTATATATATATATATTCATTTTATATATATATATATTCATTTTATATATATATATATTCATTTTATATATATATATATTCATTTTATATATATATATATATTCATTATATATATATATATATATATTCATTATATATATATATATATATATTCATTTTTTATATATATATATATATATATATTCATTTTTTATATATATATATATATATATATTCATTTTTTATATATATATATATATATATATTCATTTTATATACACGCAAAAATTCAATCATGTTTTATTATAATTAACCAACAAGTTGTATTTTTTGTACATAAGCAGTTTAATGTCAAATTCCTGAACAAAACTCATGTTTTAAGTATTTCCCACTGTTAGGCATTATCACGAGTGTTAATGATTTTTGTTTCGTTTGGCGCATATGTCAGTTAATTGCCATGCATCTTACATGCTTTAGGTGATCATATCTTTTTTCAGACATGATTGACTAGGCAGAAGATTTTCCTGCAGTAAGTTACCATTAATTTTTGTGGTAGACTGGTTGCCAACCAAGGCTATAGAACCCAATCTGTCCTGCTAGTCAATCTATTGCTGGAGGGAAAAGAGTTGGATTAATACCTTTCTCAAGGTTAATTATGCATAAGTGAATGAAACGAATCTGAACTCGGCTCTCTGATTTGTCATTTTGAGGAGATGATCGTTACATCACAATGCACATCACCCCATGCAAGATAGTAAAACCACTAAGACGCAAGGGGTTACAGGGTGTGGAAGAATTAGGAACAGAAACATTAATAATGAGTGGGAAGAGAAAAGTGTGTTCAGAAGGACAGCTGACAGCAACTGACATTGCATTTAAATTTTTAAAGATTAAAATCAGCTGGAAAGCATAGGGCCCAAAAGGAGTTCAACAAGCAAGAAGTGTGAGAAAAGAAACTTAGTGTAGAACTTCTGGCTACATTTAGTCAGCTCAACTGTAAATTGATGAGATCTCAATGCTAATCTAGTATTGCGCTTAATTTCATAAAGTTTAGGTACCATAGCAAAAATCTCATTCAAACACTGCTAAGAAGGTTGGGTCACTGTGTCGGGCCAGGATGTTTTTTCCACCTGAATCCATCCTGCATATGTACAAGTCAACAATTCATCTGTGCATGGAGTACTGCTGCCATACATGGTCAGACGCCCCTGCCATTCACCTCAGTGTTCTCGACAGGCTCCAAAGGAGAATCAGTAATGTGATAGGTACTGACCTGGCGGCTCGACTACAGCCACTTCCCCACCGACGAGATGTGGCCTCCCGTTGTCTGTTCTATAAATACTTTCATGGCTTCTGCTCGGACGAACTTAAGTTACTGGTGCCTCCTCAACAGGTGTTTACTCGTGCAACCAGATTGGCAGCTGGGTCCCACCCATTCACAGTTAGGTTAACCAAATGCAGATGACGATTCTACTCCTGCAGCTTCTTCTCTCGCACTTCCCGCCTGTGGAACTCGCTCCCATATTCTTGCTTTCCTGACAGTTACAACCTCCAGGAATTTAAATGCAATATCAATACTCATCTATTAACCACTTGACTCTAGTTCTTTCCCCACCCCGTATATCCTTTTCTTTCTCTCCACCTTTGAAACTGTCATCATACCTGCATTCTTATCTTTCTATTGCTCCTTTCTAACTGGTTTGCCTTACTCTTCAATATCTTCTAATTAATCTTTTTACACTTATGTAGCCCCCTGTACATCAGTGGCATTACCGCCTTGCTCAGAGTGAAATGATTAAAAAAAAATAAACAAAAAAATACAATTACCATGAATGTATTTATAAAAAATGCACAGAGGCAACCTTGACTGATGTTGTGTTCCCAGATTGGGATCAATAATATTGCTGTTTCTTCTGTGGATCTATCAAAGAGCTCAAGGTAAATAGCAGGGACATTGGATAATATGTGGCAGCAATATATTAAGCAAGGACAAATGGTAGACTTATAGATATGTAAGAAATTCTGGAGAGAAAAATTGTTTTGCCTGACGCAGTCAACCAACTTTCTTATCTGCTAGCAATGGATTCAGTAGTATTTCCACTTCAAAAGACAACCATAATTTCACTGACAATGGTAATGTTGTTGTGTTTTTTTTTTTAATCATATCACCCGGAGCAAGGCGTTAATGCCACTGATGCGCAAGGGGCTCGGCTGAGAATAGCATAATGTGGGCTCAGGGTTGCACACCAAAAATACATGCAAGGACACCTACCTATGCATGACATGGCACTGTAAATAGCCCAATATTATATGACTTGATCAGAGCAACTTCTCTAAGTGCTACCAAAGAGTTCAATCTCCTAATGATCAATCAGAAGCAGCAGCCAGCAAACTGCTAACCTGGGATCCTCACAATGGAAAATCAGAGCCACTGGTTTGTCTGATCCAGTCAAATCAAGAGAAAACTGGTAAACCATATCCTGATCAGGGAACAAGAGATGAACTTCTGCTCTTGAGCAATAGACATGAAAGAAGTGTAGACTGGATGATAGGTGAGCTTATCTACTCCTATTAACAAGGATTATTAATCGGATTATAATTTACAAATTACAGTTATTTAAGTGAAGTTACATTTGCAAATTTTCAAAACAATGGAAATATCTGAATTGCATATGTTGATAAAGCATTACTTTCTGATGGGGAAAATAATGTTCAAGCAAAGCAATGGTTTGTTAAGTTATTCGGGCTGTGCTCCAACAGAAACAATGGTTAAGAGGTGGTATGCTGACCTTAAACATGGTTGTACAAACACAAATGATCCTGAACGCTCAGGTTGCCCAAAATTGGCAGTTGTCCCGGAAAACAAAAAAATCCACAAACTCGTTTTGGCTGATAGTAAATTGAAGTTGTGTGAGATAACAGAAGTTGAACATATGAGAAGGCAATCTAGTCACCATTTTGTATGAACATTTGTCACTAAGAAAGTTGTGTTCAAAGTGGGTGCTGCATTTGCTCACAGACGATCAAAAACAATGCATTAATGATTCAGTTTGCAATTGTGTCAGTGCAACAAAGAGATTTTGTGTAAATATGTGACAATGGATGAAACATGGATCCACCACTTCACTCCAGAGTCAAATTGACAATCAGCTGAGTGGACAGTAGCAGGTGAAAGCCATCCAAAGTAACCAAAAGCGCAGACAAGGTTTTGACCTCCGTATTTTGGAATATGCAAGGTATTTTGTTCATCGATTACCATGAGAAAGGAAGAACCATAAATAGCGAATATTATAGCATTAATGATGCATTTGAAGGAAGAAATCTACGAAAACCGCCACAAATGAAGAAAGTGATCTTTCACCAAGACAATGCACCATGTCACAAGTCAATCACAACGATGACAGAACCACGTGAATTGCACTTTGAATTGCTTCCGCATTCCCACTTCAGATGTGCCCCCCCCCCCACCCCCGACTACTTGCTGTTTGCAGACCTCAAAAGAATGTTCCAGGGAAAGAGATTTGGCTTTAATGAAGAAGTGATATCGGAAACTGAGGTGTATTTTAAGGCCAGACATATTGTTCTACAAAAAAGGCATCAAATTGTTAGAGAAGCTTTGGAATCAGTGTATCACCCTTAAAGGAGACTTGATGAATAAAGTTGAATTTTGCCTAAAAGTTGTTGTTTTATGAGTTAGGTTCAGGATTTATTGAGTTATATATATATATATACTTTGAAGAAATGGCATTAAAATGTACAGCACTAAACCTCAACCGCAACTTCAACTACCATCACCCATGCAATGTAAAGAAAGGGATCAACTATTTGCAACATCAAGCAAAAGTCATAAGCTGCAAGCCAGAGATGTATGAACAGGAAATGGACAGTATAAGCAGTACCCTACAACTACCCAGGGTACATGACAATAGCTCTAACAAAGTGGAAAACAGTGTGCATGAGGATAACAATACTCAGAAAATAGCTTTGATCTGGCTACCCTATGTGAAGGGATTATCAGAGAAAATACAAAGAGTCTGTGGTCTATATAACATCAGGACGATCTTCAGAAGTGGTTTTACACTTTGCAGATAACTCTCCCGAGTGACATTTTTAATAGAAGAGAACATGACCAAGGCTTGTGTGTATGCCATTCTATGTAGCTGTGGAAAGAAATGTAAAGGCAAGACAGGCCAACCCCCCCCCCCATTAAGGTAAGGCTGCAAGAACATGGCAAAGCCGTAACATGGGGGAAGATAGAAAAATCAGGCACAGCTGACTATGTATGGAAGGAGAAAGGAGATCACCGCCCCCTATGGGATGAAAATGAAATAATTGATAAAGAACACCATTGGAAACTGCGTAAACTTAACGAATCGGCACATATGCTAGGTCATAAAAATCACCTCAACTGGCCAAGCATTGAAATGAATAAAATATTGTAACCAGTAATACAGAATGTTAGAGAAAATCATTAGCTTCAAAGGTTGCAATATGAGCTTGGGTAAAAAAATGTTTACTGAGACAATAAGTTTATAAGTCCCCGAAATTCATACACTGATGTCCTCAAGGACACATGGCCCAGTATATATCTGCATTGGTTAATTCCAGTGACTTGACCCAAAAGTTGTGAGTTCAATACCAGGCTACAGCATGGTTGAACAAATAACTTAGAGTGTAAGGGAGATAACTACATGGCTACCAGAAGTGGTATTGCACATATGAAAATGATCTACCTCAGTGATTAAAATAAAGGATTCCATTCAAAATTCGAGCACCTGAAAAGGTCTGGAGTATACAACAGCCAAAACATCATAAAAAATAGCAATAAAGATGAGGAGAACAGTCTGAGTAATGTAAATAATGTGAATTAGTTGTTGATTTGATAATTCATTCGAATATTGTGATTGCGTTTTTGCTAATTGTATGTTGGTAATGATGCTTATTTTATTGTAGTTTTCCCTTGACTAAAAAAAACTTAGTAATTAGTGTTTCCTTTTTTTTTTTTCCCCCCCTTCTCCTCCTCCACTAATATTATTTTGACTTACCAATGAATTTGCAAAGGTGAGCTGGGAAGTTTTTTGTCTGACCCACTTTGAAAGATCTGGCCAAATTTTTAATCTATTCTTGTTTTGGCCCCAAAGCTTCTAGGGTAGTTTCTGTTATAAGTACTTAATGATTTTAGTTTTAAAGTTGAATATAGTCAACACTGTCTGAATAGTTAAACTTTCAACTGTCTTTAAAATGCTCATCACATCCAAGATTTACTTTACAACTTCCTTACTTTATTTAGTTCAAAATATTTTAACTCAATCATAGAGAACTTGTCTGATGTCAATATTTGTGTTTTAACATTTTCCTGATACCCACACCTACAAGTTTCAGAAAACTACTTTTCTGAAATAATTTCAATTATTCAACCTGTTGAGCTTGTGAAACAGCATTATTGATGTTTTTAATTTCTGTTAAAATTTTTCTTTTTTTTCTTTGGTTTTATGTGTGTGCAAGTTTTTTCTTTTCACTCTCTCAGAAGAAAATAAAACACTATGAAAAATAAAACACTAATTCGGTTAATTTATATGTACAAGTTTTTGATCTTATTAGTAACAACTTGTAACTAACAAAAAACATTTCTTTTTGTTTTCCAATTTTAGGTGAGGCATTTTTCAATTAGCTTAATTTCATTTTGTTGCTTTTTATAACATTTACAAAATCTATCAGGACAAATGCTGTGAACTTGGAAAGAAAGAACATGGAATGAGATGGAACTCTTGCCTTGCACAATGAGTCGTTTTTTGTTTTTTTTATGAAAAATACTCGAGAGTATAGAAAAGTCACTTTCTCGTCATCCTTCTGCAAACATTTCTTTTTCTTTGGTGATTTGAATGCTCACCATGACACATGGCTTAAACATTTTAAAGGTATTTATGTTGCTGATGGTATACAGACATTACATTTTTTCATTACCCAATTCGTTATTCAAATCGTGGACTTTCCTACTTGCTGCCCTACAAAATTCTTCTCTACTTGATTTTCTTCTTTCTTCTGCCAAGCTTTAGAATACAACCCTCTTGATAATTCTGACCCTTATGTGGTAGTTATTGATATTTCGTTTTAATTGTTTATTGTCCCCCCCCCCCCCCCCCCATCTATAAGACCTCTTTTCATTACCAGCGTGCTGATTGGGAATTACTCTGGGATTTTCATCTTCAAACTCCCGGTTGAAAATTGTGCTACTGTGGTTTCTTTTTGGGTCAAAGCAGGCATGGACACTTTCAACCCTTCTTGGAAATACTAAGCAAAACCTCAATCATCGACATGGTTCATACCAGACTGCTATACCACATCATAACCACTATTTTTGGCTATATCGACATGACAGTTCTCATCATAAAAGGTGCTTATTTGCTGCTGCTTGCAATAAATGTAAGCAAATCCTTGAAGAAGCAATGTTTCTGTTTGCTTAGAGAATGAGGCACCACATAGCCTCTAACAACTTTGGCTCTTGTGATTACTGGTGGCTCTGTGAAAAGGCATTAAGTGTAAAGTCTCTACTCCCATCTTCAATAAACTTGGGTGTTATCATCCTCTACTGATAAAGCTGAATACTTTGCCTGTAAATTTCCCTCAAACTTCTAAACTGGCTCCTGTTCTCTCTAAACTCAATAACAAATGCCTTGCTGACCCCTGCTTTTCTGCCCGCTAAAAGTCAACATCTGTTTCAGTTTTTAAGAACCTGACCCTTCTATTGACCTATAAGCTTTCTACTTCTTTTTGGCAAACTTCTAGAAACCCTATTCAATGCTGAATTTGTTCATCCCTTATTACAGGGCCTTTTCTCAGACAAGCAATAGATCTTTTGTTTCTCCAGGTCAACTACTGATGTACTGATGATAATTGCAGAAAGTGTATATCATGCTCTAGATAAACTGAAGCCCAGGCTATAGCATTGGACATCTTGAAAGCCTTTGACAGAGACTTGCATACAGGTCATCTCCACAACCTGAAAAGCTATGGTGTCTCCAGATACATTTTTGAGCTGATCCAGTCTTTCCTATCAAAATTTGAAATGAGTTATCCTGAACAGTTACTTGACTAGATCATTTTGTGCTAACACAAGTGTCCCCCAGGGCTCTATCCTTGAACTTACTCTCTTTAATTTTCATTAATGACCTTCCTGTTGATGTCAGCTCTCAACTTGGCATCTCTGCTGGTGGCAATCATTTACTCCTGCTTTAATAGTAAGGCTGATTAGTTGAACAAGGTTAAAATAGCAGCTGATGTCCAAAATGACCTAGAATCCATCATTAATTGGATCAATATTTGTTAATTTTAATACCTCCAAAATTAAACTTCTTTTCATTAATCATCTTGCTGCCTTTTATCAGTATGGCTGATGCTAACCTCCAGGGAAGTGACTAGTTGTGCTTTCTTGAGCTCACATTTTCAGCTGACATGAAGCCAAAAGACTATATTGAATCCATTGCTAGGTTAGCTGCTGAGAAAGTCAGTTCAATGTGTCAGGCAAGGCAGATTCTGGTAAGAAAAATTCTTACATATCTGTAAGTCTACCATTCATTTATACCTTTGTGCAAATTAATTGAAACAACTGCTTTAGTTTCCTTTCTTTCACCATATGGTCATTTTTTGACCCACTGGAATGATGGGGTGTAATCGATTTTTATTTTTCCTTAGATTAGGTCATTTGCAATGGTGTGCACTAATATGAATTTATTTTTGCGGTATAAATTTGTTTGGTTTTGAAAAATATTGCATTATCTGTGATTGCATCAGATTTTTATCACACTCAGACACTATTGTTTCAACTGTCGATTACTTGTCCTACAACCATTGTCTGCAATGGATGTTACTCCAAGGAAGCATACAAAAATTTTAACACTGCATGAACACACTGGCAAGACTTACAGAGAAATAGCGGATATTGTTGATGTCAGCCTTTCATCAAGGTGAAGAATCAAACTGGATCCATCAGTTCAAAACAAAGAAAAATGTAGTCAGAAGAGAAAAACAATGCCAAGAGATGATCTATACGTGATCAGGGAAAGTGTGAAAGATCCTAGTAGGACATTGTTTTGTTTTAATTAATTTTCATAAAGGTATATATTTAGAATATTGGCCACATTTGGTTTGGTACTCCTGCTATTTACCTTGAGCTCCTTGATAAAATCTGAAGAAGAATCAGCAATATTGTTGGTTCTGATCTGGTATCTTGGCTTCTGTTACTTTCCCACCAGTGTAATGTTGCCTCTTTGTCTTGTTGATAAATACTTTCTTGGTAATTAATTGAATGATGTCTTTGCTATGGTACCTAGAGTTCTATGAATTTAAGTTCAGTACTAGACTGGCATTGAGATCTCATCAATTTACAGTTGAGCTGACTAGATGTTGCCGTAAATTCTATGCTAAGTTTCTTCTTTTGCACTTCTCACTTGTGGAACTCCCTTCTGTCTCCATGCTTTCAAGCCAACTAATTTGCAAAAATTTAAATGCAATGTCAATTACTACCTACTGTCCTCCTAATTATTCTCTTCTTTTTTGCTCAGCATTATTGTTTTTGCTCCTAATTCTTCTGAACCCAGTAACCCCTTATATGTCTTGCATGGGGTGATACCAAGGTAATCCTTACATCAGTCCAGGCAACCCTGTAACTGGGATCCATGAATGTGGGTGGAC
Organism: Ascarosepion bandense; assembly: GCA_037127315.1. NCBI lineage: Eukaryota > Metazoa > Mollusca > Cephalopoda > Sepiida > Sepiidae > Ascarosepion > Ascarosepion bandense. Next base: position 611,466 of record JBBBDQ010001008.1, on the reverse strand, counting down.
ATGTGGAGACTTAAATTACTACTAAATAGCTATTACTGAGAACATTTTTGGCAAGAAACTTGTTAGTAATGTCTAGTAATTAGTTATCTAAATCTAAACTTATTTATAAATGGAACTTTGTCTGTTACCTATAGACTCCAAAACAGATGAACCGATTTTCTTGAAAATTTACACAGTTGTACTATAAGCGTCTACGAGTGTTCTTAGCTAGGTTTTGTGTCGAGATACCCCCGATAAATATCGAAAATTGATAATCAAAAAAATTGGGTTATAGAAGGAGTGGTCCGATTTTAATCAAATTTGATACACTCATAGACAAAACATAAATGATATTCAGAAGTTTCAAGGTTGCAGTTCTTACAATAGTGCAGAAAATCAATAATATATATATATATATATATATATATATATATATATAAAAATAAATAAAAGGCAAGATGTTTTTGTTTTTGTGTGTTTGTTTATCTGTCTGTATGACCTTTATAAAAATCAACAATTTTTATCCAATTCTCAGCAAACTTCAAAATTTGACTTGCATTCCTTCATTTTTCTTTCAGTCTACGGTTTCACTTTAACTAGAAATAACTATTGCTTTTTAGTCTTTCGTGCCAACGTCCAAAGAGTCTGAGCTCCAGGACCATGGATTAGTTTTAAAGCTTTCATTACACCCAAGCAACGTCGGGCTATCCTGCTAGTCAACTATATATAATATTAGGAAGCATGTTGGATCAACTGCATCACCTCTGGTTCCACTAGGTCTGACCTTCATGTTTAGAACCTACCATGCCATTTAGATAGTAGTAAACTACCTACACTCATTTGTATTTTATTGGAAAGAAGTAAATCCCAGTCAAAAAGTAACTTAGATTAATAGAAACATGGAATTGAACTAAGCTTGGAAATTTAAATTATCCCTTTTTAAAGCAGAAGTGTTGTAATTTCCCAGCCAAAAAAGAGGAGGTTAATCAAAATCTGAAGTTTGTTTAGATTTCAAGAACAGGATCAAGCTGAGAACTTTTGTAGGTGATGTATACGTGCAAGACCAGCTGTAACTGCTAAGTTTACAATGATTTTACCTTCACACACACACTGACAAATCATGTTCAAGTCAATCTGGACTGATCAAACACTTGAAAATCCATACTCAGCAAATCCAGGGGGTCATCGTGACCAAGGGTTTGAGCATATTTGTCTTGTTCACTGTTGATCATGCCAGATAACATCACCCTCTCTCATAAACTGTAGCTAGATCTGCTCAAAATAGTTGCATCATAAACCACAAATGAGCTTGTGGTTGTTGAATAAACAGAAATGTGTCTGAACAGGTGTCTGCAACAGGGATTAGCAGTTGGGTAGCTGAAACCCTTTGGAAGATGTTGATGTATCAAAGGGTTTCCAGCTACCCAATTTCACTCACAAGGCTTGGGTCAACCCATGGTATGATTTTCACACATTTTCCAAAGGTGCTTGCTGGTATCACCTTCTCTAGACTGATCACATCAAGGTCATGCTGGTGACTAAGTGACCATGGTGAGATTTGAACCTAATCTTCACATTCAGAAAGTAAACATTTTAATCACTCGGCCATGCACCCCCCCCCCCCCCCCACACATACATACAAGTTTGGGACCAACTACATAAAATGATTGTACACCTTTTATTTTAAGAATTTAAGATTGTATAGCAACGTGCTGTTTCAAAGATACACCACTTTAAGCAGCTTGAAATTGAAACCGCTATGCAAGACTATTGGACTGATGTAAAATTTAAGGTGATAGTCCTGATAATACAATAAATTTTTAAATAGGAATTGTTCCATCTTATTAACATGAGTAGAAGATGATTTTGTAAGTCATTGTAGTTTAACATTAGCTTGAGTTTTTACACTAAAATGCTGGCTAAAAATTGTGCTGAAACAAAGAGGAATCTCGTGGCTTTGCTGTGTAATAATGCACACCTTTTATTAGTAGTTTTTGTGAATTTAATCCCCACTGGTTTCTCTATGGCTGTGGCCTTTGCATTTTATAAATATTCTTAAATACAACTTTTTTACCATTGGATATTTTCAATTTCTTCAGTTCAATTAAAAAAAAAGTTTTCTTCCTCTTCCCAAGGTACTTTTTATAGAAGATCTGAATGTTTTTATATATATATAAAAAGAACAAGTAGGAAGTCTTTTATCTAATATGTCACTTTATCAAGTTTCTTCAGAGATTTGTCAAGGCAGAGATTTAAAAAGTTGAAAAAAATAGACAGTATATTGATTGGAATTTTGATTAAGGCTTTATTTCATTGGTAAGATATGTCGTGTATAGTTAATTTCCTTTTTAATTTATTTGGTCAAGCTAGCTCAGACATTTATGAATGTGTTGTCACACCAATCATAACACAGTATTCATGTTACTCAGGTTTGTCTTTCAGTGGCTTAGTGTACTCCTCTACGGTTGGGCATTCCTATAGAGAGTATCTGTCAGATTTACTGATAGTTTTTCCCGGACCATGTTCACTGATATATGCATGATGCTTTGACAAGGTTAAAATCTAAATACATAGTTTATTATGTAATGTCATCTACCCCCCCCTCCCCCCACTGCACCCGACTGCTCTCTTGCATTCCAATGGGAGTTGACTTAAATGGTTTACTCCTTGTTTCATTAGTTTTCCTTCTCAAATATGAACTTCCTTCACTACAGTTGCTCCTCCCCGATAGTATAGTGGATACTCATCCTTTCCATTATAATAATGACTGGTGTGTGTGTGTGTGTATATATATATATATATATATATATATATATATATATATATAGTTCCTTCCTGTGACACTCAGTGGTTAGGATTGTTTTTTTAAATCTTGTTTCAATGTATGATACTCAATAGTAGTTACATCAATATATATCCATCATTTTAGATGGTGTATCGATGTAATATTTTGCTGTCATTTTTTGACAGCACAAGCCCACCCATTTTAAATATACCTTTCATTTCATATATATTATTCACATACATTTAAGAAATCATAGTAAAAGAAAGAAAATAACCCCCTCTTTCCCATGAGACCTGTGTATCTCCTTTGTAGAGAGAAACCTGTGTGTTGTCTTTGTAGAGGGTGTGGGGGACTACCATTTGATCCAGTATGCTTAACTGTTAGCCTACAAAGAATGTGTCACAGCAAGCGTGGTTCTTTGTGGTCGAGTGTTTAAGCATTCTCTTTTCCCCCAAAAAGGAGGGTCTGCTAGTTCAATCACTGTGGGGTGAGAGCAGGGGGACATGTCTTTACTAAGATTTCTCAAATGGAATGGGTAGACCAATAGCCATAAAACCCACTGTTTAATAAAAATGGGGTGTATATTTCATGATTGACTTTATATTACTTTAAAACTGAATAGTGTAACATTTACTCTTCATATCATGTCCTATGCAAAAAAAACAAATGAAATTCTTTGCAGAGTTTAATGTATTGAAGTTAACATAAGTTTAAAATCATTACCTAAAATTGAAGATCTAAAATACCAGTTAGCAAACTAATTTTGAGTTTGAGTTTTTCCATAATGACTAAAGCTTTTTGTGGGGAGGGGTTCTTTGTTGAGCTGAGAAGTTCAAACTCTCCTTGCGTGTGCACAACCCAAAAGTAGTCTTTTTTTTTTGTGAGGAGGCTTAGAAATGCTAGTAAACCCTTTCTGTATTTATTACGCCAACTCCTTGGAATAAACCCCTTCTATATTTATTAGGCCAACTCCTTGGCACAAACCCCTTCTATATTTATTAGGCCAACTCCTTGGCACAAACCCCTTCTATATTTATTAGGCCAACTCCTTGGCACAAACCCCTTCTATATTTATTAGGCCAACTCCTTGGAACAAATCCTTTCTTGGAAAAAATATTTATTAGAAAAAAGCTCAGGAACTTTTCAAGATAAAATTTGATTTACATTTTTGCTTTGTTTTTGCTGACAAAATGTGAAGAATTTTTGCTTTCTCATTGTAAATAAAATTATTTGGCTTTGTAACTTTTACTGAGTTGCGATAGATTGTTCTAACAATGGACATCAATGAGAAAATTTAAGAGGAGATGGTGAATGACAACAGATAAATGAAAATAAAATTTCCTCTTTGAAATCCTGCTTTGTTTGTTTGCCATAATTTTTTATTTTTGAGTTGATTCTTTATGAGCTTAATTCTTATCTTGGTAAAAATTCCAATTCATTTTTATTCTGCAGATGGCAAAATCCTCGGAAATGAATGCTGCTGCCAAACAGAAAGACTTGAAGACTGAAAGAAAAATTGAAGTAAGTTGTGCGTAAATTGTTCACTACACAACCTCTTTGCTTTTATTTTTAAAAAAAGGAATCGTTCAATTCAATTTGCCTAAAATCTTTAACCTTTTCTAAGCATAAAATAGTTTTATATTAAAAAATATATTAAATGAAGAAACAATTATTTAAAATATAAAATCAATTAAAGTTTTTATTAAATGTTCAGTCCTTAACCTATATTTTATGAACTTTTTAGGTACAAAAGTTTTCATCAATTTTTGTTTCTGCTGTATATTTAGTTTCTAGTTTTAAAAAAAAAAACGGTATTGAAATCTTAGGTCATTTGGATCTAGGTAATGCAAGATTTGTCAAATCAAATATTTAGATTTTTAACTGTTTTTAATGAGACTTCATGATAATATTTGAAAATGAATTTAAAGATCAAAACTCTTATGATTAATTTATTTTGGATTTTTTGAAGAATGATTATTATTATTATTATTGTATGCTTCATTTGGGCAAAAGTATCAGTTCTTGGGTAGGGCTTTTCTTTTTGTGTGGAAGTGACATGTAATGGCCTGGCATTAATGGAACTAAAAAATGGAGCTCATCTGAACAGTTGCCATAGAAATAGTTTAGCAATTACAATGTTGTATTTTCTGAAAGAAAAGAAGTTGCAAAGTGGAAAATAGCCTTACCTCACAAGATCGTGTAAGAGATTTTGAAACCTATTAGGACTGGAAAGTGAGGATCGAACAGCTCCATTTCAGATACGACAACAACACTTGATTTTTGGCAAAATCTGGCTCTTGTAAAGATAAAACATCAGAAAAGAATCAGGTGCTTCTTGGAGTGATAGAACAAGCGGTGACCATTTTCCTAGCTTCTTTAGCAATGGATTCTATATGTGTGTTCCACTTGAGGTCTGAAGTGACCTTGAGTCTCAACAGACACTCAAAGCAAAAAGGAGCTTCATTGAGGGTAGAGCCATTCGTCGTGACTGGCAAACCTCAGTCTGAATGTTAACAAAACAATATTAAGTTGATTGAAAGTAACAATCTAGTTGTTTTCTCCCTATTGAGGTGTTAGCATTTAAATAAAGATGAGATTGGCTGCAAAGATAAAATCATCTCACTTTCTGGAAGTGCACCCATAAACTGTATGTTGTGATGCAGTGGACTATAGACTTGGAATGAGAAATTGGAGAGCTAAGTTCAAATTCCGGCTGAATTCGCTGTATTCACTAATGCATAAATACCATTAGAAAAGGTATTAATTCACTTATTTCCTCCAGGCATGGATTAAATAACAGGGCAGATTGAGTTCTACAGCCTGGGTTGGCAATCAGTCTACTGCAGTAATGACAACCTACTGTGTGAAAGTCTTCTACCCAGTCATCTCTTTCAAGATATGATCACCCAAATGTGTATTAGATATGGCGCTTGACTGACTGACCTATAAAGTGTGGCACTATCTGCATAAATGTTTTCCAATGATCTGAGAATGTTCTTAGGTAGATTAATACAAATGACAGGACCCAGAAGAGAGCCTTACAATATGTCTTTAGTGATCACATGAGCTACAGCAACCTTACTATTCATAACAACTGTCGTAGACCAACCTGAGAGAAAAAAACTTGATTACTGTAAACTTTTCCAGATATGGCATAGCTGGAGAGTCTAATGTAACAAACCCCCTATGCTGCACCCAGTCAAAAACCTTTGGAGATGTCTAAGGTACCAATGTTCAACTTGATAAAATTGTGGTTTAAAATGCCCCCCCCCCCCCCACCAAATTTGCTGAAAATTGAATCCATTGTATGATATTCAATTGCAAATCATTTAGATATTCTTACATTCTTTAAGTTAACACATTATCGGGGTACCTTAATTCAATATCTTGACCTATAATTAACTTTATCAGCAACAAAGATTACATACATATATATAAAAAGAAAAATCAAATTTTTTTTTGTATAATGAAAAAATACAGTACTGAATTTTGAATAAATTTTGCCATCATTAATGTGTTGGTGAGTTTCACATATACACCTATAAACATTGCAATAAAACATACAGAATAGCTCTTAAGTCTACCCAAATGTAATTAAATTATTTTGTTTTTTAATGTGAGCCTTGACATGATAGCGTTTTCTGCATGGGTGGTCATTGCAAGAAATTATCTTGGAAATAGTTGAGCAATAAAAAAAGGAAAAAAACAGTTTTTAATTTTTTCTGCATTTGCTCTGTGGCAATTCTTCAAGTGCATAGCCTGTTTTTACTATATTCACTTTTGTATTGGTTGTTACACTAGAGTTTTGTCTTGTTTAAAATTAAAGAGTTATCTTCAAAGTTGAATAGTTGACCTCACAACTTCCAGTCTGGCATCTAAAGTATCTTTGTGTTGGTGGTGGGATAAGGCTGGAGCACTGAAAAGTTCTTGGTTCAAGCATCACTTTCCAAAATCAGTATTTCAATGATCAAATTCTGATTTTTGAGGAAGTTAGTGCAATCGAGAACTTTTCGGCACCCCCTCGTGCAATTGTTGAGTAACTATAGATCTGATATCAGTGTCAAAAGGAGTCAGTCAGATCAATTCTAGACAGAACTGAAGTTACTAGGAATGTACCAACTCTAGCTTTTACAGTGTTGGAACAATGTATTTTTATGTCATGGTTCAATTGTCAGCAATATTTTTTTCTTTGTGAAGGTTAAAAAAGATTGTAATTTTTCTTGAAACATTTTTAAAATATAAATTCACAAAATCAAACATTGTTACCAATACTATATCTTAGATATCTCAAAGACTTTTGATAAGGTTTCTCTTGTTATTTAAATTACATGAAGTGGTTATGGACATCACCAGCACAACACCTTGATGACTATATCATGAAACCAACAGCTTTATTGATGAAAAATTAACTTATTTGTATGATTGTATTCTGAAGGAAAATACAATTTTCCTTAAACTGACACTTTTTCTTTATTTCATTTACCTTTTTTATATTTAAAAGAAATCTCTAAACAAAAGAACTCTTTTTAAATATTCTTTTCATTTGCCAGGTCTAGGAGTAGACTTTTGGTCTGGAGGAATTAAATAAAAGGTGGTTGTCATAATTAAACAATCTTTTTTTCAAATCCCAGGTCTGTAAACTGAAATAAAATTCCTGGGAAAACAATTTTTTTTTTCCTAAAAAAGGGTTTAGAAAAATGATAATCATTCTTTTTTGCAGGATATGATGTACATGAAAAAAGGTTGGCTTATCAAACAAGGAACCACTGAAAAGGTATGTATTTTTCCCTTTTAAATATTGTCTTGAAGTATTGCTAGCATTTGTTTTATTTACAGCTCAATTGAAATTAAAAAAAAAAAAAATCTCTAATCTACCAGTAAAACTGAAAAATTTGGAGTTTACTCAGTACTTGAAAAACAATATTCAGGTTTAGTATATAAACTTTATTAAGTATTTGCAGACTAATAAGTTTTTCTGTTTTATTTTCTAGGCTGTGTTAACTTTTTTGATAACTTTTTTTTCTTAAGGTAGGCGGATGTTTCTTGCTGGTGATCAATGTGGTTTTGTAACCTTATCAAATGTTTTTTTTTTCTATTTAGGAAAAGGGTGTCAATCTTATTCCAGCTGGTCATATATATTTTTTACATTTTTGCTATCTTTATAAAGCATGTGATATTGTGTCCATAGTAAACATGTTTTATTGTGATTATTTTTCAATTTGTTTTCTCTTAAATAATGAAAATTTTTCAAAATTGTATTTAGCTGGGAAGGGAGAAAAAAAAAATTGAAGTTATTTGATTGGAAACAAAATGGGTTTGTTATTATTTTAGAAAGGAAAGAATTTTCATTAGAAAAATCCATTTTTATGTTGACTTCTAAATACTATAAAATTATTTTTGCTTTGATGTTGGAAAATGTTTTTAAGCTGTTTTTTTTTTTTTTTTTAATCCTTTCATATAATCTTCAATTGACCAAAATATGAAGATAATATACCAATTGAAACTTGCAAATTTCTATCACTCTGAGAACAAAAAACTTTTGTTAAAAGAAAAAGGTTGACTTTTTAGTTTTCAAGAATTACATTTTCCAGGTTTAAAATATATTTTTATCAATTGAATTATTTTGTATTCAGAAATTTTCATTAAATTACAAACTGGGGAAAAATTCAATTTATCACTCCTTGTATATTGTTTACAAAATCAACAGGTTTTGGCAGGTCTACATATAAAGAGGTATCTGGATGCTCCATGTTTGTGCCCTTGTGTCAGACTAAGCTGATCTTAGTACTTGTAAAAAAAATTACTTGTAAAGAGGTATGTTTAGTCCTACTTAGATGTTAATTCTTCAAATTACTTAATCATTAGCCAGGCATAAAATGATATTTCCCTAGGTATTAAGATAGAAAATCCCTTTTCTGGCCTGGTTAAAGAGAAAACAATTTGAGCAGTGAAAGAATTGTCTTTGTTTTGTTTATTCCAAATAACTTAAATTTGCAATTTAAGAATTGATATTTAGACTAAATCTGTTGAGTTCAAAATTTGGAGATAATCTGTGATTTAACCTAATCTGTCATTGTTCTTCTCTTAAAAATAAAAATTGCAACTTATACACCAACAGATTTAAATAGCTTAGCTTTCATGAGTGTTTTTGCAGGTGAGGCTGGCCAATATATTCTGATTTCCTCAGGTGTATGTTGCTAAAGTGACTTGTAAAGTCCACCAATGTGTGGCATATGCTGAAAAATAAAAAAGATATTGTGTGAAATATTTCTTCAAAAGATGAAGGTAATCTGGAAAAAAAAAAAATTAATGAAAATACATTTTTAGTAATAAAAAAAATTTTTTTTTTTTTGTTATACGTTTAAAATTAATTTATGATGTGGAAGTCAATGGACAAATAATAGTAATTTGTGAAATAATGATCTTTATAACACTCATACACACATACAGAGAATGAAATAATCATGCGAGTCAAATTGTATACAAAATTTGGTTAACTGGCAAGATATTTTATTGAATTTTCAGTAGTTTTACCTCTACCATTCCTGTTACAAAATCTGTATAATATTTGAATTATTTTTTTTCCTACTTTTAAATTTGATGAATGTTTTCTGTTTTTACAAGAAAAATTCTTTTTTATTGCTTTTTGCAATACGGGAACATTTGAGCAGTGATCTTTTCTTTTTGCACATTTGTGAAATACTCGTAATAATTGTAGTTTTAAAAAAAAATGTGTTATGCTAAATCTCTTTAGATCCTATTCTCCCTGTTTCTAAACTAATTTTTTGTATGAAGTCCTATTAAAGTGATAAGGAGATGGTCATCAGTTGAAATGGTAAGTATCTGTGACCATTCTCTAATGAAATTCTCTTAATGATTTCATTGTGGTACAATGGGTTAATCATTTTCTAACTTGATATTAAGAACAGCCTTATGTTCTAACTACTAAAATTTAACAGGTCTTGTTGAAATATGCATATGAAAACAAATGAATTTGGTTAGTTCAAAAAGGCTGAAAAAAGCCAGTTTTCTTTTCTCTGGCTGCCTGCAATAAAAATGCATGTAAGTATTAGTCGCCCCCATAACATTTTATTTTTATTATCTTGTTTTATCAGTCTTTTATTGTCTATAAGTATGGACCATACTTAGTATACTTTTTATTTATTTTTAAATTAATTAATTTTTAATTTATTTTTGCATGAAATTTTTGGGATCTTTGGGTCAGTCTTGTGCTTTACGGTTGTCAATTTATTCCCTGCATGGCTTTTAAAAAAACAAAAACTGAACTTGGTTCTTCATATTTCGATTCCAAACTGTTTTTACCAAATCACATATAAAATTTGGTTTGTTTCTTAACTGTTTGACTTCTTTCAATTTATAGAAATGTTTTTAAATTTCTTCTGTGACCGAAATAAAAATCTTGACATTGAGTAATGTTGAGTCTTGTTAATATTTTACCAGAACTACTTTGATTAGAATCCTCTTGGAATTGGTAATTTGAGTGTTTCGTTGCTGAAGATTTTATTTTCAGTTGTTAAAATGGCTTGTCTAAACTATATGTGTGTATCATCAGTATACATCTGATGTTTTTTAAAATCTGCATTTTGTTTTGTAGTTAAAAAAAAAAAAAGACAAATGATTCTGTAAATTTCAGTTTAATAAAAATGCAAAATTCCCCTTTTCAATATGAAGCCTGTGTCAGTGTCATTTTGCTTCATCTCTCACTGAACAAAACCTAATTCCTTTTGCTTAGGAAATAGTTCTTGTAAAACTACAGTTCTCTCTGTTAGATTTCAATGATACATTATTTCTTAGATTAAAGGGAAACTAGTACATCACTGATTTCTCTGCATTCTTGTCTGATGGCTGTTCGGTTAGACTTTAATTAGGGTTAAAATTAATTTGCCTCTGACCAACAAAATCACCTTTTAAAGCATTTGCACTGTGAGAAACTTAAATTTTATTGAATTCTTTGACAAATGTATTAACAGGCTTAACAGAATTGACCATTTCTCCCATTTGTCAAATTGGAGAGTATCAGTCATTGTGAACTGTATAATTTTTTGTTAGTTGCATAGTATGTGCTTCTACAGGGCTATATAAAGTTCTTACTTCAGAGTTGTCCTCCTCTTAGACTAAGCATGGGCAAACATTTCCGGCCAGTGGATCACATGAAATATGGCTCATCATAAAGTGGGCTGTACTAACAAAAAATTAAAAGTAATATTTTGTTGAAAGTAAAGCAGACATTTTTCACTCCAGAAGTGTCAAAATCTGCCTTAAAAATCTGGTGGGGGAAGTTTTTTTTTTTTTTTTTTTTTTTTTTTTTTTACAGAAAAGATTTTGTATAATAAACATCTGTTGTGAGTGATTTGTTTCTAATCTATCATTTAAAAAAAAAAAATCTTTTAAAAAGAATTTTTTTTTTCCTCCAGAGGAAAAAAAAAACTGATATGAACGTTTCTTATTTCTAAAGTAAACTATTTTCACATGTATGATGTTCCTTAATGAAAATTGCCTATGGTTTAAAATGTTGAGAAAGTTAACTACAACGAAAATTTATAAAATACAAGAAACATGATACATAAGGATTATGTATATGGTTTCTTTAGTCAAACTATTCAAAACACAATAGGCATTAATAAGTAAGGGAGGTTACTTGGTCATTCACTAGTTATCTCCCTTTAACAGCCACTTCTCTCAACCTCTTGGTATGAGAGAGAATGTGAGTGAGAATGAAACAAAACACAAAATTTAAACGTTACTTCCCTCAGTAAATTAGGCGTGTTATTCAGAAAGCAAAATAGGCTACATGTGATCCACAGGCTGCAGTTTACCCATGACTGTCTTAGACCGAAGTGTTTGATTTGTGTTGTTTAACCTATAACTGGGGAGAGAAGAGATGGATTTATACCTTCTCCAAGAGTATTTGCACAAAAGTGAATGCAACAAAACTCGGCTGAAATTTAAATCCCCTAACTGATTTCTTATTCTAAACTGTTGTCTATTGCATCACCTGCACCTCCTCTTAAATACATTTAATAAGAAAAATAAAAAATAGTGACACTTAACCATCACAAAGGACATTATCACTTTTTCTTTGGGTTAGATAAGACATGTAGTCTTTGGTGGCAAGCACATTTTCAGTGCTACAATGTGTTGAACAATTGCCAAGAATAAGAATCATGCATTTTTCTCGTAGATCAGATGTGCACTGCACTCAGTTTTCGAAATTGTATTTCCACATAAACGCAAAGGTCCCTTTTGAACTCTATCCTTGGATCTACATTGTTTCTTATCTTTGTCAACAATCTTCCCAATGTCATCAGTTTCCAACTTGTTATTTATGCTGATGACACAACTATTTACTCCTTTTTTTAATAGTAAAAGTTCATTAGGTCTGACAAAATGGCAGCTGCTCTTGAAAATGACCTCCAATCAGTTGTTAACTGAGGCAAGAAATTTTAATGCTTCCAAATCAAAACGCTCTTTTTAATCATTGTAAAACAACATTTTAGCCCTCCATCAGCATGGCTGATGTTACCCTCCAGGAAAGCAGCTCATTCTGCCTTCTTGGTCTCATATTTTGCTACTGATACGGAGTTGTGCGATTATATTAAACAACTTGCTTGGTTTTTTCTTTGGTAGGATAGTTGGTTCACTGTGTCATACCAGATGATTCTTCTTGTCAGAATCTAACTTTCACATTTATAAATTTACCATTTATCCACACATTGAATATTACTGCCATATTTTATCTGTTATTTGAGCTATATATCTCAAGATTCTTGACAAAATCGAGAAAAGGCTCTGTAAAGTTATCAGTCTTTACCAGTGATTTCGGCTTCAGTCACTTTTCCACCATCATGATGAGGTTTCCATATGTTTTTATATTTTCATGACAGTTGTTTTAATGAGCTCTCCCCCTTGTTATTACAACCATTGAAACTTAAGAATACAGCTGACAAAGTGTCATAGTTTTACTGTTGAACTAATTTGATGTAACTTTTATTACAATAGTTTTTTTTTCTTTCACACTTTTTGCCTGTGAAACTTGTCAGTTTCTTACTTCCCTGCTACGTATGATCTTCAAAAATTTAAATGCAATTTTAGTCGCCATCTTCTGTGATCATGGATCCTGTTCTTTCACTGTCATTTCTCATTCTAATTTTTTTTTTTTTTTTTTTTTTTTTTAAATCATATCACCCCGAGCAAGGCGGTAATGCCACTGATGTGCAGGGGGCTACGTAAGAGTGAAAAGATTGAAGAGAAAGCTGGAAACCACATCCTAAACAGGAAACAAGGGATGAGCCTGTTTAATAGATGTGGGTGGAGTGTGAACCGGGCGATAGTTTAGTCTATCTACTCCAATTGAAAAAAAAAATTAAAAAAAAAGAAGAGTGAAAAGATTGGAAAAGAGAAAGCCGGAAATCACATCCTAAACAGGGATGAGCCTCTACACCTGTTCAATAGACATGGGTGGATTTTCTTACACTTCCAGTAACCCCTTGCATCTTAGTGCCCTTATCACCTTGCTTGGGGTGAAAGGATTGAAAAAAAAATCTTTTTTTTTTTTTCTAATCATCCATTGCTGGAGAATTGGTGATCCCCTTGGCTCTTATTCAGATTGCACCAAGGTGATTCCTTTTTATAGGCATTGCTTTGGATTGCACGTATTTAAAACTGTCAACTTCAGATCATATTTTCCCTTTACAGATTTATTTATTTTTCATCATGATTTTATTTTATTTTTTTATTTTTTTTTCTGTTTATCAAAAACTTGCATCCCTTTTTTCTCTTCTAAGTAGCTTTTGCCTGTTTGATGCTCCATTTAATCATAAATCCAAATAATATTGCTACTTAAACTATTTGTGAAGACAGTGGTGTAATGTGTTTTAAGGAGATGTTAAATAAAGAATGAAAGCTATATTAGTAATTGTTAAGGCAACTCACTTAGACGGGCAGGTTTCCTGAAAGGTGAAAAGTGCTGCTGAATCACATTGGAAGCTTATTTGCAAAAATGCCCTCTCTTACTCATGGACTTTCACTCACTATTTGAATTAATAATTGAAAGTCTTTTCTCTCAGCAATTGAAATGTTTTCCTCTCTCAAATGATTTCTCAAGTGAAGGCTTTTTGAAGTTTTCATGAAACAATTTTTGTTTATATCAAGTTTTCTCATATTTTCCTTTCATTTAATTTTAGAATTTTAAAGTTAGATTTTTGTTTTTTCGAGTATAAATATTTGCAATTAATATGAAGTATGTTTTCTCCTTTTGGTAACTTTTACTAAAAATGAATGAAAATTATAAGAATAACAAGTTAAATATAATTCTAATTGTCTATGTAATTTTTAAGCTAAAAAGTCTTCTCTTTGTACAAGTCGTTAGCAGCCCATCAAAACAAAATGGATTGTTTGAACTCTAGGTTTTGTTGCTAGGTTGTGTTCCTCCTTTTGGTATCCTAGGTTTATGCAGTTTTTCTATTTTGAATTTTTGTTATTTTAGTAATATTTCCACCTTTTTAAGCTTATCACTAAAATGTATATGCTTTGATTTTTATCTCCAGTTTCACCCATTGATACAATTCTTTCTTTTAGATTGGAATGTGTCTCCCATTTGTGAATCGGTTTTAAATATTTTTATTTTATTTTTTATATTTGAATTTTTTACTAAAAATAATAGCTGTTTATTTTTTTCGAGTACACCCATCTACTGTGTGTGGGAGTAACCAATCCCTGTTGCAGAAATCTGTTCAGCCACGTTTGTGTTTGTTCAACACTCACAGAGCCCACTTGTGATTTATACTGTAACTATGCTGAGCAGATCCTCCATTAGTTTCTGGGAGAAATAGTGTTATCTGGTGTGATCAACTGTCTAAACAAGGCCAATACGCTCACACCTTCAGTCATGATGATTTGTGACATTTTGCTAGCACAACCATTGATAGCTTCTGAACTGTTCCATCTACCTAATTTAACTCACAAGACTTGGATCAATCTGTGACATGGTTTTTAGGTACCTTTCTAAAGATGCTGCACACTGGGATCAACTCCTCAGACCAATAACATCAAGAAGTCACCTTCCTGGCAAAATTGACCATGGTAAAATTCTTGGTCTCATGGTTAGGAAATGAATGTTTTAACCACTCAGCTACATGTTCTATACTAAAAATAATATATCCATAAATTCTTTTTCCTGAGTGTGTGTGTTAATACACACGCATATACATAAAAGAGGTGGTGGCTGGATTCTGTTCATATCAACCTCAATATCAGTTGATATGAATAGAAAAGTAGTACAATACTTGGATATGCAATTAGATCTGCATATTGGTACAGTCTCTCTGTACATGAAGCCCAACACTAAGGTATGTGAATACCATGTCCAACCACTCTGCAAGTGTAAATAAGCACATCCCTAAAGGTATTGAGTTATCTAGGAATTTATCAAGAGATATTTGAAGGGAAAAAGGAGTATGAATTGGTGTTAAGTGAGGAGGGTTGGTATTTAAACCTCCAATGAACCAGCAAGTGTGAAGCAATAAGATTTAGAAATATTATTTGGTTCACCCCCCCCCCTCCTCCCCCCTCTTAATTTGGAGGTGAAAACTAATATAGGAAAGGTATTTTTTTAAATATTGCACAAACACTTCCCTAAGTGTTTGTGCAATATTTTTAAAAATACATTATGCACTTGAATTGCATAAGATCTTTAAGAAATTAAGTTATAGCTGTATTAGTAACTTGGAGAAAGCTGTAAAGAAATAAAATGCCAAGAACTTCAAGAGTAACATGCAAAATGATGACGACTTTTGTAACTGCAGGGAGAAGGGTAAATATCCACTGAATGGGGCTTGCAAAACAAGGAGTGGATATAAAGCTGAAGTGGAAGATTCAAATGGGCAGAAAATGGTTTATGTGGGGTGCACAGAAGACAGTTTTAAACAGATATAAGTCTTCATTCAAATTAGAAAGGCAGGAATTGTCCCCAACTCGGCAGCCACATGTGGTAGTTGAATGAAATAAAACGAGAGAAGCCCTAACGTGAAATATGACATACATAAGAGTCTCAACTTACAGTGTTGATGATGAGGTTTTCAGGTTGTGCAAGGAGGAATAATTGGTTATCGTAACCCTAACCCAGAACAGAAAAATTTATCGTACAGGAGGTCTAAGGTAGACGAGATGCAGGCATGCTAAAAAGCATGTCTTGGGCATGTATGAGCCCAGCTGAGGGTGCTTGTGTTTCTATCCCCCTTCACGTCCTCTCCCCTTCAGTGGGTGTTCTGGCAGTCGTGGGCATGAGGAGGTCCCCTTCCTTTCAGCAGGCATGGGTGTAAAGATGTTCCCGCCCTTTCTATGGAGTTTTTGGCTATTGTGTATATAAAGAAGTGTCTTAGCATATGGGCTACTTTTTTTGCTTGAGGAGACTGTCAAAACCTAGGTAATAAGTGGTGTGTATTTCATTCTTTGAGATCTGTGTGTGTCTGTAATTTTTTAGGGATATTTCATCCAACATTATTCTTTTATTACTATAGACATTATTTTTGGTGGGTACACATATTTGAGTGGTTATTCCTGTTTATATATTTTCTTAAATACTGAATTTAATAACAACCAGACTAGACTGAGACATCATTACTAAAAAATGTGGATTTTGTTTATCCAACATTATTCCTTTCTTATTTCAAACACTATTTTTAGTGAGTATTTGAGTTGTTTTTCCTTAAATAGTGAAATTAATAACTAACAAAAAAAAAAATGACATTCCTTAAAAAAGGTAAATTCAAACCTTACTCTATCAATGTGGCCTCTGTGGCCAAATTTGTAAAGGGACATTTTGGTTACAGATTTAGTTTTCCCTAATGGAAAAGAGGATACTGGTTCAATTCTTGTTGAAGAAACTTTCTTTAGTAAGACTTCTCAATCTAGTCTGGTCGTTATTATTTCCAGTGTTTACAAAAAAAAAAACAAAGCAAAAGAAAACATTGCCAGCCCCAATTATGTGTAGCCACTAAAAAAAAAAGTAATAAAGAAATTGTATAGGTGAAAGATTTGGGCTTGTGTTTGGTCCATACATGATTTCCTCAGGTATTTTGTGATGTTGGGTGTGTTTGTTACTCTCATATTTATAATTTATGACTAAGCAGCTATTAAAGAAAATCCTACTTTTCTCCCTCCCCCTCCTCCTCCAAAATCTACCTGTAAAGATTAATTATATTCTGTCATTTGTTAATATATCATTCGTCAGTGTTTTGGCAGTGTTCCAATGTTATTAGTTTGTAACAAACTTTGAAATCTCAAATATAAGTGGGCAGTGGTGTGGGGAAAGGACCTTGTCAAAAGATTTTCTTTTTTTAATCATTTCAACCCAAGCAAGTTGGGACTGCTACTAGTACACAGGGGGTTACAGTGAGAGAAAAAAAAAACTGGGTAAATGTGGTATGGAGGGAGGGATAAAAGATGAAAGGGATTCAAGAAGATAGCAATTGATGTTGCATTTAAATTTTTGAAGATTGTAGTTATTAGGGAAGCAAGTCGACAGAAGGGAGTTCCATAGGTGGGAGGTGTGAGAAAAACTGTTGGAGTGGAAGTGGTGGTTACATTTAACTATTTCAGCAATAAAAGAATCCCAATATCATTTGCCTGTTGATCAGAGGAGTCTCTCTAGATGCTATGCAAGTATTCAAACTCGTAATTACCAGTTGGGAAGCAGCAGCATGGAAACTTCCAACCCAGTACTCTCAATATGAAGAGGCATTGCCATTATCCACACATGGAATAGATAGATCTATCTATCGCCCGGTTCACACTCCATCCACGTCTATTGAACAGGTTAAGAGGCTCATCCCTTGTTCCCTGTTTAGGATGTGGTTTCCGGCTTTCTCTTTTCCAATCTTTTCACTATTATGTAGCCCCCTGCACATCAGTGGCGTTACCGCCTTGCTCAGGGTGATACGATTAAAAAAAAAAAAATCGCAAAAAACTCATGATAGCACTGCTATTAAGGCCTGAAAAGAGGAAAGGAACCAGGAAACCCTTTCTAAACAGGAAACAAGAGATGAGCCTCTATACCTGTTTAAGAGTAGGTGGAGGAGCATTGACCAGGGTTTTTTTTTTTTTTTTTTTTTAAATCATATCACCCCGAGCAAGGCCACTGGTGCGCAGGTGGCTACGTAAGAGTGAATAGATTGGAAAAGAGAAAGCTGGAAACCACATCCTAAACAGGGAACAAGGGATGAGCCTCTACACCTGTTCAATAGACATGGAGTGTTAACCAGGTGATAGTTCAGTCTGTCTACTCCAATTGATTTAAAAAAAAGAAAAGGAAAAGTTACTAAGTTTTATCTTAGTCGAGATATCCCTTAAAGATTCAGCAAAGAATCTAGACTGGCACATGCCTCTGAAAAAGATAATCCAAAAAAGAACAACAATCAATTTCACTCAAAGTGAAGTTAATTTCTTTGAATTTTCAAAGTTTGCCAGTTGAATCAGCTACCAACAAAGCTTTTTCACCATGCAATGTTTAACTAACATTATAATATATTAAGCGGGGAGGTAGTGGGGACACAGGTCAGTCTTAAGAAGCATGCATGAATGGCCAGCTTGGACAGCAGCAGAATAAAAAAGAAAGGGAAAAAAAGGAAAATATAAAAAAAAAAGCAAATGAGAAAATTTTAACAAGATTTAACCACTCAAGTATCATGGTTAAGAACATCAATTAGAAAATTTAAAATAAAAATATTACCAAAAAAATGGAAAATTAGAATGAAAACATGGCTGAAAGATCTTTTCAGGCTAACTCTTCAGTTAGCAGATTTACATTGTAGGAAAAGCAGTACCAGTACCTTTTTTTTTATTTTTTTTTTTTTTTTTATATCAGTTCACCCCAAGACTGCAACTAGTCCACAGGGGGTTACAGTGGAAAAGAAAAGACAGGGTACAGGGGATGTCAAAGGAAGGATAAGAAATGGATGGAATTCAAGCAGATAGAAGTTGGCAATTGATGTTGCATTCAAATTTTTGGAGATTGTATCTATCAGGGAAGCAGGTCCCTTTAAGGTAAGGCTACAAGAACATCGCAAGGCCCTAACATGAGGGGAGAGAGGGGATCACTGCCCCCATGGAATGAAGTTGAAATAATAGAGAATGCCACTGGAAACTACGTAAACTTAAGAAATCAGTGCATATGCTAGGCTACAAAAATCTAAGCTGACCAACCATAAAGATGAACATAGTATGAGAACCAGTAATACGAAGTGCCAGAGAAAAACCATTAATATCACCCCCCCCCCCCCCCAAAAAAAAAATAGTTACTGAAACGCATTAGGTTTATGAATCCCAGAAATTCAATCACTGTTCTCCTCAAGGACACATGGTCCAGTGGATATAGGCATTGGTTAGTTACAGTGACTTGACCCAAAAGGTTGTGAGTTCAATACCAGGCTGCAGCAGCAGTGAACAAGTAAGTTAGAGAGTCGGGTTAAAGAGAGATAACTTATAACTACCAGAAGTGGCTTCATACTAGGAACGAGAATGATATACCCCAGTGATCGTAATAAAATGGCCGAAACATCATGGAAATGGCAACAAAGATGAGGTCATTAGTCTGAATAATGTAAATAGTGTTGTCAGAGCAGTTATGAAGTTTTGAACATTGTTGATACTATTTCATGACACTTTCTTTTCTTTTTTGATAGAGAATAAAAGTTAATTTAATTTTTACTCTTTCTCTCTCTACCAAATCTATAATTCTTATGTGGACAAGAACCATATGGAGAGAGAGAGTATGATCAGAATCCATCATGGAAACTAATGATACAGATTCAAAACAATGATGAAATAAAAACTTAAAACCTGCAGAGATGAACAACTGGAGGCAGGGGGGTCATTATCTGTCATTTCTTGTTTGTCCATTGTATGTAAACAATTTCAAAGTTTGAACTTCTAATTTATATATATATATATATATATATATAAATTATGACTTCCAGTTTAATTGGTAGAGTATCCATCAAAATTAGTGCAATTTCCTTTGAGTAGCATCTCTCGCTCTCTCACAGACACATAGAATATATTTTCTCAGTCTAGAAACTGAAAAGATATTCAGTAATTTTAAGGTCCATTGTATGCAAAATAACTTGCATTACATAGTTATAATGGAATTGCTTATTCAATAGGCAAGATATGTACTAGGGCATTATTACTTTAGTCTTGGTCATCGAATAGACATTTTGCTTTATCCAGAATTTTTTTTTTTCTATGTGTGACTCTGGTTCTCTTTTTGTTTAAATTCTTAAGCACTATGCATGCTTTCAGGTATTTCTCTTTCTCTCTCCTATAAAATATGAAAATTTTATTCACAATCTTTCAACTATTAAAACCTTTCACCAAAATATAACTTGTCTTCAGGATTAATTTGCCAGCTTGACTATTTTAGCAAGTAAAATTGAATCTTATTTAAATATATTTTTTGAGAATTTTCTTAGTTTTTGCTTTGGAGAATGTCTTTTTTTTTTTTTTTTTTTTTTTTTTTTTTTTTTTTATGATGTTGCATTGGTTGATATCTTGGCAGGTGATTTTAAGAAAAATCCATAGTTCAACTTGATCTTGATCCCTGCAGGCTTCTTTTTGCTTCTCTTGCTGCCTCACATGAATGGCCTTTCTTGCCAGAATGAGATGTCATGCAATAAAACTTTTGCACCATTGCTATTTGGGCTAAATTCATTAAACACTACCACCACCACCAATTTGCCACCAGACCACCACCATCATCACTATCAGAAATAATTCTTTCAAGTTTTTGGTGTTTACAAGATAACCTTATTGCAAAAAAAAATTTTTTTTTTAGAATTTTTGTTTTACATCATAATTGTTGAACATCTTTCTTCTAATATAACATAGTTCATTACTGCAAAAACATAAATCTTCAAAAGTATTTGATCTTGGACAATCTCTTGATGAGGGTAATAAAATGAAGTTAAAATATTTTTTTTAACCAATTAGGAATTACTTCCTTATAAACAATAAAACAAAAAATATGTCTACCAAGTTGTTAAACTTTACCATTTGTTTGTTTAAATCAGGAAAAGGTAAATGTGGTCAAACAATGATACAACAAATAAAATCTGCAGACAAGAGTTAAAACTTCAGCTAAGATTGTTTGCACTTTATGCTAATGACCTTGGGAAAGACATGTACCCACGTCTCCTTTTAAGGGTAATCAGCAGGGCAGTTGTGAGTTTTTGTAAGGGAGCCCACCTTGAACATCAGGTAAACCTACCAGTGCAATAAAACTTTGTGTGGCTGTGGTTTGATCGTCAATGATGCTTAGTGCGGCTGTGGTGCTTTTGCTCAAGCACTCAGGAAAAATAAACAGAAGCAGTTTAATTGCAGGAAAATAGTTCTTTTGTTTTTTTTCTTTAGGGACAAAAGAAAATGGTCTTATTTCACACACATACACAGGGTACAATTGCTAAATTGTCACCATTTTATATTTTTAATTTTGCACATGCACAGTTTTTGACTTTGTTGACTGCAAAGTATAGTAGGGTCACTTGGGCACTGTGAGAAAAAGACTACCATGGCACTGTACTGTTTGGCATTTTCATTGGAAGCTCTAATACAAACCTTTCAGGGTGTTTAGGTGTCAATCTGAGGACAGTGCAGAGAATTCGGAAAGAGTTGGGTGAGTCTAATGGTGATTATGAAATTACAAGAACTTGGAAAGCTTGCTCTGATTTTTCTGATAAAACAACTCCCAGATTTGTTGCTGAAATCCAGGCCTTGATTGACAATGATCTTCCAAAGTCAATCAAGTTCCATAACCAGACACGGGAGTGTCTGAGTTTATCAGGCACTGAATGTATAAAGACATTTCGTATTACACAAGATAAAAAAAGGCCAATTTATCATGAAGGACAAGAAGTTAGAGCTGCACTATGAAGCTTTTAAACAAACTCGAGCATTCCCTCCAACTAAACATGCTTTGGTTTTTCTGCCAGCAAAAGATGGTGAACACACAGAACAACTGTTGACTTGCTGTGTCCTCAAAAGATTCACAGAAAGTGATGAAAACCAAATAACCAGTCAACATTATAGTGTTTAGAGTAATCACTAGTGATGGCAATGTTATGCCACCATTCGTTTTTCCTACAAGGCTTCAGACTCAATGTAGAGGTTTCCATCAAGTGCCTTGAGGAGGTCAAGAGGGTGGCTGCTGAAAACCCTATGTCTGGCAACAGGCCTCTGCACCATGCTACACAAGCAAGAGAACCAGAGTCATGGCTGTCAAACAATTTCTACAACCACATCACCCCTTAGATCTGTCCACCTAACTCCTCAGAGTGCAACCCCCTTGATCATTATGTGTGGGGTGCAGTTGAGCAAGAAACCAACAAAACTCTTTGTAATATCAAAGATGAACTGAAAGCAAGGATTATGACAGCATAAACAAAAACTTCAAATTCTTGAGGCCGTCTGTATCAAAAGCAGCTGGACGACACTGAACAAGATTTATTATGAGTATTGTAGCAATGTTTGAAAATGCATTTCCGTCTACTTACATTTAACACTGTTACAATTTACGATATCTTGTTACTGACCTTGCATTGGGAACACTTGTTTACAAAAACATTGTTTCAGAGCAAACGCTTTACAAATCTGTCAATGAGAAGTGCATAGTTAAATTGGGAGGAAGTAGTGTAGATTTGTGTATTTTCAACCATTCTGTTGATCATCATCAGAAAGAAAGCTTAAAATGGTGTAAATTAGAGATTTTTGTTTAAATCTGTTGAATTTTATTAAAACTTGAAATTACCATCTGTCAGTAGAAATATTGATTGATGTGGTTGACTTTCAGTTAACATTATAAACACTTCAGCTTGGGAGTGCCATTGAAATGAAGGGGGCATCAAAAGTAATTCCTCCTTTATATTATCGTGAAAACAGTAATTGATGGAGCCTAATATCACACTTTGTTCATATCATCACTATCATTGGCTATGCATTTTTAGCATGGATAAATAACAACAAGCAGTTAAAAGATCACAAACATCTGCCAAGGCAATATATCATCTTAGTGATTAGCAAGAGATGATTATTAAAATGTGAAAAACTGCAATAAACTTAACTGCTTTTATTGTTTTTTCCTGTTGGATGATATTAAATTTATATTAATATTTTTGTAGAAAAAATAGCGCATTCAGAAAATGTAATGATGTAAAGCAATCTAAGGGAGGTAATTCAGTATTTGGCATGTAAAACAAGCGAAAAAATATTAGTCAAAAGAAAAAATAACCCACAAACTATATCTTGTACTGGATCAAATCCAAAATCTAATCAGTTCATACCAGTTATTAGAGCCAATCATCCCTGACAGTTTCCTCCGAATACATCCGGTGGGTCTTGAGATAACTTTACCATGGACAGACGTGGACATGACCAAATACAATACCTCTGCCTTAAGAAGTAGGAAACTTGCATTAACTGTTTTCTGTTTCCTGGTAGCATGCCATTGACAATGCAGTTGATAAAGCTGTCATATTCAGGATGTTCTGATTGGTGTATTTTTCTTGCTTATGTGTAAGCACCCATGAGAGCCGCTTGGTAACAAACTTTGGGAGAAACAATCCCTTGGTCGGAATGTTTAGATTTACACAGAGAAGCTGATTGTGAAGCAGTTCTTTTATTTTGTGGGTTGATAGATGTGCAGAGCTACTTGGGACATAGCTTGTTACACATGCTATTGTCCAATTCTTAAAGGCATTACCCACCACCTAACCATGCTCCCATTCACTGTTTGGTTTTCATAAATATTCAATAAACATTTATTTACGAATGTCAGTGGATGCAATTTTTACAGCATGGTGGGGATTCAATAATATACATCTATACATATGCACTTTTATATCAGATGTGATTTTGCCAGGAAGCTGTTCAGGCCAAATTTGAGTTATTGGCTGGAAGGTTTAGCTTCTGCTATGCCACGGACACTCAATTCGTGACATTGTCGATTAATAGGTGTTATTTTCAGAGCAGCATAAAGAAAACTTAAAATATAAAACTAGAATTATGAATAATTTATTTATGAAAAACAAAATATCCTATTTAGGGCAATAGTTTCCTTCCTTAGTTTTTTTTTTTTTTTTTTTTTAAGGATCTTACACACTTATCCCATGTTCTCTATCATGATTTTGTCTGTAAAGTTCTTTCTTGAGATTGTTATCAACTGCATTGTGTCCTCAATCTTGTCTGAAATCTCTTTTAAGAGTGATTTAATATTTTGGTAGGTGTGTGAAAAGCTAGAACTTGTAGGGAGCCAAACCTGGACTTTAGGAGGACTAACATATCCAGGTGATGTCCTACTATAAAAGATACAAAGAAAAAAAAAATCTATCTGTACAAAACAATTGGACTAGTTTACTTTATACCATCTGTGTTGACTGAATAAACTCATGAGAGTATCTGTTCACACACAACTCTGCATTGTTTGTCAGGTCATCAAAGCTAGATAACCAATTCCTTATATTTTCAAAATGGATGGACACTTTGTAAACTAATCTATCTTCTGTTCTGCACCATTTAAAAATGATGTTTAATAATAACTTGTATATAGATTATCTGTGTTCATGGGACAACATTTCACTCAGTAGACATTAACAATTTTTCATTGATAATCTCACTCACTATTCATAGACAAAATTAAACAGGTTTTTGTTAAGCCCTTTGTAAAAATCGTTTTTTTCCAGGTTGGTGACAAATGTAATATAATACTGAAAACAAAGACTATTTTCAATGCCAAATGAAAATATTTAACCCTCACATAAAATATCACTTCATTCTTATCAGCAACAATTTAACTTTGCAAATGTTATTGTTTAATATTCTACAAATATGAATAAATATGTAGATTTATTCAACATTTTATTTTTTCTCACCCCATTCACCATTTTATAAAAATGTCTTTGAATTTTAAGCAAATAGAAAAGCAAGGGAAACCTGATAAAAGGAGGATTGGTATTTTAAAATAAATTTTTTTAAAGAAGGAAATTCTTTATTAGTAATAAATTTGTAATTTAGTTTTAGTTATTAACTTTGGTATGAGAAACAACTGTTAATTTGGTGGTAAATTGTCTTTGTTTATCATGGCTGATACATTGGTTTAAAAATTAATAAAAAAATATACAAAATAACACAGATAATATATCCTTCCTCAATTTCCAATAGATGAAGGTGGAAGAATGTATTGGCTGAATTGTTGGGTTAAAAATAAAATGAAAAAAAACTGAGTTCTTACTGTTAGTAATATTAGGACAAATGAAATTTTTTTTTGCAATATGGTAATAAAGTTTTGCATCCACTTTTCTTGTAATTCTAACACCACATTTACCTACTCTCCCTAAGTCACTCTTCTTCCTCCTGTAACTCTTCCTCCTCCTCTAAAAAATAAAAATCCATAAATCTATTTAGCCCTTTCTATTTTTCATCCCTACCTTTCTTCCAAAATGTCTGGTGTGTCTTCAAATGTATTGAAACATTCAGAAGTTTCCTGTTTAACCTTTCGAATGTTCCAAAACTTTAGCTGCAAATGCACGTAGTTTGTTTGTTTGTGTTTGTTTTTGTTTTGTTTTTTTTTTCCTACCAGTCCTAGCACTCTTGGTACCAGATGCAACTGCAACTACTGGATCCATTGCCAGAAGGCTCATCTATGTAGACAAGTCACAAGATAACAGGTTAGTCAGTTGTTCCCTCAGAAGTTGTCACACCTAGATTTCCAGCTATTGTTAAAAAAAAAAAAAGTCTATGTATTCATATGCAAACGGTGTATTTTTATTTTTTTCCATTATCAGCCATTTTGTTTTTCACCCTTCATATTTCCCTTCCTTGTGTTTCATAAAATACATTTCATTAGCACTGTTATTTTGTTGTTGTTTTGACTTTGCTTGGGTGTGTCTCTTCTTTCACTGAACTTGCATGTGGTGATTTGGGTCTCTTGATGTGAATTATTGACAAACTACATCTGATATATAACAGGAATTTGTGTTGGATAACTGTCCAATTATAGTAACTTACTTCAATGTTAGTTTTCAAGATGTTACTAATGTTATACTTTGATTTGTTGTAACCACTTTCCTTCTCTATGTCCATAACATTTTTGTTTATGTACATTTTGGTTGTCTTCCCATGTCTGCCATATTGAATGAAACCCTTTGTGTAATCTACTGGGCTATATGTTTATTTGTATATTTGTCAAATCCAATGTCTTTCTTCAAAAATTTGCAAACTCCTAAATGGTCAATTCTTTGTCATTCTGCCTTTTTACAAAGTCTGTATATATTTTTGGATTCTTGAATTGAACTCCCAATATCCAGGGAAGTAGATGAGCTTTCTTTTTATTAGGCTATTTACACATGTTGGACACTGCAAGAGTGATTTTTGTTGGTTAAGAATTAACCAACAAAATATGCCTCCAGTTTCATACTACATTGAAAAAGATAATTTAGAACTGTTTATATAATATTAGCACTGGAAGAGTTGGCAATTTTCTATTCTGCAAAAACTCTTTATTTGAAAGCCTTGGCTTGCATAATAAAAATGGTAATTGATAAAACTCAAGCCCCACTTAGAAATTTTATAAAATCATAAAAATAATTCTTGACATAATTGAAACATTTAAAAAATAATTTGCTTTCTTTAAGATTGACTGGAATCTATTTCACTGACACTGAATTAAATTATTGACTTTTAATGGACAAGAGTCAGTCTAATTTGCTGAAGAGTTAGATAATGATTGAGTCCAAGTCATTTTTCAGGAAAGGATAGCCTCCCTTTTAAACTCACTCTCTCACAAACTTCTGCTTGTTATAAATTAACAGTTAAAAAATATATTGATCTAAAATTATCATTGTATAATACTTGATTTGTGATGGGTGGTGGATTAAGTGCATTTACAAGGAAAGATTCTGTTGAATAATATTATGTAAAACAAATGTTTCATTATTGGAGTACTAACTTACTGATGTATCTCTCTCTCTCTCTATCTATCTATCTATCTCTCTCTCTCTCTCTCTATATATATATATATGTATGTGTGTGTGTGTAAAAATGAAGGCACACATTATTCCATGGTTAAGTGAAAGTATATACTTCTGCTAACCATGGAATAACATGTCATGTCTTCATTTTTACATATATTTGCTCTATATGTATTTATATACATATATATTTAGAGCTCTCCTAGAGAGTTATCCTACCACTTTATATACAGGATACTCCTTTGGATTATTCTATATCTATACCGCATATATATAATTCCTCAATTTAGAAGTTGGCTTGTTTATATTTTTGATATGAGACTGAGCAGATATTACTTTGTTTTATAATGTTAGTCTGAAGGAAACTTTGGTAGCTCGCTATTAGCAAGTTATAATATTTCGGCATTTTCTTGTAAAGTCAGGGTACTAAATGAATCTTTCAAATAATACACGATAATGATCTTGGAATAATTCTGGAGTAATTCACTCAGAAACGGTCTCTTCAATGATGCAAAACACTGAATGCACTGACTTCTGTTTGAGTGATTTTTATACTAAATATTTATGGTCATGTGATCGCAGTAGCACAGTTCATCCTCTTCAGTGATTGTTTTTTTGCTTATACATGTCAGTATTGACACTTCCTACATTAACACTTAAAGTAAATCTGAATAAATGAATCTACTTTAAAGGCAAATAAAACCTTGCTCGATTATGAAATTCATCATGGCTGAACATTTGAACTTGCTGGCTCAGACAGTGGGGGGTGCAGGGTTAAATTCTTGTTCTTTAATAAGTTTTCTCTGATGTACAAACCAATAGATGAAATAAATCAGTGTGACTAATGCTGACCTTCAGTAAAGTGACTTGTTTCACCTTTGGCTAACATTCTCGGCTGACATGAAGTGGGAAGACTATATTGAATCCATTATTAATTCAGCTTCTAAGAATGTTGGTTCATCGGGGTGTACAAGACAATTTTTTTCTCTCCAGAATCTATCTATGATCTACCATTCATCCAACATTAGAATATTGTTGCCACATATGGTCCAATGCTCCTGCTATTTATCTAGAGCTCGTTGATAAAATTCAAAGAATCAGCAATATTATTGGTCCTGATCTGGCATTTCAGCTTCAGTCACTTCCCCACCTTCCATAAGGTCCCTCTGTTTTGCCTTTTCTATAAATCCTCTCATGGTAATAATTTGGACGAGCTCTTTGCTAGGGTACCTAGACATTTTTAATCTAAACGAAGCACTAGACTGGTGTTGAGATGTTGTCAATTTAAAGTTGAGTTGGCTAGATGTAACTGTAAATTCTATGCTAACAGTTTTTCACACACTTCTTTCTTGTGGAACTCTCTTCCAGCTCAATGCTTTCCTACCAACTTTAATCTTTATAAATTTAAATGCAATGTCAATCATTATTTTTCTTTCCTCTTGATTACTCTTTTTTAACTCTTTAGTAATATTTTTGTTTTCTAATTCTTCCATACCCAGTAACCCCTTGTGTCTTAGTGGCTTTACTGTCTTGTTTGGGGTGAAACTGATTAAAAAAAATAACAAAAAACAACAGAGAATCTATTCAAATATGGGTATCTACTGAAAGTAATTCTTGAAGTAATAAATATACAGGAATTCCTCGATTAGTGCAGCCTGATGTATACATCAGTAACACTAAAAAATATCTATTTTCAATTACTATGGTTAAACTGAAGAATGTTTTACTGTACTAAGCAGGTATTATGGAGGCACTAATCGAATTATGGTATATAAAAAAACTTTAGCACACTAATTGAAAACATTAATCTGGGTGGGGGTTCCTGTATATCTATTGGGCACCCCTGAAAACACCTTTATGGATTACCAAAAATATAAACTGGGCATCCTGATGACTCATTATATCAGGCATAGGCAGTGCCCCACATAAACTAGCTGACACGCAAACCAAAATTTTAACTCCACTTCTGTTATGTTGTAACACACCTATTCTATAGTGAATAGACTCTCCCACCTAATTTAAGTAGGAGTAGTAAGAGGAACAAGGGTCAGTCGATGTTGGACGATAGTAATCGACAGTTAGTTGAATATGAAACCAGTCGGCGACCTGGCAAGATTACACTGCGTAATACATATTATATCAAGTTCCTAACATTTTGTACGTCGAACCTATTAAGACCGACTTTAGCACAAATACTAGCCTCCACTGTGAAAATAACTCCACAACAACTTCTTAGTGCAATTAGCTTTACGTATATAAAAAACATTTGTCATAAACATCAAAAAATATAAAAATAAGATTAAATATAAAGAAATAAAAGGCATTGAAAACAAAGATATGCCGAGTTTTGATATGAAATCTTTATACACAAATGTTCCTGTAAAAAAATGTCTAAATGTACTAAAAATATATTTAACTAAAACAAAATTGCCAATTCCTACAAGGTCCAGGGAATGATGATAAACTGCATCTGACAGCAAAGCCTCTGATTAGGAGGTTATGAGAAATCTGGAACCACTTCATTGCTATTGTTGCCAGGTCCGTCCTAACCCGGGATGGTAACACCTATTAGCTACCCCTATGGGTAAATAGTTAACACCCGAAATGGGGTCAAAACATTACGAAAGTATAAAAATAGGCTTTTATAGTAAAAATTCCAGTAATACATTTATGAAGAAAAATATATTACCAGCAATACTACGAACTTAACCTAAAAATTTTATTGGCATTAAATAACCCATTGAGGTTGATATGCCATAAAACAAAATAAACCCAAACCCAATTCTTACAGATAAAATCATAGAAATGTGCCACTAATCAATGTTTTTTTTTTCCTCACCTTTGATAACAATTTTTATTGATCAACATTTGGTTTACTAATGGAGTTTTCTCTTGGTGACATTTTGGCTTGTCTATTTTGGAAATTTCTGAAAAGAAATCCTTTCAAAAATATTTTTCCACAAAATTCTTATTTCCGATACATAGATGATTGTCTATTAATATATCCACAAAACATAATTTTACTCACTCTTGTTAACAGACTTAATAATGTAGAATCCACAATAGACTTTACCTTTGATGCTAACAACACTTTACCCTTCCTAGATTTCTTGCTGCATAAAAGCAACAAACTTTAGATTGAAGTTTACAGAAAATCTACCAACAAAAATGACCTTCTCGATTTTTATTCCCACCACTGTAATGATATAAAATCTGGAATGATTATAGGATTTTATTTAAGAGCACTAAAAATCTGCAGCTTCCAATATTTACCTGAAGAAGAAATATATATAGAAAATGCTTTCTAAAACCTCTATTTCATCCACAAGGCTAAGAGAAAAGCATACGAAATATGCAACAAAACGATAACTTTATTAACAGTAACAATGACAATAAATTTGATACATAATACTACTCTGTAGCATCCACTATTCAAAATAATTTATCCAATTTGAACAACATTAAAATAATTATAACTACATCCAAAACTATTATTGATATGATCAAAACTAAAAATACCCATAACAATAATTCTGAAGTATGTATATATAAGATAAATGCTGGAACTGCTCCTCATGATACACTGGGGGAAACTTGCAGAAATATAAAAAAACATAAACGAGAAAAAAATCTTATGTACAACAATTTGTCAAATGCATTAGTTATGCATAGAAATGAATTCAACCAGAACTTTTATTTAAAGAATGCCACACTTGTTAAGAGGAAGTAACTTACTTAGAAGGAAAATTCTGAAGAGTGCTATGATTGAATCTTATCAAAATATAAATCTTTATCCCAGATTTTTCTTTTGTTTTTCAAATATTCTTAATTACTCCTTTCTCAAGTCAATATATATGATTATAAATTTGTTAAAAAAAAATTTGAGAAAATTTAAATTTCTAACCTTCTGATATGTAAAATATATAACAAATTAATCCTAAACTAAAATAATTAAAATAGTAATTTGCATTAAAAAATTAAAAAACCAGTAACATTTTTTTTGCTCTTGTTGTAAATGAATGCAATTATATGTAATAATTGCATAGGATTTGTGATAAATAATTTGTTTTATTTCATCATGTGTGTGTATTTCACACATCTCTTTATCTATCTCTCTTTATATATATATATATATATATAAAATGTAGAACTGCTAATTGTCTTCATCAGATTAAGTCACTGGGATAAAGGGTGATTGGAAAATATTCTCTAAAAATGATTCCCATCATCCATTTATTAGGTGACAATGTATGTATTTATTTTTTACTCTAACCCTGTTCTACTCTCTTTATATATATATATATATATATATATATATAAAAAGAGAGAGAGAATTTTTTTTTTTTAAATCATCATCAAGGGTCACTCTCTGGGTCTTACTCTTTGGTTTTGCTCCAATAAGCAAACGTCAGAATTTTGTTAAAGGATTTTACTTTAGAAACATTTCCCTTTAATAATAATTTTAAAAAAATATTCATTTTGACCTTCTGTTTTAGGATTACATGACCTAGGTCATAACCATTAACCTAGGACAAATAAAGGATGTGATTTTTTTTAATTTTTTTTTCATTTAATTAAACAAAAGGTAGCTATTAACAAAAAAAATTAAATAGACTACATTTTTCACATGATATGGGCTGTGCTTGTCCAAACTATGTCTGGGATTTTCTGGAGAGAAGGTGCCCCAAGGAGTTTGTAGATTTATTCTTGAGTTCCTTTATCTACCCCAAAGCTCCAAGCACAACAGAAACAATTTGAGTTTTTAAATGTCTATCTCCAGGTTTTAGTATTAACTTAGTTTTTCAAAAACTTTTTCAGAGACACTTTTGCTACTTTTGTTTGTGTCAATGAGTGTGAATTTTTTTTTTTCTGTCTTTGATAATGTCTAGGTGATTTGCTTGTATTGTTCAATCAGTGTTGATAGAAAAGTCTCCCAGGATGGTAACATTTTTCCCCACAACTACAGATCAAAGATGATGTTCATACCAGTTTGCAGATGTTTTTATTCCTCTAGTAATGACAGATATGGACCTTGTTTTTTTTTTTCATTGCATGTGTGAGTATTGAATATCCTGAGATAAGGTGATCAATAATTTCAATATATTGATCACAGAACATACATTTTGGGTCCATACTATTATGCAGAATGTATTATATTTTTATTTTATTATTAAAGTTATTGGTCCTGATTAGGTATCTCAACTTCAGTGACTTTCCCACTTCTATAATGTAGCCTTCCTCTGGCTTTTCTATAAATATTTTCATGACAATTCTTCTGATGAGCTTTCCATTTTGGTACTTGGAATTTATGAATTTATGCGCAGTACAAAATTGGTAGCTAGGTCTCCTCATTTTATAGTTGAAATTGCTAGATGTAACCATAAGTTCAGTGCTAAGTTTCTAGAATGAAGCAACGCATAGCATCCTCTAAGTTCGGCACCAAAGACTACTGGCGACTCTGTGAAAGAGTGCTTAACAAGAGCAAGTCCTCAATACCCCCACTAATCAATAAATTTGAGGTCCTCACCTCCTCAGTGGACAACTTCTCACCTAGAACTGAGGCTCAACTGAATGATGTCCGCATTACACCCTTGCTGGTCTCTAACATAATCTCAAAACTTGACCCTCACAAAGCGAGCAGAGGGGACAGAATCTCAATCATAGTCTTAAAGAAATCTGCCCCCGAACTCTCCTCTGTCCTTTCTAAGCTCTACAACTTCTGCCTATCTGCTTCCTGCTTTCCTGCCTGTTGGAAATCTTCCTCTGTAGTCCTATATTTAAAAAACACTGGAGAACCCTCGGACCCTGCAAATTACCACCCTATCAGCCTTCTTCTGATCTTTGGCAAAGTGTTCGAAGCCATTATCAGCGCCAAGGTGGTTCAGCATCTCACAGCCCACAGGCTCCTCTCAGACTAGCAGTATGGTTTCTGCTTCACCAGGTCTACTGCTGATATGCTAACGACCATCACCGAGTATATATACCAGGCACTCGACAAGAATGGTGAAGCCCGAACCGTTGCCTTGGATATCTCTAAAGTGTTCAACAGAGTTTGGCATGCTGGCCTTTTATGCAAACTGTGGAGCTATGGTGTAACTGGACATTTGTTTGAACTAATCCAGTCTCTCCTCTCTAACTGCACATTGAAGGTGGTATTAAATGGACATGCCTCCCAGAACTACCATACGAACACGGGTGTCCCTCAAGGCTCTATCCTAGGTCCTATGCTCTTTCTGATCTACATTAATGATCTCCCTGATACCATAAGATCCCAAGTAGGTATGTATGCCGATGATACCACAGTTTACTCTCACCTTGATCAAAAATCTGGTGTGGGCGACAAAGCTAACCTTGCAGACTAGCTTGAAAAGGACCTCCAATCCGTAGTGGACTGGGGTAAGAAATGGCTCGTAAATTTTAATGCTTCTAAAATGAAGCTGCTATCAATTAACCATCATAGACAATTGCACCCATGTCCCATTAGCATGGACCAGGCTTGCCTCCCAGAGAGTAAAACACTACACCTCCTTGGTCTCACACTTTCAGTGGACCTCAAGTGGAATGACTATATCGAATCCATTGCTAAATCCACTGCTATGAAAGTCAGTTCTCTGTGCAGGGCCCGGAAGTTTTTTTCCCGTCTGAATCTATCCTGCACATATATAAATCTACCATCCGTCTGTGCATTGAATACTGCTGCCACATCTGGTCAGGTGCCCCTGCTATTCTCCTTGGGCTTCTTGACAAAGTACAACGGAGAGTCTGTATTGTGATCGATACCAGCTTGGCAGACCGGTGCGACGTGACTTCCCTGTGTCTCTTCTATAAATACTTTCACGGCTTCTGCTCTGATGAACTTAGATCACTTGTGCCCTCTAGGTACGAATTTGCACGAGATACTAGATTAGCAACTAGATCCCACCCTTTTACAGTGAAACCGATAAAATGCAACCGCAATTTCTACTCCAACAGTTTGTTTTCTCACACTTCCCGACTGTGGTATTCCCTTCCACATGATTGCTTCCCTGATGGCTACAATCTCCAGGAGTTTAAATGTAAGGTCAATAGACACCTCCTAACACACTAACTCGCATCCATTCTTTCAAACACTCTTCCCATCTACCCAACCCCCACCTCAGTATCCTTACCCATCTATCACCCTCCTTCTGACATTTCCTATATCTAACCACTCTTTCTCTTCACCTTCCCCTATGTATCCCCATGCACAATAGTGGCAGTTGAATGCCTTGCTTGGGGTGAAATGATTAAACAAAAAAACAACACTTCTTGTTTCAGGAATTCTCTTCCGGCTGCTTGCTTTTCAATCAATTTGATCTTTAAAAATTCAAATGCAGTACCAATCATTATCTTTTTGTCTGAAGTCTTTTTCTTTTCAATCTCAATAGAAACGAAGAAAAGAGTGCTAGACTGCTACGTGATGTCAGTTCTTCAATACGGCTGTGAATGCTGGACAATATCATCGAAAATGAGGACAAAACTGGAAGCGGCCGAAATGTGGTTCTACAGAAGGATGCTACGGATATCGTGGGCTGAGCATACAAGCAACGACGAAGTGTTAGAAAGAATGTCAACAAAAAGGAAATTGATGCTGAGCATCAGGAAGAGACAACTGAAGTTCCTGGGACATGCAATGAGGAAGGAGAGCCTGGAGAACCTGATACTGACTGGACAGATAGAAGGAAGGAGAGACAGAGGAAGGCAGCGGATAACATATTTGCAGGGTCTGATCAGGTGGATGACAGAACGGGGGTTGCCAGGAGCAACAGGAGCAAACATACTAAGAGCCACAAGGGATAGGGAGACGTGGAGATCCATGATCGCCTACGTCCTGAAGGGACAGGGCACATAGAAGAAGAAGAATGTTTGTCTTTTTTTTTTTTTCTTGCATCCTAGTAGCTTTATTGCCTTGCCTGGGGTAAAATGGTTTTAAAAAAATGTGTTACTGTAAAGTTGTGACTTCAACAAAGACTGGGTTCAAAAATAAATTCTGATCTTTGATGAAGCTGAAAACTTTTCGGTGCACTCTAATTTTCTGTCATTATCAGCACTTTTCTGATGGAAATGTTTTCGTTTCAAATGTTATAATGGTGGCTGGAAATAGTGATTCTGGTAATTTTGAGACATTATTTTCAACTTTGACCTTAAAGACACTGAAACTACTCACAGAATTTGGGACGTGGAAGGAACTGAAGCAATCTGAACTTATGACTCAAAACTCATTTTAGACCTTCCTTGAAATAAAACCAACAAATAGATGACCAAAAGTTATTCATTCAGTCAGTAAGTTAAGTGCCATACTTGATACGCTCTTAGGTGATCATGTCACTTTCAATTCATGACTGATAAGAAAATTTGGCCGCAGTAGGTTTCGCTTTTCTTTCTGCAGTAGATGATTGCCAACCAAGGCTATAGAACCAAATCACTCTTGCTCTGCAATCTATAGCTGGAGGGAGAAGAGATGGATTAAAACTTTTCCCAAGGATATTTGCATGTATAGGCTTGGCGAAGTTTATAGTCATTAGGCTTGGCGAAGTTTATAGAGCCAATATTTCTAATTCTAGAATACTTACCTGGCAGAGGAAGTTTTAAAAAATATTAATACCAAGCCTCTGCATGGTATTGCCTATAAACTCTCTTTAAATCTTAACCTTGAATAATGACATGGGCATGTTATGAAATAACTACTTTCTTAGGTTGTACCTGACATAATGCTATTCCTTGATGCTGGTGGTTGGTCAAAGTAGAGAGAATCTCTGATTCAGGTCTTCTTTCTGACATATTAATGTTTTGATACATGCAAACTTAAAAAAAACAACAACAACAATAATAATAATGTCCTATTTCACATTCTGTCTGAATAAAATGATGTATGAATCTGTTCTAGAATAGACAATTGTTGTCTCCCTCCCCATGTTTATATAGTTGGAGACCCACATAACATCAAAGTAGAACAAATATTAAATATTCCTCACAAGGCCAAATAGATACCTGCCTGCCTTGAAAATCAGCATTTTTATTTTTGAACATTGACTAATTGTGTCAATAGGAAATATCCAACAGTTTCAGCTTTAGCAGATAAGACATTGCTGCTAAGTTCATTATTTCCTTTGCAATCCTAGAGGCTCGACAATAACCGAATACATGGATTTATTTGAAGAGATGTGATAAGACAGATTGGTTTAGTTAAATGCCCGTGAAAAAAGATTCTGTTGAGCAAGAAATCAAATAAGTGCATTGGTGTAATTCAGAAATCATGCACCTGATCATGTCTTAGTTTGTGTAAAAACATTAATTTCTTTCATGCATATTTTTCAAAGATTATTTCCAATTTAAAAGATTTCCTTTTAACATTCTCCTGTTGAAATGTTTCAGGTTTGTAAAAGTAGAAAAATAAATTTGTCAGTTGAATTTCTTTGGTTGTCAAATGGAGGAATGTATAGGGAATAGGAATATTGTTCTCTTTCCAATGTTAGGTTTTCAATTTCTGAGATGGCTGCCAGGTGTGATATACACCTGAAGTTATTTAAGGTACCCACTTGATTACAAGGACTAGGAATGAATTGGGGGTGGGAGTTTTGATTTTCGAACGAAAAGTTGGCAGCTGAATAGCTCTGTTTAATAAAGTCAAGATCTCTTTCGCTTTTTATATGACTACATAGATTTCTTGTGTCTTTTATTTTTTTGGTACTAAACCCCTTTTGCACATGTGCACAATCAACATCTAAAATTTGCATTTTCTGTTTTCTGCTTAGCAATTTCTGTGATTAATTTGTTCTTTTTCTTTAGCCCACCCACTGCTCTTTTAGACTAAGCTTTATTATTAAAGCATTGAACTGTGATTGAGTTTATGTAGATAAATTTCTTGAATTAATTTGGGACTTTGTGACACCTGCACGCACGCACGCACATTTTTTCCTGATATGTGGAGGAAGGAACGTACTCAAAAATGTGAAACCATGGATTGTCAACTGATTCTGTTTATACACTTCCTTAACTTGAAACGAGTCCAGCTGTCAATTCATATGTCTGGTTGAAGTGTTAACCAATTCTTTGGTATTGCAAGATGCCTCATTTTTTTTAGTTACTATATTAAAAACAAATAAAAATATTTGTCTGTAAATAAAACCTCTCCCTCCCCAATAATTGGTGAGGAAGATGTTATATAATATAAACACTGACCGAGTTGCAGACAACTAACTTGTCAGTTTTTCTATTTATATTTAAAATGGGAAGCACAAAGCAGTTATGAAAACCACAAACTCGAAATCTAACAGAAATGCATACTGTCTATACATAATGCACATATACATAATGTACTTGGTATTCTCTGTTTTTCTGTAGAATCACATCAACTTTGCATGAAGTCTTCTCTTTATCATTGAGGAAATTGTCGAGCATTCACTACCAAATAAGAGGATTGATATTATCTAACAGCTAAGCACTGTTATCGTTAGACCCAATAAAATTTTTCTGTTTCTTAATATTTTGTTTACTTTTTGAAAGGCATTTTTTGATATTCCTTGCAATTCTGCATTATATTTTCAATTGCTGGGAAAATATTTCAGGTTGAAGTTTTATTTTATTTTTTATTTTTTTTCAAAAGTTTACAAAATTGTATAAGATGTTATTTTGCGGGATTAAAAAAGGTCATTTCTTGAGTCATGCAAAGGGTCTGGCTCATGGATGATGGGTTCTGATTGTGGACCCCACATTCTACAACTTGTATAAGTATTTACCAATTTTGACTCAAGGCAACACCTATGAGGTACCCAGTGAGAACTGAATTACATTAATTATGGTCTATTCACCCTTGCTAGCCATTACTTTCTTTAAAGGGACCCTTAATATTTACTAATCTTAGTCTGGTACAAGGGCATGGGTGCAGTGCACTGAATAAGAATCAATGTCTCTATAGGAGTTTTATTACCTTGGCTTTTCTGGAACTTTGAGGCAAACAAACTTCCAGCACTTAATGTTGAATTTTAAAGCAGCAAAGTCACTCAAATGTTGAGGATCTATTTTCGTGCTTTGTGTTAAGCAACAAGTCACCACTGCCTAAAGTAATTCTTTCCAGTAGCATCAGCTATTGAGTCATTTCCTTCAAATTCCCAAATTCTTGTCTCTGCTATTAAAGCATTTACCAAGCGGTACAGCTGAATGGTCGGAATTTTTTCTTATAAGTACTACTTTAAGTTGCCATTTATAACACTTCACTCAATAAATCTCGGGCCTAACTAATAAAACAACAACTTTTAGGCAAAATTCAACTTTATTTATCAGCATAGTTTCCTTCTTGGGTGACACACTAATTCCAAAGCTTCTCTAACAATTCGATACCTTTTTTCTAGAATGATTTGTCTTTGGCCTCAATACACCTCAGTTTCTGATATCACTTCTTCATTGGAGCCAAATCTTTTTCCCTGGAGCATTCTTTTGAGGCCTGCAGTAGTCGCTGGGGGCCAGATCTGGAAAACAGGGTGGATGCAGAAACAATTTGAAGTGCAATTCATGTAGTTTTGCAATCATTGCTCTCGACTTGTGACACAGTGCATTGTCTTGGTGAAAGATGACTTTTTTTTTCATTTCTGGCAATTTTGGGCAATTTTTTCTTTCAAATGCACCAATAATGCCATAATATTTGCTGTTGATGGTTTTTAATTTCTCAAGGTAAATGATTAACAAAATCCCTTGCACATCCCTGAAAAACAGAGGCGAAAACTTTTCCTGCTGATGTTTGCATCTTTAATTGCTTTGGATGGCTTTCACCTGCTGCTGCCCATTCTGCTGACTGCCAATTTGACTCGAGTGAAGTTGTGGATCCATGTTTCATCCATTGTCACATATTTACATAAAAACTCCTTCAAACATGGCATCCACTTTGAACACAGCTTTCTCATTGAAAAATGTTCATGCAAAATGGTGAATACACAGCCTTCAACTTCTCTGCTATTTCACACAACTTAAATTTACGATTGTCCAAAATGAGTGTGTGAATTTTGGGGGGATTTTCTGGGACAACTGCCAATTTTGGGTGACCCGAGTGTTCAGCATCATGTGTCTGTACAACCACATTTAAAGTCAGCATACTACCACCTCATAACTGTTGTTTCAGATGGAGCAGAGTCTGAATAACTTACCAAGCTATTGCTTTGCTTGAACAGTATTTTTCCCCATCAGAAAGCAATGCTTTATTAACACACGAAATTAAGATTTTTCCATTGTTTTGAAAATTTGCAACAGTAGCTTCACTTAAATAACTGTAATTTGTAAACTAATAATTTGATTGGGCCCAAATTTTGTCACATGCCATTTGAAGGTTAGTACTTTATAAAAATCGTGGATTTTTTATTAGTGTCGCCATCTATATATCAGGCCCAAGACTTAAGTGATGTGTTAAAATTGTTCTCTTAAAACAATTTTTCAGGAAAATAGGTTTCTCAAGTTCACTAGCCATTATTGTTCTTTCCAGCACTGGTGGGGATTTTCTTAACTTTTTATTTAAAGTCGTGTGCAATGTTTAATTATATTTCCTCTTTGAGTTACATGTCATATCCATTTTAGTTGATGCTGTTGTTGAAAATTCTCAGTTGATGTTATTTGGTACAATTCTTTGTGATTCTGTAGTAGCAATCAACAAAATTCAAAGAAAAAAGTATTGTCTTTACCAAGATCCACAAACTTCACTCACTCCAAGCCATTTTTAATCATTGATCTTTGAAAGTGGTTGTATTCAGTTCTTGTGATTTTTATAGCACCAGTCCATAATGTTCAAAGGAGCATGGTGTTCTTCAAGATCTACAGGCTTCACTGACTCCAAGCCATTTTTAATCATTGATCTTAGAAATTGGTTGTATTTAGTTCTTTGTTTGTGATTCTGTAGCACCAGTCCATAATGTTCAAAGGCGTCCAATTCTTCAGAAATTCTTGAGAACTCTCCTTGAAAGACTTGTGCTACAAAATCATAACGTATTTGTCTATTTTCTGAGATGAGGTAGTATTTAGAATATTTACATTATTTGGACTATTGTCCTCATCTTTGTTGCCATTTGTATGACATTTAGTCCGTTTTATGCTCTAGCCTTTTTCAGGTGCTAGGAATTTTGAATTTATTACAATCACTGGGATATATGAACTTTATTCCTTGCATAGTAGTGCCTCTTCTGGTAGTCATGAGTTATCTCCCTCTAACCCTGTAAGTTACTTGTTCACCATTGTTGTAGCCTGGTACTGAATTCACAACTCTTTGGGTCAAGTCATAGGAACTAACCAATGTCTATATCCACTGAGCCATGTTTTCTTAAGGACACCTGGCCCAGTGGGTATAGACAACAAAGGTGAGGACAATAGTCCAAGTAATGTAAATACTAAAAATTACAAAGATAGAACTATCTAAAAACATTTTACTTGAAGACAACAGCAAAAATAATCAAAATGGGTGGCACATTTAACTCTGAGAGAAAATGATGTAATCATGATGTTGACTTCCACATTAAATGAAAGCTTAGGAAGGAAACTTCACCAATACTAGAATGTAATCACATCAGACTTAAGGGGCCCATTTTTCCTGAAAAAAACTGTTTTAAGAGAAAGATTTTATAAATTTCAACTGACAGTAAATGAATGCCAAATATTTTGTTATAAGGAAAATGACTAATATCATCATCATTACTATTCTTATTCTCCTAAGAAAAAGGAAATCCTTCACCTCCAGTTACCAGATTCCCCATATTTGGTTTTTGTCTCCTCCCCCAAACCAAACACTTTTGAGGTAGAATTTCACAGATTTATCATTCATTGATGCTATTACAGAAATTCACAATTATTTCTACTTAATAGAACATAGAATAATTTAAAACCTAACTGTTACTGCCTACTCAGTAAGAGATTTGGTTCAAGCATGAAGTAGATTGTCACTGATTTATTTATATATATATATATATATATATTATTTTGAGTGGATACTCTTTTTCTGTAATAAAACTGTGCATTTATAGATATGCACTGGCTTGAATATTTCAGAAGTCTTGTTTGGAAAACCTGCATTTTCCAGCAGGATTTGAACCTGCCACTCCTATATACCTAGGAGAGGCATCACTTGATCTGACATGTCTTAACCACTCGACCACTTTCATGGTTTAACGAGGTCCAATTTAGCCATATAAATACACAAGTTCTTGATTTCCTACATCCATATCTTACGAAAAGCTGCGAATTGGTGTTAACTGACATTTAATTTTTTTTGAACTGGCAATTCCTATATAGCTATAACCATGAAATCTTCCGTAGTTAAGACATGCCAGATCAACTGATGGCTTCTAGGTATATTGGAGTCACAGGTTCAAATCCTGCCAGAAGATGCATATTTTCCTAACAAAATTTCTCAAATATTCAGGCTGGTGGATATATATAAATGTACTGTTTAATTATAGAAAAACAGTGTATCCCACTCAAATACAAGAATCTATTAAAAATAATGTTCAAATAAATTTAAAATAAATATGTTGGTTAATACCATTTCGTAATGTGTGTGTGTATATATATATATATATATATATATATATATATATCTTCTTCACAACAATAAAAGAGCTACTGGTTAGACCAGTAGATGGTTATTTAAAAAGTGCTCAATACACAATCAAAACTGAATATGCAGAGCCTACAGTACAGTCTGATGAGACTGATATGATTGAAACCTGGGTGCCATTAAGTGATGGGTGTACATTTTTTATATATCATCAGGTGCATATGCACAAGTCTCAGTTGTGCTTTAGACGTAAGATAATATATTTATTAATGTATTTAATAGCTCTGTTATTGAGCATTGTTTTATTAACACCAGAAAAATAGTATATATATGAATGTATATTTGAGATGTGTGTCTTTGTGGACACAGGTCAATATCAATTAGCAGCACTTCATGCTTCAATACAATTGTCTCTACTCTACTTCAGTGTCCGCTTTTATATTTGTATACACTCTATCACTGTACTTTTACCCATAAATAAAATATATATATAAGCTATTTTTTTATCATTATATATAATTCCATTAATAAGATCTGATGAAGTCCTAGAGGTTGAAACATGGTGTTTTTTCACTTTGTCATTCAGTTGTCTAATTGTTCTAATATAAATAAATTTATATATCTCATTTTCCTAAATATCATTAACAATTTGGTGACTTGTTGGCATTTTATTAATTTCTCCATGACTTATTTTATTTTTATACTTGTAAAATTTTGTTATCTCATTACTTTTTAATGCATTGTTAATATATCAGAACGTCTGATCAGATGGTTAAATATTTAATGAAATTTTATTTTATTTTTGAGCTTTATTTTGACTGGAAAAAAAAAAAAACTGAAAAGATGCGTTGCACATTCAGGAATGGATAACAGATTTGTCAGTTTAACACTAATCATTTTGCTTCAGACATATCAATGGTTGGCATTAATGGAATGGTAAGCTGCCAAGATGTGGTTTTATGTTCTATCATTCAGAAGGTTATTGACTCTAAATATCAAAAGCAATATGAAGTTGTTATTAAAAAAATTGTTTAACTGAAAGAAAATCATTTTGCTTTTTATTAAATTTATCTTAAGCAAAACATAATAAAAAAAATGATAATATCCTGATGCTGATTTCCAAGGATTTTTTTTTTTGACTCTTTGTTGACATAAAAGTACAATTTTTAAGCGTAAAAATTCTCTCAA
The DNA here is from genome assembly GCA_037127315.1 of Ascarosepion bandense. NCBI lineage: Eukaryota > Metazoa > Mollusca > Cephalopoda > Sepiida > Sepiidae > Ascarosepion > Ascarosepion bandense. Next base: position 568,931 of record JBBBDQ010001008.1, on the reverse strand, counting down.
ACTCTACTAATTTATTAACTAATACATTAATTTACCAAAACTGAAAATAAGACCATAGTTCATACTAAAGCTTATTATAGCTAACTTTGATATTACCAAGTTTTAATGATAAATATATAGGTGTGTGTTATGGGTATGAGCTCAGAATGGAATTGATAGACGCAACAAATTCCAGATGGGATGGCTTGTGTTGACTTTGTACTCGTGTCCTTGGGAAAGGCTATAATTCACTTAGCTAGCTAGAAGTAAATTGTAGGGTGATTTCAGTCTTTTTCTATAAGGCCATCTAACTTTGGTGTCAGCACTTTGGTCTTGCAAAAACAATTGACTTGTTAGTTACTGAAAAGCCACAATAGTGTCACTCAGTGTGGTTGTAGCTCAATGTGTTAGAAGAAACCAATGAACAAACAATTACTATCAGATTTATTTTTACTGGTCAGGTAAATGTTTAATTAATAAAAAAAAATAGTCCTTTTTAATCATACTGGAAATGAAAAGTAGCCAATAAAATTCAACTGATCAAATTCTGTGAAAGTGAATCTGGCATACAAGGCAGGTAAGAAAATTTTTCAGTCTAACCAAGAAGCTCTTCAAAAAAAAAAAAACAAAAAAACTGTTAGATTCTTTGGAAGTTGGCCATGCTGATAACTTTTCAGCACACTCTTGCAGAAATCTTTTTCTGATCTATTCACGTCTTTCCTGCTCTCAACTTTACTCAAAAAAAGTGTTCTTTTGAGAAAGTGAGTAAAATGGATGTAGTACGTTTTTTGTTTTTTTTTGTTTAACTCTACCCCTCACTGTTTTTTCTTAAATCTGTCTATACAGCTCTATTTTGTTTGTATCATTTAATAGTGCACTAACTATTTAAAAAAAACTAACTTCCTTTCCTCATTTAAATATTAATTTGGCTGTTACTTTTCAGTGTAGCAATAAAATAAAATAAAAACAGATATTGAAATAAACCCATTTTCAAAAGTATATATATATATATATATATATATAGGGTAGGTATGAATGGAATAAAATTTTGTATCCAAAGAAACACTATTTTTAAAAAAGTGCTTAATACAAAGTAGACCAAATATTTTTGAATTTATAACATGAGTACGTTATAATATCACTACTATTTTGTTTTGACACTACCTGTGTCTTATCTTTATATATATAATTTTTTTTAAGTTGAGAAATTTTTAATCAAATTTTAAACTTTTTTATTATGTGGTGCAGTATAAAGTTTTTTGTTAAACTCTGACCAAAGGTTTAACTATAAGTAAAGTTTTAATTCATGTCTTACTTTTTAATTAAAAAAAAAAATGAAATGTCTGCTCTCCAAATTTAAATTGAATAAATTCAACATTGAAGCAATTTTTCTTTTTGTTTTTTTTTCCCCACCCAATATTGTCAATTTGTTCAATTTCCATTTTTCTTTCTTCTCTTTAGGATTGGAAGAAACATTGGTTTGTTCTTGATGCAAATTCCTTACGCTATTTTGAAGATGCAAAAGCTGAAGAAAATAATATTTTGGATGGAAAAATAGATTTGTCGACATGTTACTTGATTGAAGAGATTGAAGTCCTTCGTAATTATGGCTTCTCTATCAAGGTATGCACAGCTGATTAAGTATTTAGATTCAGGGCAATATCTAGTGTTTCAAGATATCTTCATTGTATTAATTGCCTCGTCTTTATTGATTTCAACACGACCGTTCAATTGTCCTGTAATTGGTAATCTTTCAACTTTCTAGCAGAATACTTTTTTTTTTTTTTTTTGAATTCATGCTAGTTTTCTGGTGTAAGGATTGAAATCAACAATTCATTTTTTTTGTGCTAAAATGGTTATCTAAATATTTCTGTCTCTCTTAGAATTTTAAAGTCAACATTATCTCCTTATGGCAGATTACACAATTCACATGACTTAAGAATTTTATTTATTGTATGTTTGTGAAGACTGAAATGTCCCCATGAGTGACTTATGCAACTGAGCTGATGGTGTTTTTTAGCCATCGGTAGATTGGTTGCCAACCAAGGCTTGAAAGCCCAACCTGCCCTGCTATGTAACCCAGAGATTGGTTGGGGTGGGGGAAGAGATTTGCTTGCTGATTTCTCTTTATGAGTCACCAACTATTGCATTATGATTTAGTGAACTACTTTGCTTAAGGATTGAACTTGAAACCTTTACCATTTAAGAATTTAATATAATTTACTGGATTGTCTTATTTATACTAAGAAGTATGCCTTTTTTTTTTTTTTTTCTGATGTAAATTGCATTCAATATTAATCTAACATGTCCTTGTATCCCTCTCTTAAAATCTCTGCAGTCAGATCAAAAAAGTGTTCTTTGAGATGGCAGTCATGATATCTGGTTTTTATAACTCCACTAGATTTTTTGGGAAGGAGGGGGGTGTCAGAAAACAACAGTTTTAACCACTTGCGTCTAGTTGACCTTTTAAGATTAATATATTTATAGGTAAAAATTCTCAATATCAGGGATAAAGTGTGTATAAATAAAGTGGAGACTGAGGCCAACAAAAAGTGACCATCTGTTTTTTTATTTGCACACAAAAAAATTCTATTCTTTATCATTTGAGATCTTCTTGTTCTTTTATATGGTTAAGAATCTGTGACCTGGACTGAAAATATTTCAACTCAAATAAGCTTTGGGTGAACTGTTTTTAACAAAGCAATATTACGATCAAGAGTACCAATCCGCCTTGAAACTGAAGATATATATATTGTTTCAGTTGTTTTATATAATTTAGACTGTGTAGATATAGACTCAAAAACTCTGTTCAAATTGTAACATTCCTTAACCATATGATACAAGCTGAAAAATAAAGCGAAACAATTATTCTTAGAAATGGAACCACTTTACCTTCACTCTTTGATAAAATGTATAGCAAATTCTTGTAACTATTTGGCTGCATTAAAAGATATCGTGTGGGGGGTTGACGTTATTGTGTCTTGAGTGTATGGTGCTTGGAAAAAGAATGGTCAGAGGAAATTATGACTTTTAACGACTAGTGTCAAGTCACTTCAAGATATTTTGTTCTATATCTATCAACAAAAATCATGAAAACTAAAAGATAAAATGAAATCAAATACACTACAGAAAAAAAAGAATTAGAATTCCCAGCATCCCTCATTCCTGTGAATGTCATTGCACCAATGTCACAAATTTAGTTCAATGAAATTCTGGATTTTTTTCACTTTGCTATACATTTTCCTCCCAATATAATGATATATTTATCTTAGTGATAAAGTATGTATAAATATGAAAGTAAACACTGAGCAACAGTCTGTCATACTAGAATGCAATGTTCAGAAAGTCACTAATCATTTTTCATATATATATATATATATATATATATAAGGTTGTTAAAAAAAAATAATGGTTGCTCAAAGTGTTGTATTTTGAAAAACTATTTTAACATAGTATTCACGGTATAGATTAGGTGAATTTTGGTATACCTAATAATTAAGGTGTGCTCTTTAATAATTAACTTATTTTCGGGCAGAAATATTCTTGAAGCATAGAAGCCTTTCATTAGGAACATGACAAAACATGATTTTCATTTACTTTTTTTGCATGAGTTCAAACTTGGGCACAGTGCTTCCCAGACTTCTGCCAATATCAACAGAGCATGGTGAGAGGGGTCCACAAATGATCGGGCAGTACGAAGGTGGTTCCAGAAATTCCATACTGGTGATGTGTGAGCCTTGAAGATTGAAGAAGGCAGAGGATGGTCATGCAGTCTTAACGAACAATTGCAAAAACCCATGTCAAATTGTCAGAGAAATGTCTCAGATGCTTCGTGTCAGCTCTGCAACAGTTTCATGCCATTTGCAAAGTGTTGGCAAGGTGAAAAAACTGGATAAATGGATTCCTCATGATCTCAGTGAAAATAAAAAAATTTAGGCACATTGAAGTGTGCTCGATGCTCTTTCTGTCGATCCTTTTTCTTGACTGAATAGTCGCTTGTGATGAAAAGTGGATCCTTCATGATAACTATTAACAATCAAGTCAATGGCTTGACCATGGTGAGTCCCCCAACCATTTCCCAAAGCCAAAATTGCATCAGCAAAACATTATAGTGACTGACTGGTGGTCTGAAATTGGTGTTATCCCCTACAGCTTTCTGGAAGCTAATCAAAGCATTAATTCAGAGCTTTACTGCAATCAACTTGTATGTACGTCTGCAAAAATTGAGACCTGCATTGGTGAATAAATGTGGTCCACTTTTGCTCCATGATAATGTGTGGCTACATGTTGCAAGAATTCAGACTTGTAATATGAGAATTTACCATATCCTCTATATTCTCCTATCTTTTACTCACAAGTTATCGCTTTTGAAGCACTTAAGCACATTTTTAAATGGTAAAACATTTAAGTCCAAACTAGTAGTGGAATCAGCTTTTAAAGATTTCAGTGCATCACAGGCAATAACTTTTTATCAACGAGGAATAAATAGTCTCGTTGATCAATGGCAGAGGTGCATAGATGCTCAATGCTTGTATTTTGACTAATTTGAACATTTCTACAGTTAATTTTTCAAGAATAAAGTTGTTTCTGAAATTGATCATTGTTTTTGTAATAATTAATCTAATCTAATTTATTTCTTTGACTGAATTATCAGGTAGGGTAATTTTGCTTTTATGACTCGGATTTGTCTTTTAAACCTTGGTCAGTTCTGAAATCTTGACGTGGTTACAAACAATATGGCTGCCAGTATTTTATGCCTTAGAAAATTGAAAAGTTTCTCCCCACAACCCCATCAAATAGTGAATATTTGCAAAAGGTTTCTGGAGAAATGTCATTTAATTATTTTAAATTTGGCTCTAGTCAGAAAAACAGGACACTGTCCACAGAAAGCCTACAAATGGAGTTTACAAAGAAAGATATTTTCCTTTTTCCTTCTCTTTTATTAAGACTTTTTTTTGATTTTAGAAATGTTACTTACATGTATTAAAGTTTATTCTAAACAGATTCAAAGGCTGAAAACCATGTCTACAAAAGATATAGATGGAGCTTATGTTGATAAATAATTTATTTACTTGTGTTTCTTGTAATCCTCTATGATAAACCTTTGTGTATGTAATAAATATTAAAATTAATGTTTAATTTTTTTGCCAGAACCAAAATGGAGAATATGTATTGACAGCAATGACTTCTGGTCTTCGAAAGAACTGGATGCAAGCAATAAAAATCTGTGTTGAAATGCTAAATTGGAAAGAACCACCGAAGGGCCTCAGGCGGCACCATTCTGATGTAAATCCAGGAAATGTTGGCAAAGCACTGATGATTCATCAAGTCTCTAAAAGCAGCAGTTCTGGCTACTTTAAAACAATTGATTCGTCTTCAGCAAATAGTAAAGAAAACAAAGAAAGCTTAAGCCAAAAAAACTTGCCATCTTCTGAATATTCTGTAGATTATATGCTGCCATCGAAGAGCCAAAAGTCTGGTAGCAGTGGTACTGGCACCAGCAATCAGGGTAGTGGCAGTAATTGGCTTGCTCCAATTGGCCGTTATGTGGAAGGCAGTGATAATGCCCTTCTTAGTGGGGACCTGCACAAGAAGAAGCTTGAAAGATCTGAAAATCGTTACCTGCCTCATCGAACCAAGTCCCCAAGTGCCCGGGTTAAAGATAAAACCCGCTCAAAGCTGCCCAAGCTTTTATCCCCACCCCCTGAAACTGAGCAGCAGCAGGGTTATAAGATTGACTCTTATTCTGCTCATGTTGAATCTGGTCTTTCAGAGGAATATCATCATTCAGCAGGTTTGGTAAGTGATTCGAACTGACTTTTAACTAATAATACGATGGGTGTTTTTTTTGTTTTTTTTTTTTCCTCTTATTCTCTCCTCTTTTCTGGTTGTTAATCAGTATTAGAAATTATCTTCAACTAAAAATACATGCAAACACACATGCATAATGCATTTGGGCAACAATCTCTCTTTTATGCAGGTTTCATTAAAAATGGTTGACAAGGTATTATCATTAAGGTTTTTATATAATGTTTCATGTGTTCTTATGATTGTTTTCTTTTCAGAACTTAAATTATATAAGAATTGTCCAAAGGTTTTGTACTATCAATTCGTCTATCAATTCCAATATTCCAATTATTCCTGCAACACTAAAATACCTTTTTATGACAATCATGGCAACATTTACATGCAAACTAAAGGTGTAAGTATGAGAAACCTTCTTGGTCCCGGTTTCTCAAGCTTTTATAAGTCCTGTGTTGAAAAGATGGTTTTTAAAAAGTTACCAAACCAAAAATATATGTTCGATATGTTGATGATATTTTCCTTTCAGCTGACAACAAAAACAAAATTGATCATCTTAAAACTACTTTTAAAAGAAATTCTGTTCTCAACTTCACTTATGAGCTTAGCCAAAAAAAAAAAAGAAACAAACCCCCATTTTTGGATGTTCTTGTAGATTCTACTAATAATGCTTTCACTACTTCAGTATATAAAAAAAAACCTACGTGCAAAAATTCTTGCCACCTTAATTTTATTAGTCAATATCCTTTTCGATAAATTGGCATTATTAAAAATTTCCTCACGAGAGCATACGAGAATTCATCTTCTCAACTGCTTTTCTTTAAAAAACTGCACAATTTGAAACAAACGCTTGTCAACATGGCTTTCCAAATTATTTACTTCACTACCATATCAAACTTTTTCTTCATAACATAACGAACAGCAACTAAAAACATTTAGACAAAAACAATAACATTAATCTTTTTTTTTTTTTTTTTTTTACAAAAATCAAATGCACAATAACTACAGATAGGACAAATCTTCACTTTACAATATCATCTGAAATTATGCAATACTGACCAATTCAAACAAGAAAGTTAAATTATCTATTACATAAAATGAAAAACTTCCAACAGCATCACCAATAATAATTCACCTGCAAAATCTAAACTGCAGAAAACCAGTGTCGTTTATGAATTTATGTCCTTTGAAGAACTGTGTTCCTTCAACTATCCAAATCCCAAAACAATTACAATGGCTATACTACCACAAAACATTGATGAGAAGATTGACATTGCACCTTTCACACAACAGTTCCATCCAATTTCATTTAAACACACATCAAGATCCTCCAGGACCTATCTGTGATATACTTGTTGATAATATATAATAGCCTCATTCACATGCAAAATATTAAGAATAATGAAGGCATTATTAATAAAAGAAATCCTACACTTATTAACATCAATTATGAACATGGTAACAATGTGCTTGTTGTGTTCGGAACTTAAAATACACAAAACACTATACATAAACTTTACACATGTTTATTTACAAGTAAAACAAAATTTCTGATAATGGCTAAAAGTATAGCTGAAAGCAGTCAAAAGTACAAAACCTTTGGACAATTCTTATATAATTTAAGTTCTGAAAAGAAAACAATCATAACACATGAAAAATTATATACAAAACTTAATGGTAATACCTTGTCTGTCATTTTTAATGAAAACTGTATTTATATTTATATATATATATATATATATATATATATATATATAAAGAGTGAGAGAGTAAAATGAAATGCAGATTAAATATGGATCAGAATCCAACAGCATAAGATAGATAAACATTTCCTATTTGTTCTTTATCGAACATGTCACTTTTATTAAAGTTATGTCAAAGATTGAGAGAAAACAGACAAAAAAGACAGAACTTTGGTATTTTCAAATATATGTGATTTAATTCTCATTAGTCAGTTATGTATCATGTGCATTAAAACCAGAGATAATTTTATGTAAGTTTGTAAAAACAGAAATTAGATGCCTTGATTTTACTAATGCCATCCTAATTAAAAATGAACAACATTTAAGGAGAATATACTTTGAAAGCTTAATAACATTACTACCAACTATTAACACCTGCCTAAAACATTACATCACCAGCCTTCTGTGAATGTTTTCTTAAAGAATCTAACTTACATTTAATACAAAGAGTACATATATAAAAACTGTCCCAGATTGAGTACCAGCTAACTGCACAAGGGTGAGAACATTAGAACTCCTCCTACTAGACACACACACACACACATACACAATTATGAATACACATTACCATCTGATACCCACTTAGACATATTAGAATTTTTCCAAACTTATATCTAGAATTATCTATATTTTGAATATACATAATACATGACTAACCAATGAAAATTGATCCAAAGAAAATTGAAAATACCAAAGTTTCTGTCTTCTTTCAATCTCTGACGAAGATTTAATAAAAGTGAAACGTGTTAGAATGATAAGCCTTCCCTATTTGTTCTTTATCTTATATATTTTTCTCAAAATTCTAAAACCTAAACAAATCACTTTCTAAAGAATTGGATTTATTTTTCATCCAACATGTTTATTTCTTCAAACAATATTATTGTGGATACTCGTGTACGAAATAGATGCCCCACTATTATTATGTCTATCTTGTGCTTTTGAGAAATTTTTAAGAAAATGTGCTCTCCAGCAAGGATCAAACCTACGTCCCGCTTTCTAGGAGAAACAACTGTTTTATCCAATATGCTTTGCCACTTGGCTCCAGTGAATGTCACGGTCCAACAAGGCTCTATTTTCCCCTCTTATCTGGATGAGGAAATGTGTTTTTCTTGTTGAACTCTGACATTCTCTGTAGCCAAGTGGAAATTAATATAAAAATATAATGGAATTCAAAATTGATGCTAAAATATTTTTCCTTATAACATTATATAATACATTTCCAACAAATGGAAAGATATTTGCAAAAAATACCGTGTATCATACATTCAGATGAAGAGTTGCTAAAATGTTTCTCTACGCACGTCCTAACCTACTTATCAAAATAAGTTCAACTGACCTAACATCATAATTTTCTTGATCAAATTAACTTTTCAGCCCCTCCTCTTGTGTGCGCCTCCTTTATATACACGTACATACCTGCACATAATAGCCAGTTACTCTCATTTTCCAAACACACCATCCTGCTTGTGTAGCTAGCCAATTTATGTCAAAAATGGCTACTTGGGTACACATTTGTGCAGGCTTAATACCTACTGAGCACACCTGGAGTTTATATTACAACTAAGCTGAGTGGACCTTAGTTACAGTTTCTGCGAAAAAAAGCGCATAAGCTGCCAATATGCTCAAGCCCTCGTCCATGATGACTTGTGACTTTGGGTTAGCACAATCATTGATGGCTTCTAAACACTTCAATCTACACAATTTCACTCACAAGGCTTGGGTTAATCCAATGCTTTGAACTCCAAAGGTGCTGCACAATGGGATTGCCAGTAATATCAAGAAGTCTCCCTCCTGACATATCAGCCATAGTAAAATTTGAACCTGGGTCTCTTGATTCAAAAGTAAATGTTCTAAACACTCAGCTACGTACCAATACGTTTTCACACACACACACACACACACACACACACACACACACACACACACACACACTCTCTCTCTCTCTCTCATTGTAAAACCAATAGACACAATTTTTAAAAAATGTTTATCTTTTAATTGTTTAAAATTATCTCAAAATATAAACCTTTTGATAAATGATTTGAATTTAAGACAATGTAATTTTATATTAAATGTTTATAATATATACTGAGGATCAGTAGACCTTGAAATATTGAAACAAATTAATCAAATACTAATTATCCCAATTAAGTCTTTACTTAATGCCATCTTTGCCAAGATTAGATGATTTACTTCATATTCATGTTGGTTAAGACTTATGATAGAAGGAATCTTAGATATTTGGAAAGTGCAGCAAAAATAATTAAAATATTTTACAAAAATCTAAATATCAAGATATTATGTCCCCTAATACTTGCATACATTTAGTGTATGAAAATATACCAGCTATTATGGGACAGAGGTAGTAATAAATAATCCCAATCCCGAATCGGAAGGATTATTGCTGGTTCAAAACTGGTACTCTATATATCGTTGTGATATGCTAATGTTCCCATAAAAATTAATTGCAATATATTAGATTACCTCTGTCCCATAATGGTTGGTACATTTAGTGTATGAAATGGAAAACTTATTTTGAGTTTTGTCTGTCTTTTGCGGCAATTTTCTTTTTCATTTTTTAAATATTTTATTTTATTTATTTATTTTATTTTTTTTTAAGACTTGTTGCTTTTGTAAATCTTCCAGTTGGCTAATATAGTTTCATTTATTATAAATCAGTTCTAAATTATCATGCTTAATATTTTTTTTTTTACAATATTTAACTTGTTCGGACTCTTGTCCTCATCTTTGCCATATTCATCTTCTCAATGTTTCAACTGTTGTACACTCTGGCCTTCTTCAGGTGATTGAAACTTCTTCTTTCGATCACTGGGTATATTGTTCTCATGCCACACCACATCTGGATATCTTAGTTAACTCTCTAATTCATTTGTTCACCACTGCTGTAGCCAGGTATTGAACCCACAACTCTGTATGTCAAGTCATTGGATCTAACCAATGTTTTTATCTACTGGGCAATGTGTCCTTGCGTACACTGGTTGAAACATCATGAATATGACAATAAAGGTGAGGACAACAGCCTAAATAACGTAAATATTACCTCATTCCAGAAGTATAGACAAATATTGTAGTAATTTTTAATCAATTATTTGCAATTCCAGAAAACAGTAATAGGACTAGAAACAAAAACATACACAATTTCATTTCTTAGACTATTTTATGGAATATTCGTCAATGCAAAAATTATAGTGATTATTAGACTTGTCCTTTTTTTCTTTTTAAGTTACAAATTCTTTAATCAAGAAACTCTTTGATTTAAAATGCATTTATTAATAAAAGAAAAATCTTAGCTTTGAAAAAAAAAAACGCAAAAAGTCAGGTAGGTTAGAGCCAACATTGTTTTTCACTGTTCAACTGAAAACAGGTTTTAACCTGAAACCAGGAAAATTTAAATTAAGAATTTCAGGTGGGAAGAAAAAAAGGCCAAGTTTCATTTTTAATTGCCAGACTAATTGGAATAAGTGTCACCATAAAACGAAGGAAGATAAATGACTTCAAATTTTTTTTTTTTGTTTTTTTTAAATGACTTTTCAATCTAATTTCAGAAAATTGTTTCATGGTCCCAAAGTTGATGGTAAAATGAGTTTGCATTTGAAATGTTTAAATCTGATTGACTTTAACCCTGGAACCCGGTCGTAATCAATGAAACAAAGAGCATTGGTATCAGATACCCCACGACCATGTTACAGGGTTAATCAGTTGGCCTTTTCTATTTTCCTCCTCCATTTATTGTAAACATTGAAATATTGTTCATGTCGGCTTTGGCTCTTTTATTTTCTCTCATTCCCGGCAAATCTTCCAATGTTCAATGCATGTACCACAAAATGTTTCTTAAGATATTTTTTTTGTTTATGAATTTTATTAAAAAAAATATTGCAATTTTTTTTTAATGTCTGGTTATGGATTTACTTTGCATTTTGAGTTGAGAATTGTTTTTATTTGTTTTTATTTCTTCATTTTGGACACAATATCTTAAAATTTATTATTTATTTTTACCTATTATTGAACTTCTTCTTTTCATTCAGTTTTGCTTTACTCTCACCCCCTCTCCCTCTCTCTCCCTCACACACTCTCTCTTTCTCACGTGCATGCACACTCTTTCTCACACATGCGCATGCACACACTTTCACACACACATTCTCACTCTCGCACTCTCGCGCACTCTCTCTCTTGCACACTCTCGCGCACTCTCTCTCTTGCACACGCACTCTCTCTCTCTTGCACACGCACTCTCTCTCTTGCACACGCACTCTCTCTCTCTTGCACACGCACTCTCTCTCTCTTGCACACGCACTCTCTCTCTCTTGCACACGCACTCTCTCTCTCTTGCACACGCACTCTCTCTCTCTTGCACACGCACTCTCTCTCTCTTGCACATGCACTCTCTCTCTCTATCTCTTGCACACACACACACACACACACACATGCTCTCTCTCTTGCGCACTCTCCTCCCTACCCTAACCTAACCAGTTTTCTTTTCTTCATTTTGTTTCTTCTCACTTCTTTCTCTTTCAGATCATTCTCTCTTTTTCATCCAAACATTTACTTCATCCAATTTTTCTTTTCAAGTTTAAATTCACTTTATGCCAATGCTTTATATTCTTACCATATTGTAATTTTGAATTTCATTTTCCAGATTTTTCATTTCTGGCCATGAATTTTATTCAAATGTTTTGTTTTCTAGATGGACAACAAATTTTTATTTTCTTTATTCATTGTTATTTTTTTAACAAAAGTGTTTGAACTTTGGCAGATTTTTCATGATTTTAAACAATGCCAATTACAAGACATCTTAGAAAAAATAGAAATTGGAAACTCAAGATTTTTATACTAAAAAAGGAAAAAGTAAAAGATTTTTTTCTTTCTTTTAAAACATATTCAGAATTGTCTTTTATGATTTGTATCAGAGAAAACTTTGTTCATTAATTTTTATATTGGCCCAATTTTATTTGAAAAGCAGCTTAAAAAAATGGCATATAAGATACCTGACCATTTACATATTCTAAAGTTAAAATATGAGTCTTGGTAAGTAACAGCATTTGGGTAAATATTAACCTACCACTTACTTCCAAGTGAATATCCGAGCGGGCATTTTATAGACTATCTTTGAAATTATTATTAGAAAGTTCTCGAGTATCTCTCCAAATGAAAAATTCTTGTTTTACAAGAATTATTGACTTATTTTAAAAATTAGGAACAAACCCTGAATTTATCAAATGACTTGTAAATTTTCTTACTCTTTGGTAATTTTAGACATTTAGCTTAAAATTTGTAAATATTTTAATTAGTCTGAATTATTTGACATGACTTTTTTACTCGTGTCATCTAATCTCTTGTGTGTCTTTTATGAGATACAAATTATGAAGTAGATTTAAGAAAAAGGAATTTAAGTATAAACAAAATGCATGTTATTTCATTTTGTTCTTTCTCGTATGCTTATGTTTAGGGGAAGGTTTTCTTTTCTTTTTTTTCCAATAGCTTTATAAGGAATGGATGGACTGCTGTTATATTTTTCTGCAATATTTACCCTCATCTTTTTATTGTATATTTTTTCTTCAATTAATTTTTTATAGAAAATATGAAGATAATTCTAAATGACATGTTTGTTAACTAAATAATAATTACCCACAAGTGTTATCGATGATTTTGTTGGTATAAGTATTTTTACATTTTCTACCATTATTGCTATTATACATTAATAGAAAGTCACACACACACAGAGGATATGTAGATGGTGTAGAGGATGAGTTTTGAATTCATTTTCATGTAAATACATGTGAAAGGCATGAATTCATCTCTTCTCCCCCTAGCTATGGGTTAAATAGCAGGGCAGACTGTGACTTCTAGCCATAGTTGGCAACCACTGTGAGAGAGGAAACTAAATTCAAAACTGTGTGTAGCACATGCAATACGGGCATCAAGGTCATAGCGCTCACAATGACTATAATCTCAACTGTGCTCTACATGCATACACACATTATATATATATATATATATATAAAGTCAGATATAAATATCTGTATAAACTATAAATAAGACAAAAGGAAAAAAAACAAATTCTGAAATTGGCTTAGGGCAAGCAGCTCTTTCAGCACCCATCAGAAGAGTTCACTTTATAAAAAGATCATAATCATCCATCTCAGTATTGAACTCATCTGCAGATAACAGCACAAGAATATTATCTGTCAATTTTGAAGCACAAAATTCTTTGATTTAAGAGACATCTGGCTTTGTGATTTTTTTTTATTTATTTAAAAGGTTTTAGCTTAATCTACTTTCAAAATTTAACAAAATATACAAATTTTATTTATTTTTAAATCCTTTCTTGGTTAGCCAAGAAATTTTCAACAACCCTTTGTGTTGAAGACTTTTCCTTATATTTTTCCAAAAACAAGCATTTGATAATTTGCTAATTTCTTTGTATCGGACTCTTTTATTGGCATAGTAGAAACAGATTTTGTTATTTTAAATGCTTATATCTTGTATAATTTTTAGCTTTCAGAAGAATAGATAGTAATTTTCTTCTAAGTTCATTGGACTTAGTATTTATATAATATTAAAAACCTAAAAATTTATTTTCTTTTTTTTTACAGAACAGAGGAACTTGTCCTTTCATGCTTAGTATAATATGAATAAATAGCTAAACCTGTGACAAAAAATTCACAATCATGTAATATTTTTAAGATTTCAAATAAAATTCAATGGATGTTTATTTGTGAATGTGTATCAATATTTTTTCATCACTCCTAGTATTTCTATTGTTATTATTATTATTTGAATAGTGCTTGTGTTTAAATGTGATATTCATGCAAATTTTATTTCCAGATCCCTATATTTTACAATTTTATCAAATTTTTTTAGCCAATATATTTTTAAATGATGATGTGTATTCTTCTTCTCCTCCTTCTACTTATAATAATATTTTATTGACCATATTAGTACAAACTAAGCAATATTATTTACTTAATCAACATCCATTAAATTTTATTTGAAGGGTGGTAAGTAAAAAAAAAAGAATGAAAAAAAAAACATGTAGGTACTATAGTATTAATATATAGAAAAACATTTGAAATTTTAACAAGGTCACTCTTAATTTGAATATTTTTTCCCAATAAACAAGATATTTAGGGTCCTTTTCATCCTTTATATTTTAAATTGCAATTATTCAAAACTCTTTGATCTTTATTCCAGTTTGTATGCTCATTCCTATTTTATCTTGAACATTCTCTTAGAGGATTGGTCTACTACAGAATCATGTGTGAGAAAAGCCAAAGAATGCATTGAGCAAAAAGAAATGATTTCAAAAATTTCTACATTCAAATTACCAATGAAATAATGATTTATTTCAGAATGTCAAACAAGCCTCTTACAGTGTCAATTCCAATTAGTATTTTTTTAAAAGTTGCTTTGAAAATTGTTTAACTAAATAAATGTATGCTTACCAAACAGAACACACAGTAAATTGTCTGCAACTGATAAATTAAATAGTAATTTCTCTTCCAAGAGGTAAGAAACACACATTGGATTCCAGTCACTTGTAATGTTTTTGGTCAGGGTGTGTGCCGGAAGCTGGTGGGTGGGTGGGTTAATGCAGCCTGTGTGATTCTGGCTTTCAAGATGTAAGAACTTTCATTTACGGTAGATTATTTTTCGATGGTTTTAGGATCATAATGTTCCATCGTTTATGGATTCTTCTGAAGACCAGCCTGATGGCTCATTGTCTGCAGGGGACGGAATGCTCGTTGATTTGCTTGAGACGGAGGTAAAGCAACAATCACTTTGCTTTTTCATTTTTTTTTTTTTTTTTTTTTTTTTTTTTTTTTTTTTTTTTTTTCTGTTTTCCTTTGCATTTACTGTGGATGGCAGCTTGCTTTGAATGACTTTTTGAACTGGCTCGCCAGTCTGTTGCTGCACTATTGCTTAGTAGTTTTGTATGTCTTGTAGTTCTTTTGTTATGCACAAGTTGCTTCTTTTTTTCTTTTTGATCTTTCTCACCTTTTTTTTTTACTCTTTTGTGTTCAGTAGTTTTTTTTTTTTTTTTTTTTTTTTTTTTTTCCTTACCTTACTCCACATGAGATATCAGTGTTGCTTCATGCCAGATTAGTTTTAAGGCCTTAATTTTACAGATTTTGGTCATACTGTGGCAATATACCATCTTTATATGTGAAGGGAAATAAAGTAAATCTGTTAGGAAGAGATTATCATTAAATAATCTTAATTTGTGACTATCTTAAGACAAAATTGTTTTATCCACTTTCACACAAAACAAATTGTTTTTCCTAGTTTGAGATCTTTTAGTTGTACCAAAAATTGTAAGTCATTTAAATATATTCATTGCAGAAAAAAAAGTATGATTTTTACTGACATGGAATAAGAGGAAAACACTGGTTAAAAGGACATCTGCTATTTAATAATAAGGGTAAAATGAGCAAAAGTCTTATATTGTTACTAAAGCAAAAGGAAAACTGAATTCTATTACAGGGTAGTATGTCTGAAGCTTTAGTTGGTATAAGAAAGTAGTCACACCAACATATACATATTTACGGTTAAAAATGCTCAATATCAATGATAGTGTGCGTATATATGAACGTGGACATGGCAGTAAACATAAGTGACTCTCTTTCATGCTTGACTGCAATATTCAGAAAGTGACCTACCAGTATGGTTACTGGGAAAAAGTGGAGGACAACCAAGACAGTTGTGCCCACCAACATATGAGTGGTACATTAAATAAGCTCGCTTAAGGTTGTAATAAATGGCAGGAAATAAGCCAAGTTCATTTGCAATTTGCTGCAGCAATGACGGATGAGATTTTAGCGATTTTCAAAATTCTCTAAGAGGAGCAGATTTTTTTTCTTTTTTCTTTTTTTTTTAAATATGTAAATTTATTTTTACTTTGATCAAGAAAATTTGATCAAAGTAAAAATTTAGTCACTTTAAAAAAAAAAAGTAAATCAAATTTACTTTGGTCACTTTAAAAACAAAAGTAAATCAAATTTACTTAGAAAATTTGTTTTCCTGGAAATTTGGCTGAAATTTTATTTCTCACAAAATCAAATTTACTGTTTTATTCTCTCTCTCCACCACCACAGGATTCAACATGGCCGAAACCGGCTTCATTATTATTGATCAGTAAACATGTAAGGTTGGTCTTTGCTTGGTTTTATATTATGTCAATACAACATGAGGAAAAACATCCACTAAATCAAGGATGTTTCCACATAATTACATATTCCAATAGAAAGGAAACCAATGACTAACTGACCTCATTATTGATGTGCTATTTTTCTCAATTTTCCTTGATCCTATTATCTCTCGGCATATCAGTTATAACCTCGTCATAATCATTCTCTTTTGTCTTTTTGGCTAAAATAAATGAATTAGTCATATAACACCCAATTTCAAATTGTATTTTTGCCCAGAGGCAGTAGCAATCTCGGAAATGCTATGTCTAATAAAATTACAGTTTAGTTTGGGATACATCAGTAAAATAGATTTAGGTATTAATTTAGCTGAAGATAATGCGTCCCCATTTTTATAGTATGGATGTCCAGATAGGCATAAAATTAAAAATCTATCTCCTTCCAGTGTCTAATTGTTCCAGTTGTTTTAAGTCATACTGACAAACTGTGAATATTCAAGTGAAAAATGTGGTTATTGCATATCAAGGCTTCCATGCCTTTTATTTAAAGCATGATCATGGGAAGAAAGAAAGAACAAAACAAGAATTTTAAGATCTCAAATTTAAGAGAAAAAGTTGGTTGAACTTTTTGAAAATCCATAAAATATATATATATATATATATATATATATATATATATCTTCAAAAATTTAAGAAGTAAAATTAAAGTCACTAAACAAAGCAATATTGTACTTCATTTTATAGTTAAAATTTTTCCATAAGTTCAGCATGACTTATTCCTTTATTAAGTTTGTTTTCATTTACTAAGGTATTATCTTTATATCTTTTTATAATGTATAAAACTTGATAAAATATTTTGTTCACATGGGTTTCATAAATAAATTATTATAATTAAGACCATTTTATTTATGTTTCCCTCCTGTCATAGACATGAAGAGAGACAATGGCAAGGCATCGCCTGCCCAGTTGATTAGCGAGACAATGGCAAGGCATCGCCTGCCCAGTTGATTAGCGAGACAATGGCAAGGCATCGCCTGCCCAGTTGATTAGCGAGACAATGGCAAGGCATCGCCTGCCCAGTTGATTAGCGAGACAATGGCAAGGCATCGCCTGCCCAGTTGATTAGCGAGACAATGGCAAGGCATCGCCTGCCCAGTTGATTAGCGAGACAATGGCAAGGCATCGCCTGCCCAGTTGATTAGCGAGACAATGGCAAGGCATCGCCTGCCCAGTTGATTAGCGAGACAATGGCAAAACAGTGTTGGCTCAGTTATGAAAGCTCTGGTAATGTCTCCTCTTTAGCAGTGCCTTATTTAATTTTTTTTGCAATAATTACGTTGAGTAGTGTAGAAATATATATATATATATATATATATATATATATCCTGTCTCTTATTACAATAAAGATCATTGTGTGTGTGTGTATATATATATATATATATATATATATATATATATATATCCTCTCGAATATTTACCATTTTTTACAGCAGGGGTACACTCTTTCATATTAAAGAAAAATAGTTTTATCTTTTTCTTCTCCAAAGATGTATGTATTTTCCATAATACACAATTTCAACATGCTAATTAATTTTTCTCATAGAATTGTTATACTAACTTTTTTTTATATACACTATTTACATTGTTCGGATTGTTGTCCTCATCGAATCCTGAGTATGATAAACTACATCTGGCAGCATGGTCTCTGATTGGGAGATTGGAGGTTTGTAGCATCTGTTAGGGTCCCATCTATGAGTAATTAGTGAAACTCCAATCAACAACAAAACATCAACAATATAAAAATACATTTTTATACAGTACAATGACCAACTATACATTTTATCTTGAGTTAAAGTCATAAAATTATGTAGAAAAATATTTAGATTTTGGCATTAGATAATCTATTGAGGTTGATATGTTCGCTAAACAAAATCAAGCAATCAACACTCTAATATAAAAGCTTCTTTTTCAGTGATTGAAACTGTTTGACTGATTGAAATCTCTCTCACTCACTCTCTCTCTCACTCACTTTCTCACTCACTCTCTCTCTCTCTCTCTCTCTCTCTCAAAAGTTTGTTTTTATCCAGGCTAAATTTCCTCAGAGCGGAGAATAATGAAAACATTTTAACCCGTCTGACTTCCCGTTTTTAATCCTTACCCACAGAGATAATCCATAAAACATGTTAAAATGAAAATTTAAATTAAAAACCAAAAAATACAAACTGATGATGTCTCTAGTATCTATTTTCATCAGTGATTGGTTTATAAAGTCAATGTCTTTAAAGCATTTCACCAGTGATGGAAATTAAATTTGTAAATGTTAGATACATATGTACTTATTACAAAAAAAAATGCCCACTTCTTACAAAAAGTATACTATATATTTTTAATCAATTGCCCCCCCCCCCCCCCCACCACCACCAAGCAGAGCAGTTACTGGGTGTGGAAGAATTAGTAACAGAAACATTAATAATGAGCAGAAAGAGAAAAGAATAATCAGAAGGACAGTAGATAGTGATTGACATTGCATTTAAATTTTTGTTTTAATCTCAATCATCCCATGCCCCCCCCCCCCCCCCAAGGCAGTAAAGCCACTAAGACACAAGAGGTTACAAGGTGTGGAAGAATTAGGAACAGAAACATTAATAATGAGCAGAAGAGAAATCAGGACAGTAGATAGTGATTGACATTGCATTTAAATTTTTGTTTTAATCTGCATCACTCTATGCAAGGTGGTAAAGCCACTTAAATACAAGGGGTTACAGGGTGTGGTATAATGATTGATATTGCATTTAAATTTTTGCAGGAATCAAGAGAGTTCCACAAGTGAGAAGTGTGAGAGAAGAAATTGTTAGCATAGAACTTAACGCATCACTCAATAAGTCCCGGGCCTGATATATAGATGGTGCTACTAATAAAAAAAAGCCATATAATTTTTATAAAATACTAACCTTCAAATGGCACATTTCAAAATTTGGGCTCAATCTGATTATTAGTTTACAAATTACGGTTATTTAAGTGAAGCTAATGTTGCAAATTTTTAAAACAATGGAAAAATTTGAATTTGTGTATTGATAAAGCATTACTTTCTGATGGGGAAAAATACTGTTCAAGTAAAGCAGTGGCTTGATAAGTTATTTGGACTATGCTCCATCGGAAACAATGGTTTAAGAGGTGGTTTGTTGACTTTAAACACAGTTGTACAGACACAAATGATGCTGAACGCTCAGGTCACCCAAAATCGGCAGTTGTCTCGGAAAGCACCAAAAAAAAATCCACAAACTTGTTTTGGCCTTTCATAAATAGTGGTTGCGTGAGATAGCAGAAGAGTTGAACATATCAGAAGGTAGTGTATTCACTATTTTGCATGAACCTTTGTCAATGAGAAAGCTGTGTTCAAAGTAGGTGCCACGTTTTCTCATAGTCATTAAAAAACAGCAACGCATTGATGATTCAGAGCATTTTTTGCAACTGTTTCAACACAACAAGGAGTTTTTGTGTAAATATATGAATTGTGAAATATGAATCCAGTACTTCACTCTGGAGTCAAAGCAGCAGTCAGCTGAGTGGACAGCAGCAGGTGAAAGCTGTCCACAATCAGCAGGCAAGGTTTTGGCTTCTGTATTTTGTGATGTGCAGGGTATTTTGTTCGATTACCTTGAGAAAGGAAGAACCATCAATAGCAAATATTATATAGCATTATTCATACATTTGAAGGAAGAAATCGCCAAATAATGACCATAAAGGAAGAAGAAAAAAGATCTTTCACCAAGACAACACACCATGTCACAAGTCGATTGCATGGCAAAACTACATACATTGCATTTGAAATTGCTTCCACATCCACCTTATTCTCCAGATTTGTTCTCGGTAACTACTGGCTGTTTGCAGACCTCAAAAGAATGCTCCAAGGAAGGAGATTTGGCTTCCATGAAGAAGTGAAATTGGAGACTGAGGTGTATTTTGAGGCCAAAGAGAAATGGTTCTGCAAAAAAGGCCTCAAATTGTTAGAGAAGTGTTGAAATCAGTCTTCTTCTAGGGTGATACACTATGTTGATGAATAAAGTCTAATTTTGCCTAAAAGTTGTTTGATTAGTTAGGTCTGGGACTTACTGAGGGATGTGTTACTGCTATGTCTAGCCAGCTCAACTGTAAATTGATGATGTAGATGCACGTCTAGTTATGCACTTCAACTTTAGGTACCCTAGCAAAGAGCTTATCTGAGCATTTTAGATAATTTTATAAATTTTGTGGACTTGTGAAACTTTTTTTTATAATTGGTTAATAATTTTTATGGATCTTCTTGACTCCTTATTTTTTGTTTTCACACACATGCAGAGATCTAGTTGTAACAAGAAAAAATGTCTACATATTATGTTAAGAGTTTGGATACAATTTAATTTTGATTGCATTATTGCAACTGAATCTATAAAACTTTAGTTTTTTTTTTTTTTATGAGAATCTAAAATCTCCAAAAGTATTTTTATTTATTTATTTTTTTTATAAAGTGCTATGTGGGGAGGGGAAGGATGGACATTATTTTATGGAATATATTTGCATACATCTATAAAAGATTTTACTTTTAACAAACTAAATTAGACTTGGTCATAAAATGTTCTGTTTTTAATGTTGCAAAAACAAACTACAAATGTCTTATTGTTTTTATGTTAATTCACTTTTTACTGGATTTTCCGTCTCTGGATAAATTTTTCTAAATTTTATCACTTGTAAGATAACTCACAAATTGAATTTATATTCAAGTTATCTGCAAGGTTCCCCTCCTCAGCATTCATGAGGCTTTGCTTAAATTTCACAAAATTTTAAGCCTCTGTTGATGAAATGTCATGAAACAAGTTGCAAACTTTTGATGCATCTTACTGCTACATGGAAGCCATCAAATGTTTCTCAAGCTGATTCAATAGCATGTACCTCTCTATGAACAATTGATGCAAGATTTAATTATAAACACATTTGGCTGGCTAGGCTGGTCTATTTAAGACTAATTTTCTATAATTACCTCCACCAAGTCAGTTAAGTGCTATACGTGATGCATGCTTGGGCGATCATGTGTTGAAAGACTGACAGGACAATATTTTCCCTCAGTAGGTTGCCAACCAAGGCTATAGAACCCAACCTGTCCTGCTATTTAACCCATAGTTAGAGAAGAGATGGATTAATACCTTTCCCAAGAGTATTTGTAGTAAATGAATACAATGAATTCAAGTGAAATTCAAATTCGGCTTCGATTTTTCATTTCCACTGCACTACAATGCACACATTTCATCTCTGCTTTAAGGTGGGGGTATTGTATTTGGTCGTGCATGTGTGTTTGTCTGTCTGTCCATTGTCAAGACCCATTGAATGGATTTGGATGAAACTTTCTGGGATGATTGGCTTCATGATTGATTAGATTTTGAGTTCAATCTGGTATGGGATAAAGTTTCTGGGTTAATTTTCTGGTACTTTTTTGCTAATATTTTTTCATATATTTCACATGCCAAATACTGAATTACCTTCCCTAGACTTCTTTACATCATTACATTTTCTGAACACAATTGTTTTAATAATAGTAAGTAATCGTCTTTTGCTAATTACTGAGATGATGTCAGTATTGACTTTGCATAGGTTTGTGATCTTTGACTGCTTTTGTTCTAACTGAAAGAATCTTAGATTTTGTCTGGAAAGAATTTTGATAGGGAAGAAATCAATCCAGCATTGTTTATTTTAACGTTTTACTAATGCGTTTATCAGATTCAAAGTAAATTTGAAATTAGTGAGTCCTTGTAGGC
Organism: Ascarosepion bandense; assembly: GCA_037127315.1. NCBI lineage: Eukaryota > Metazoa > Mollusca > Cephalopoda > Sepiida > Sepiidae > Ascarosepion > Ascarosepion bandense. Next base: position 546,459 of record JBBBDQ010001008.1, on the reverse strand, counting down.
TGTTAAGTTAAAATAATTTTCTTTATAATGTGGGGGAAGCAATCTCCTGACTTAAAATTTTTCAAACATTCCATCTCTCTTAATTGTCTCTTATTTGTTGCATTATTGGCAGTGTCTGTGTTAAGGAAATTTTCAAGCTTTTTTTTTCCTTTCTTTTTTATTTCTATTCAAAAGAATTAGTCAGGTGAGGTTGAATATTTCCAGTATTTGATGACCTACAAGACTCTCAAATATACATTTAATATCACAGTATGGTGACGCTTAATGATTTATAAGTACTGGTATCTTGGTGAATATAAACCTATCAACCTTGTATATAAAACTCTGAATCTATTTCTGGATAGAAAAGGAGGGGTCTATTAAATATGGTTCTTAAATTAACATTATTCTAGATTTTGTTAAAAAGGTTAAATGTCATAAAGAAGTAATCAAATATAAAAGTTGCCAAACAAATAATGTGTAATAATGCAAATATTTAATATCCTGTGTGTCAAATGTTATATTTAAATTGGCTGCAATTCATCACAGCTTTTTTGTCATTTTAGAATGCAATAAATATGGATTAGAGAAAAAAAAAACCAACCTACACTGAGATTTGTACTTTCATCTCATATCTTTGGGAACCTGTTTTTCTGAAGCCATCCTAATTTAGCCAAATAACACAATTTCTACTTTTTATATGTATTTTCCACTAGTAGTATTAGATATAATAGTATGTGTAGACATTTCAGACAGATTTTACCTGTAAAAGGACTTATTAATAAAGACGAAAGGAAAACTCATCTTAGCCGACACATTTTGTTCTCTGTGGGACTTTCCAACATGTTGGCTAGGAAAATTTTTTCCTTTTGTCTTTATTCATTTAATAGTATACAAATTTCTTTTAGATACCAGACCTAACTCATTAACCTTCACCATATTGTAATAAATTATTATTTTTAATTATTGTACCTTTTTAATTTATCTTCATTAACATAATGTTCAGTTCAGCATTCATTGATTCGGCAATAAGCCTTGAGAGCCACTCAAGCTAGGATATCATTCTTATAATGATTGTGAATAATGAGGTGTATGATATGAGTGAGAGAAAAAGTGAAAATTATGAGTATAGGGAGGATAGACACTGATTGACCCTTGCCTGGAGGAAGCTAAGATTATAGGAAGTTTGTTTATTAACAATTTTTATAGGGAGGTGGAGGTATATCTTTGAGAAGATATGAGAATGAGGGTGATTTGACTCTGAAAGTAGTATTGTGTCTTAGCTGCAAAAGTCTGAACTGGTGGAAGTAAAAAGTGGGGCTTATTCAAACATTTGGCATGGAAATAGCGATAAAGTAGCAGCAGACCTCTGGTGTTGTCTATGAGGAAAGGGGTTGCAGTGTATGCATTAATCATAAATGATTTTCACCTCTATTAAAGCTAGATAGTGAAGATTGTGCAGCTCTAACTCAGATATATCAGTAATACTCTGTTTTTGGTCTAATCTGACTCTTGTAAAGATAAAACCTTGTTAACTTGAAAATCTCAATATTTTTCTTTAAGAAAATTTTTGGCGAAGTTTCATCTTTGTACCTGCAAAAAAAAACTTTATGAAATTAAGCTATTTCTTTGACACCACTATTATTGTGTATAACTGGGACTTTCTTTACAAGATTATAAGAATATGTGTATCAAGTACAATGTGATATTTATCTTTTATAAAGAAATAAATCTGAAGAAAAATCCTTTTATTAAAAAAATTATCAAAATATATAAACCAACAACAATACAATATTTTTGACATATGATGACCATGCTCTGTTAAAACAACATGCAGAGATCAGTTTAGATGCTTAAAAATAATGATTTTGATGTTGAAAAATAAAGAATGCTCTAGTGCACCAAAAAAGTTTGAAGACGAAAATTTGGAGGCATTACTTTATGAAAACTAATGTCAGTCACAAACTGAACTTGCAGAATCATTAGAAGCTTTGAAATGTTTGAAAGCATTAGGACCGATTCAAAAGCAAGGACATTGAGTGCCGTGTGAGTTGAAGCTGAGAGACGTCAAATGGCATCTTGTCACATGTGAATGACTGCTTCAACGGCAGAAAAGGAAAGGTTTTTTTTTTTTTCATCATATCATGACTGGCGATGAAAAGTGGATACACTACAATAACCCTAATCAGCATAGAAGATTATGGAGTTAATCCTGGCCCTGCATCATCATCAGTGACAAAGCTAAATATTCATAGTTTGAAGCTTCTCGGCTGGATGCAATTTATAATGAGCTGCTCAAAGTGACCAAAACTCTCACAGGATGTCACTTGACCCCCAATTGATGCATTTTTGTGCTGAGCATTGAAGAAAACAATTGGCCACTATATGAGCAGAGACATGACTGTGTTCATATGTTGCGAAACAGGTGAAAACCTACTTCAAACTACTTAAAGGGGAAGTTCTACCCCACCCACCCTAATCACTAGGCATTACCCTGTCTGATTATCCCTTTTGTTCCAATTAATCACACATGGCCTGGCTGAGCAACACTTACATTTTTATGAAGATGCCAAAAAATGGGTTGACTTGTAGTTAGCCTCAAAAGATGTTTTTCCAACGTGGAATTCAAATGCTGACAAAGATGAGAAAAACTACTGACACGCAATAGACAATACTTTCAGTGACATGTTTCATACTAATTTTCATAAATAAAACCTTGCGTGAAAAATCGGTGAGAGCTTATTCAAGGTTCTTGTGCATATTCTTAAATATTTTATATATTTTTCAACATTTTCTTTTTTAGAATTGTGATCCAGGATAAAATATGCCTAATCAATGGGAATCCAATGCTGGAAATTCTACTCATTATAGGCTACCTCTCCACCCACCCTTTTTTTAAAAAAAAAAACAATATTTTGAATAAGTTTTAAACTGTTACTTGCAATAAGACAAAAACTTAGAACAACAAAATGCAAAGCTGTAGAGATCCATAGCCCATGTTCTGAAAGATTATGGCATTTAGGTGATGCATATATTTTATTACTTTGAGAAATTTATTAAGTTTAGCTTAATCTCACCCAGTGGGCCATTCAGTGAGCATCTAAAACTCAGCAGCAATGGTTGGCTCACCTTTGTACAAAGGCTAACATCCATATTTTGATTGAGTAATTGAATGACAAAACAGAAAAAAAACTATGCATTTATTCCTCAAAAGGACTTCTCATACTAATAAATTTTGAGGGAGTGTTTGATATATAGATTTGTATATAATCTTTCATAACAGAGAAACTATGCACACAAAACATCCTTTGCAAATAGTAAATTTGCAAACAGCACAATGCTTTCTAAACATGTATGAGAAGTTAATTTATCTGAAAAGGCAGAAACAAAAACAAATTTTTTACTACATTACTATAAAAATCAAATCTAAAATTGGATACCTTGAAAAATATCTTATATTATATAAAAACTGATAAATATATTCTACTCTTTGTAAATTTTTTTTTATTTAGTCAACATCATGTTTTAAAGAAATAACAATGTTTGGCTACTCTTGCAGTCTTCATCTGTATTTAATATTGAATAATTTTGTTATTGGGTGAGGGTAATTTTTAAAAAAAAATATTCAATATTAAACACTGATGAAGAGTGCAAAAGTAGCCCAAAATTTTGTAATTTCCCCAAAACTTAATAGTATGTCTATGTCAACAAAAAAAAAAGAAAGATTTATTCACACACACACACACACACACACATATATATATATATATATATAATACGCTACCACTATATAATGGTAGTAAATATAAATTGATTTAAATGCGTCTATATAACCAGAATATCCAGTTGTGTATCTCAGGATTATATACCGACTTGCCTACTTAAAAAAAAAAAACAAATACATTAGCCGAATGTTGTAATACAGGGAAGTATTTTTTTTCTCTTTTGTTCCCTCCTCCTTTTCATCTCTTACTTTATTAGTGGACAGTCATTAAAATAATAATAATAATGTGTTAGCAGATGAAAGTCATCTGGCTAGTCTCAGCTTTAATATTATTACATTTTGCTGGAAACCTTGTAATTCATTTGAAACAGATCTTATCAACAGATTTTTACCTGCGTGTTTTTCTCCCTGTTGTATATTCAGTGTTCATTGTGGCGATTCGGTCCTGGCAACAAAGGCTTTTCATCGTTTCTACTTTACCTTTTTGTCTTCAAAAAATATCTTAAGCAATGTTTGACAGTTCACATTAAAATATGCATTAAATTACATTCAGAAAACGCAAGGCTTTTTGCACCTCTGCACTTAGCAAACACTGGCCATGATGTGCCATTGCAATTAATATCCATGAAATTCTAATGGAACATATTCACTGTTGAATGCCCTTCCTGCTACAAAGCAAAAAGGATTTTGGTGAGTTATCTATGACAATTTTAATTTGCTTTATTGAAAATACGTTGGTATTTAAATTACTTTAGGTAATCTTTTTAAGTTATACAACTTTCACAAAATTCTTTTTTTTTTTTGTTGTTGTTTTCACTTTCTGTTGAGGTCATTCAACTTTGCCCTGAGCTACCAGTGTCTTCCAAATTTAAGAATGTTTCTATGTCACAGACTTTCTCTTTCTATTTGGTCTCCTTTATACAAGACAATACTAGACACATGATCCCATTTCAAATGACAGACCAGTGATGCTCATTATATTGATCCCAAAAAAAACAAGATTTTAATAAGGAGAGACAGGGAGGAAAAAAGGACAGTCCTCATTTTATTTGGGAAGTGTCACACTACCTCAATGGTGTTTATGAGTTTAGATTTAACGTTTTATATCTTCTTTTAACAAAAGGTTTATTTTGAGGTCATCAGCTCAATAAATTTATATACATACATGACAGTCTGGAAAATTTTTTTTTCCTTGACATATTTTGACAATGATTCAGTGCTGTCATAAAAAATTGTTATACAAGGACAAAATCTACATGATAAAAATGAAACCTGATTCATATTAAGCATCTGAACTAAGTGTTTGATTTTTATTTTAAGTGCGTTTCTTTTAAATATACCATGTTAACATTTGAGTGATGTTTTCCGGAGTACAACAGTTCCTGATTGGCTGCAATTTATTCATTTACTTTAAAAAAAAAAAAAAAATGAAACAAATAAACTTGTCGGTCTAATTTGATATGTAAATGCATATATAAATTAAAAAATATGAAACATTTATCAATCTAACATGTTTCGCTAATATAACTTCATCAGAGAATGAAGTATGGAGAAAAAGAAGAAAGTTTGATATTTGTACTTTTGTGTTGTTTGATCCCCATTGGTTAATCATGTGCATTTGACTTTTTAAACCAATGTTAGTATATATATATATATATATATATATATATGAGTGGGTACAGAACAAAGAATTCTTTCAACGTCCAAAACATTAATTTAAAAAAATGCTCGATATCTAATATACTTAATATACTATATAGAGCTATGAATATTTATTATAAATTATACTTTAGAACATGTACATAATTTCTCTATATATAATCACTATATATATATATATATATATATATATAGAGAGAGAGAGAGAAATTATGTACATGTTCTAAAGTATAATTTATAATAAATATATATTATATATATATTTGAGCAGCAACCTTATTTTAAATATCTTTCATTAAATACTGAACACAAGGAAGATTTATTTTTTTTTAGTTTTTCTAGCATCCTTCTGTTTTTTCCCTTTTTGTAGAAGTAAGGGAGTACAGAAAGTGTACATTTCATTCTCCCAAGCACTTTCAGCCACTTTTTTAGCCACATAATTTCTATATATAGTAATGGTAAAAATTTTTTATTCCCGCTCTCTTCCCAAAATGTTATCAAATTAGTATTGCCTCATGTGATTTTCTGTCCATCATTCCATGCCACTGAGATTCTTTTAGTAAAGTTAATTAGCAAGAGAGATATGCAGGGGTAGGGAAGGATTCATGCTTTTCTCAAGAGCACTTAAATACAAAATGGCCTCTGTTAAAGTTTGAGCTCTACTGATTTAGTTCTTTATTGTTAATCAGTTAATGTAGCAAATACACTTCTGTAATAATTTACATTTCTTTGAATTAGTTTGGCACCTGTTTGATACCTTTTTGAATTCGCTTTGCTTTGGGTACAGAACAAAATTATAAGACCAACTAGAAACAGCTTTGTTCCTTGAAACATGTTGATAAAATGATGGTATAAAATAAAAATGATTGACATAACAAAAAAGGCTGCCAGTTCAAAAGTGGGAAAATATTTAACCTAGAATACTTCAAAGATGATCTTATAAATGCTATGAAAAAATGTCATTGCTCACCTTAGCTGACAATCATGTATAAAACTGGCTAAGTATTTTACCTGTGATTTTTTTTTTTTTTTTTTTATTGTGAAATATATCACAGCAGGCTTAGCTCATTCAGGGTTCGGCACAGTGGCAAGATGAGATTTTTTTTTTTTCATGACACATAAAAATTCAATGTTACATTTTTAGGATGAACACTTCAACAGGTATTTTTAAACACGTATCAAAACATCAGTGAGACCAAAACATTATGGAGAAAATAAATTCAACTTAATTGTTAGTGTAAAATTGTGTGTGTTGTGATAGTATTTAGCACTAACGTTTTTTTCTCAAAGTTCTCAATATTAGGGTAAAGATTGAGCATTGATAAGTTTAATTTAAAGAGTTTGTCACTTAAACTGAGTAGGTTTATGATGACTTTGAAGTTTCATTAAATCCAACCAATGACAAAAACAAACAAACCAACCAAAAATGCAATTATGCAGACACCTATTCAATATAAAGCAATTAAGTGGACACCCACTCATGTGTACATTAAAAAGCAATCAAACCCCTGCACAATAAAAATTAAATTAAAAAAAAGAAAATCAATTGCAAATAAGACATCTCCCGCAAAATATCAAATCATACCAAGCGCCATATAAATAAGAAAAGGCATTGGAACACAACAGCAAAAAAAAAACTACCACTGATGAGTGAAGACATAACAATGCTCTCTTGAAACTTAAAAGTCAGCATGAACCTGCTTTGAAGTGGCAATTTTTTGCATTAAGCATATATATATATATATATATATATATATATATATATATATATAAAAACATATGCTGTTAAATATGAGACAATGAATGTCTATTATGTTTAATCATTTTTGTCTTTATTTTCAACTGAAATTAAAGCCAAAATATGACATTTAGAATGGCCCATGATTAAACATAATAGACATTCATTGTCTTTTATATTTAACAGCATATGTTTAGAAAATTATATTTGCTGCCTTGATACACTATATATATATATATATATATATATATACACACACACACACACCACACCAAGTTGTAACAAAAACTGCACCCAGGGACACTGATTTATTAGTGTGATCATTTTGCTTCAGCTTGGTCTTGAAATAGGCTTTGTTGTTGGCGTCTTTGTTCTATTACTAATCTTTTTCTTACAAGAAATATTTCTATTTTACTGTTATATTAAACATAAATTTTTTTTTAACATGAAAAGATATTGAACAAGAAGTGATTCCTATAATAACAGGAGTAATCAATGAATCATAGATACTCTATTGAATGATAGTTGGGAATTCTTTGTCTGCTTTATTGAAATATGATGCATTGTTTCAAGACTTTTCTTTCATTTAATTTCACTACTAAAACTTTTTAACAATTGCTGTCATTTATTATAGTAACCTTTAATTTTGGGAAAAATGTCATTCTTTTCCTTCCCTCCATCATGACTATTTCCTCCATTTTCTTTAACTTTTTCGGTTGCCGCTATATCTAACTAATATATTTATATGTCTGATTAAATAAATTGCAAACAGAATGTTTGCTCATTTTCAAAATAATCCGTTCATACTCACGGATAATCTTTCGTGTATTACAATCAAAAGATGTCAGAAATGAGCTGTAACATTGACAGATGTTATTTTCATTCATTTCTTAAGGTACCCAAGTACTTTCAACCTCTTTCTGGGGTCCTCTTCAGGGGTGTGAGTTATGATAACAAATGTAACCAGAAAACTGTGTTGCTAAAAATTACTGTATATTTTTTTTTTCTTGCTTCAAATATAACAGTTGACAAATTGCTAGCATTCATTAGAACGTTAAAATTATCCAAAATGGAATTTTTTTTATATGTTGTAATGTCATGGTCATGCACGTGTTAAAGCATGAAAAAACTGTTTTGTTTTTTTTTGTTTTTTTTTTTGTTTTTTTTTTGCAAACATTTTAGAACATTACTACAGTATTCATAGCTGATTCTATTAATTGATGGTGTAAGTGTTTTAATGACTATTGACTCAAGAATCTGTAGTTTGCTTTTGTTGTTTTCTTTAATCTGACATGTTTAAAAGAAAATTTGCTGCCTAAATACACAAATTATATGTATATATATATATCTTACATTTTAAGCATGATTTTGAGTTTTCATGCATTATGCAATTACGAGGTGCATATTATGAACTGAATGAAAAATGTCTTTCATTCAGTGCATAATATGCACCTGATTGCACCTCAGTCGTGCTTAATATGTAGGATAATATGGATATTTATTATACGCTTTTTGCTCTGTACCACATTGAGCACTGTTCCATTAATACCTGATAAATATTTTTCTATATTGACATTTACCTGCATGTAAACGCACACACATACTTATAGTCCCTAAAGAAGTGATGGATTTTTATTTATTACTTAGATGTTATTTTTAATCTATACAAATTATTAAAGCAAAATATGCACACTCCCCCCCCCCCAACACTTCTCAGCCTTGTTAGATCCCATGTGCTTTAATTGATCTTGGCCATGGAGTGTGTTGATGATCAAGCAAATTTGAACAGTGTCTTATAAACACTAATCTTTCTCGGGCTCTTGAAACCTTCATACCTGCTCAGTTTCATATCCTAAGGTTACCAAAGCACTTTCTAAAGAAATAATGGATTTTTATTAATCTGACAGAATTTATTACTTAACGGAGAGTGCATATTTTTTTCTTTTAATAAAATTTCTGAAATATTCAGGCTGGTAGATGCAAATAAATAAACATTTAATAAATAAATGGAACATTCAAAAATAATGCTGAAGTAATTGTGTATATACACATACACATATGGGATTAATACAAATATAAAATTTGTCACTTTGCTGATTGATGTTATACTCAGCACCCTGACTCCAGAGTTTTGTAGATGAACATCTTAGGAATCATTTGGTTCCACTTGTCAGTAATTAGTGATTGTCAAAAGCTATCAACAATTGTCTGCAGATTTTTTTTTCTTTTTTATCTTGTTAAAATAATAATTTATGCACTTTTTATGTGTTAGAATCCCCCCCCACACACACACACACACTTTGGTGTGTCTGTGTATATACACCTGTGAATGTGTAGAATGTTGTGGCAATTTCTTTTTTTCGTAATTTTCTTTGTCTCTATATTTTTTCCTTATCTTTCAGCTCTGAATGATATATATATTGTATGTTATTTATATTGTTTAATTGTAATATTTTAATATGGTACTTTATATTTTATTATAATTTTATATGTATGTTTTAGTATTTCTAAATATTAATCATGATATTGTAATAATTTCAATACTTAGATATTTAGTATTTTAATTCATTGAAAGATTCTATCCATTAACAACTACTTTTTTAAAAATTTATTTATAAAAAGTTTGCTTAATATTTGCATATATTATTTTGCTAGAATTTTAAACAGAAATGTATTTTATTTTATCATACACACACATTAACTTTACCGAGTCATATACATGCACATTCATACAAGGTTCTCTCATACACACACACTCCTACATGATTCTCTTGTTATTTGTCTATACTTCTGAAATGAAGTAGTATTTAAACTATTTACATGGTTTGGACTATTGTCCTCATGTTTACAATGTTTTGGCTGTTGTATGCCCTAGCCTTCTTCAGGTGCTAGGAATTTCAAACCGAACCTGTTATTGTCCTCAAGGACACATGGCCAAGCAGATATAGACATTGGCTAGTTCCAGTGACTTGACCCACCCAAAGAGTTGCGAATTCAATACCAGGCTACAATAGTGGTGAACAAATAACTTAACTCTTTAAGTGAAAGGAAGATAACTATGTGGCTACCAGAAGTGGCATCACACATGGAATGAGAATTATATACCCCCAATGATCGTAACAAAGGGTTTGGTTAGAAATTCTTAAAAAGCAGCTGGAGCATATCAACAACCAAAGCATCATAAAGATGGCAGTAAAGATGAAGACAGTAATCTGAACAATGTAAATAGTATAATTTTCTCATGTTATTTTAAAATGAAAATCATCTGACACTTGATACTTGTATACATTATTTCGCTACAATTTTGAACAAAAATGTATTTTATTTTTCATTCACACACACACACACACACATACACACACACTAACATTACCAACATATAAACAGACTGTGTATAGTTTGAATATGCTTGATACATACATTATTTTCGCATACATACTTTCATTTAAAATATCCCTCCATTGCTTTATAAAACGTGATATGAATCTGACCAATGAAATCAAACCTCGATCAGCTTACTGCCTCTGTGGCTGTTTCAAAATTTTAAAAAAATTTTAAAATCATTTGTCTTTAAAAAATCTTTAAAAGAAGCTTGTTAAAGGAGTAGCTCTTTGCAAAAAAATCAAAAAAATCCAGTTCTGATGAGTGAAGATGACATAACCGTGTCCTCACAAAACTTTGAAGTCAGCACGAATGTACTCGGTTAAAGTGACAAATTCTTTGCATTAAACCCATCAATGCTCTATCTCCACTCTGCTATTGAGCACTTTAGGATTTAAAATAAATAAATAAATAAATAAAAACTGCTCGCCAAAATATCTTTTATCAGTACAACTACTGAAAAAAAAAAACAATCTTGGTGCTAAACATTATCACAACTCACCACTATAAAAAAAAAATATATATATATATATATATATATATATATATATATATATAATAATTTCTTTTTGGTGTCATTATCAAAGATGTTGCTTGCCTCTTGTTTTCATTTTCATATTTTGCATTTTGTATTTCCAAGTTAAATTTTCGGCAATGCCCAAACAAATACTTTTTTTTTTCTAAATAATTTCTTTGACAATTATTTCTAACAAAATCTTTTTTTCTTTGCTCAATAATTAAATGATTAACACCCGACTGGTGATGTGAATTTTTCTTTAAATTTTTAATGTTATCCTTATTTTGTATGATTCTCTTGTCTGTTTATTATAAAATTGCTTTTAAGATGTCAAATAATTATAAATCTCTACAATTGCTTGCTCTCTCTCTCTCTCTCTCATACATATATATATATATATATATATATATATATACACACACACACACGCTCTTTTTGTTATAATCTAAGAAAGAAAATACTATGAAAAAAAAAGGCAAAATGAAAACTATTTTTTCTCAACTATGCATTTCGTCCTATAACAGACTTTATCAAGGGAAAGAGTTGAAATGAATTTTATTTTAAATAAAGAATCTATAAAGAAATGCTGTAGGCTGTTAGAAAAAAATGATCAAATATTCATAAGATGAACTGAAAATATTAAACATTTAAAATATGTCATAGTTCATGTTTGAAGAGAATTTTTTTTATGTGCAGTATAATGTTATGTTATGAGATGTTAAAATGATGGAAATTAACTGTTTTCTTTGGATGTTTTAAAATATTTTTGTTGTGTTTGTTGGTCTTGAGAAAATATTGTTTCCATTAAGCAAGGTGAAATTGCAAAGCAAACTGGATGTAGATTAATGTTTGATGGTGATGTTCCCAAGAACTTTCTAAGTAAATTGTTTTCTCTTTCAACTTTCTCTTTGCCTTGATAAAGTCCATCCCAGGACAAAATGCATAAGCGAGGAAAAATATATTTTCCTCTTGTCTTCTATATTTGTTTTCATATTATATGCATAAGTATTTGTTATAAACTGTTATCGTTATTGTATATACTGCTGCTATTGCTGGAACGACAATCATTTTAACGGATAAACAATAATGGCGAACACGTTTATATAAAGATATAATCTTATGTTTTTATTCTCTTCGGTGACCCTTGTATGTAGAGTTGTAGTCGGAGGGAGTCACGCACACATAAACGTTACTGACTGGAGTTGTCTTCTCTTCCCTGCATTCTCTCAGTCCTCAACAATCTAAACTTATTTATAAATGGAACTTTGTCTGTGTGTGTGTGTGTGTGTGTCCGTTACCTATAGACTCTGAAATGGCTGAACCGATTTTCTTGAGAAATTTACACAGTTGTACTATAAACGTCTGCAAGTGGTCTTAGCTAGGTTTTGTGTTGAGGTAACCCCAATAAATATCGATAATCGAAAAAATCGGGTTATAGAAGGAGTGGTTCGATTTTAATCAAATTTGTTACACTCATAGACAAAGACATAAGAAACAATATTCAGAAATTTCAAGGTTGTGGTTCTTACAATAGTGCAGAAAATCGATTATATATATATATATATATAAATAAAAAGGCAAGATGTTTGTGTGTGTGTGTGTGTGTCTGTTTATCTGCCTGTATGTCTGTATTTTTTCCAGCCCTTTTATTTTAGTTTTTGCTTTGGGTTTGGCTCTAAGTAGGTATAATTGTAGTTCTTAGTCTCAGCCATGATACCATTTACTCAGAGGACTTATTTAGCCTTCAAAATTCAGTTTATGACAAAAAAAAACTTATTTGATATTGATACCAGGAAATCAAAATTTGACTTACATCCATTCATTTTTCTTTCAGTCTACGGTTTCGCTTTAACTGGAAACAACTAATGTATTTTAGTCTTTCGTGCCAATGTCCAGGACCATGGATTAGTTTTAAAGCTTTCATTATACCCGAGCAACGCCGGGCTATACTGCTAGTCTCTTATATGGAAAACCTGATCTTATATAAGCTGAAATATGTCGACTTCTGCTTAAATGTGTCAACTTTGTATAGGCTATTCATTTATCATTTTTACATTATTATTATCATCATTATTATTATTGTTGCCTTTGGCATCATCACATTCCTCTGCTATTGTTTAATATTTCCTGTTTGACTGAATGAATTCTTAATTAATTCTTAATTCCTGTTTATATTCTCCAACCTTGAACGTGGCTGCTCACAAAAATACAATTACATTCCTTCAATGCAAACTTAATCTCTGCTTTCCTGCTTTTCCAAAATATTTGTTTAATGTAAATATACTTCTGAACAAAATTATATCCTGCAAGTCACAATGTATAACACACACACACAAGTCACTATACAGTTACTTAAACTAACAATTAAGACAAAGCAATTAATCAACAGTCCAGAAATTTATTATTAAAATGGTTCTGGTTAATAAAAAGAAAATGTTATGAATTAACCAGAAGTATTTTAATAAATTTCTGGATGGTTGATTAATTACTTTTCCCTAATAGTTATTTTAATTAACCCTATAGTGACTTTATTACCCCACACACACACGTATTAATTTTGTTTTTCCAGCAACCTTAGGTTTTTCTGTTTTGTAGGAGTGTGATAATACAGAAATGTTCCATAATTTTCTTTGTCCTGAGTGCTTTCAGCAACTTTAGCCATTTTCAAGGGGATTTTGTTTTTGGTGTTCATTTTTTTCTCATGTTTTGACTGTTTAAGATAGGTAATTCCACTAAATTGCTGAAAAAAAAAACAGCATAATATGAATAGAAAAGGCCCTAAACTTGATAAAAACGAACTTTTTTTTTTTTTCCATCAAAATGTTTATTATTAAGAGGAAAGATCAAAGTATTTTTTTAATTATTTCAAAAAAAAATTTTTTAATCCCTGTTTAAAATTTTGGTAAAACATCTGGTTTTGATATGAGTTAGTGGGTGACAAAATCTTTGAGATTTACAATAGAAAATGTAATATTACCTAATTCAGATTTTTTTCCAGTGACAAACACATTAATTTGGAAATTCTTGCAAAAATCAAATAATTGTCAAATTTTAATGAAACTTTCCAGGATTTATTCACAAATAAATTATTTTTGAAATTATTTTAAAAAAATATTAAAAGTATTCTTTTTACATGTTCTTCTATGTGCTCTGTCCCTTCCACGTCTCCCTATCCATTGTGGCTCTTAGCACGCCTTCTCTTGTTATACCATGCAACCCTCGTTCCATTATCCACCTGATTAGGTCCTTCAAATATGTTATCCGTTGTTTTCCCCTGTCTCTTTTTCCCCTCTATCTGGCCTGTTAGTATCAGGTTCTCCAAGCCCTCCTTCTTCATTGCATGTCGTAGGAACTTTAGCTCTCTCTTCCTGATGCTCAGTATTAATTTCCTTTTTGTTTCCATCATTTCCAAAACCTCATCATTGCTCACATGCTCAATCCATGATATTCGCAGCATCCTTCTGTAGAACCACATTTCAGTTGCTTCGAGTTTTTCCTTCATCTTTGATGATATTGTCCAGCATTCACTGCCATACTGAAGAACTAACATCACATAGCAATCCAGTACTCTCTTCTTTGTTTCTAGAAAATTGTCCTGTTTCTTAATACTTTACTCAACTTCTGGAATGCTTCCTTCGCCATGTGAATTTGCCTTCGGATCTCTGTGTCACACTTTCCATCTTCTGTTATAACACTTCCCAGGTATTTAAATTTTTGTACCTGCTTGATTCTAGTATCCCCGATCTGTATTTGGCATATTGGGCTGCCCTTTTTACTAATGACCATGCATTTGGTTTTCTTGCAGTTTATTTGTAGTCCTTTCTTGTCACTCTCTTCAGCTACCTTCTGTAGGAGGTCTTGTAGTTTCCTTTCTGTGTCTGCTGTAAAGTAATGTCTTGTTCTTTTTCTGTCCACTGAGAAGGGTGAAAAAGATAGTGAGTGAGAAATAAATAAGAGGAAAATGTACTTATTGGCATTAAATTGTTTTAGTCAGTTGAAAATATCTTGGTTCGTTGGTTGACAGGTGTGAGTGAAAACAAAGAAAGAAAAATAAGGAGAGGAAGAACGAATATGAAGACATGTCAGGTTCAGTGTTTTGAAATTGTGGCAATATTCTTCTCTGATATCTGTTCTTATCGAACTGACTTGGCCGGTTGAGAAACGTGTATAAGTAGTGAAATTAAGTCATGTGGTCGGCTCCGATTGCAGACCCATTTTTTAGGTGTTAGAATTCGACAGGAGTTATAGTTCAATTTGTTATTTCCTGTCCAATCAGAATCTAGAATCTTAATTTTCACATTGGCTTGTGAAACTTGCCTTGGTCTGATTTTTTTCAAAATGTTTTCATTCATTCTGATCCAATTTTGTGGATGTGTAATTCTACTTTGTGTTTCAGTTAATTGTTGGATGATATCGGATTTGTATCTGATCGAGGTACCTACTTTAAGTTGTATTATGTTGAGCATGGCTGGAATTCACCTAAAAAAATGTTCTATTTTTAAGACACACAATTATTTCTCTACTCCCTTACTCCTATAAAATGGCAAAAAACGTGAAGATGCTTGGGGAAAAAAATGAAATTAAAGCTTCTTTGTCTGATATATTTAATGAAAGATGTTTTAAAAAAAGGTTGCTGCTCATATATGGGCAGAAACCTTTCCTCTAAAGAAAAGATACCTAAAGTTTAAAATGAATTCTGGAAAATCTTGAATCTTTATATTTTGAATTTCATGCTAATGGATTGAATTTAATATTTCAAATAAGCAAAATACTTTAGTCTATTTCAAAATGAATTTGAATTAATTGGAATCAGATTTTTTTTTTTTAATTGCTAAAAATTGCTGATTTTAGCCATATTTAGAATTCATTCAACATAATTTAATTCAAAGACTAGAGGTTGGGCAGATGCTTCATTCTTAGACGAAATAGAAATATTTGTTCATGCAAACAAACTGAATATTAAATTTTAAAAATGTAATAATCAAGGAAAATCTTAAACTGATCTTTTTATTTTTTACTTTTTTAAATATTTCTTTACTGTGGTGTGGTTGGATGCCAATTTCCTAAAAGATTTCCTTCAGCTGTTCCCCAGCTTTTATCCAGGGATCCGATTTTCTTTCTTTTGTTTTAACAAGAAATGAGTAAAAAATAGCCAAATGACAGACAGACAGACTGACCCAATGACTCCTATCTGCCTGATTGAAGTCATCACAAGGAAGATGTTACAGCTGTGATTTTTATGACACCCATCAACTTTTACTACAAGGAAAATGTCTTCCAAAAGTACATTTCATACATTTTGTGTAATGAATTCTGTTTCGATTATAGTTACATTTGCTGCTAATATTTTTTCTTCAGGATTAAGGCAAATTCACTGCTGAATTAAGTGGAAGCTTGTAGAATAAATGTTTTTTTTTATTATGCTGTAGATTTTCTTGATATTCCTCCATCCTCATGAAGTTAGTATAAACCTCCAATAAAAGTGCAGTTTGCTTTTATCATGTTTATTATGCTGTAGATTTCTTAATATTCCTCCATCCTCGTGAAGTTAGTATAAACCTCCAATAAAAGTGCAGTTTGCTTTTATCATGTTTATTATGCTGTAGATTTTCTTGATATTCCTCCATCCTCATGAAGTTAGTATAAACCTCCAATAAAAGTGCAGTTTGCTTTTATCATGTTTATTATGCTGTAGATTTTCTTGATATTCCTCCATCCTCATGAAGTTAGTATAAACCTCCAATAAAAGTGCAGTTTGCTTTTATCATGTTTATTATGCTGTAGATTTCTTAATATTCCTCCATCCTCGTGAAGTTAGTATAAACCTCCAATAAAAGTGCAGTTTGCTTTTATCATGTTTATTATGCTGTAGATTTCTTAATATTCCTCCATCCTCGTGAAGTTAGTATAAACCTCCAATAAAAGTGCAGTTTGCTTTTATCATGTTTATTATGCTGTAGATTTTCTTGATATTCCTCCATCCTCATGAAGTTAGTATAAACCTCCAATAAAAGTGCAGTTTGCTTTTATCATGTTTATTATGCTGTAGATTTTCTTGATATTCCTCCATCCTCATGAAGTTAGTATAAACCTCCAATAAAAGTGCAGTTTGCTTTTATCATGTTTATTATGCTGTAGATTTCTTAATATTCCTCCATCCTCGTGAAGTTAGTATAAACCTCCAATAAAAGTGCAGTTTGCTTTTATCATGTTTATTATGCTGTAGATTTCTTAATATTCCTCCATCCTCGTGAAGTTAGTATAAACCTCCAATAAAAGTGCAGTTTGCTTTTATCATGTTTATTATGCTGTAGATTTCTTGATATTCCTCCATCCTCGTGAAGTTAGTATAAACCTCCAATAAAAGTGCAGTTTGCTTTTATCATGTTTATTATGCTGTAGATTTCTTAATATTCCTCCATCCTCATGAAGTTAGTATAAACCTCCAATAAAAGTGCAGTTTGCTTTTATCATGTTTATTATGCTGTAGATTTCTTGATATTCCTCCATCCTCGTGAAGTTAGTATAAACCTCCAATAAAAGTGCAGTTTGCTTTTATCATGTTTATTATGCTGTAGATTTCTTAATATTCCTCCATCCTCATGAAGTTAGTATAAACCTCCAATAAAAGTGCAGTTTGCTTTTATCATGTTTGAGAATCCTAAAACTGATGCAACTTTACATACTTAAGTTTAAGTACATATGTAACAGTCTGCAATGTCAATGCACCAAGGATTTAGTCATCACTAAAATCATTAAAGCTTTCAGTGTAGGTTACTAAGCAACATAAAAAATTGGACAGAGGCACTTAAGTTTCTAAAAGATTTTGCATGTTTTTTGTTTTTTTTTTTTTTTTTTTGTAGGCTTAATTTTGTTTGTATCTTATCAGAATCAGACCAAGATATGTAGTCAAAATATTTCTAAAGTGGTAATTAAAGAGCTGCCTATTTTGCTCTTCATCCATTTTGATTCTCTATTTAGCAGAGAATATTACAAAGAAAAACTTCAAGTTAATGTTCTGCTTGGAGAGCAAAAGATTTAAAGTATAAAATATTTGACAAAAATATTCCATTATTACTGCTACTCTAATTATTACCGTCAGACCAAGCCAGTGTAGCAATAAGTTTTTAATTTTTTATATTCTTCACCCCAAATAAATTGTCTAATAGTTGATTCTGTAAAAGTGTTGCAATATTAATTTACAAGAAATTAGATGAATAAGTTTTTGTTTGTTGCAATGTATTTCTACCCATGTCCTGGTACTTCTTTAAACTCTGCTTAATTTCATGGTCCGTAATATAAGTGTGGTTGGGTATGGAAGTATTATTATTCTTACAACATTGTTTTGTTTTTTGTATGTTAATTGCTTAGTTTAGTCTTGATTTCTTTATGAATTATTTGGAAGTGAGAGAGAGTACTGCCCCTACTTCAGGTTAAACCCAAAAGTAATCGTCTGTGAGATAAGCTTTCAAACTGTTGTTCTATGATAATATTATTCTTCTGGAACTCACTTTCTTCTTTACATGCCATGTCCCTTCAGGACGTAGGTGATCATGGCTCTCCACAATTTTCAATACTTTGTAGCCTTTAATAAAATTTTTTTCCTCTAAAACTTGTTCCATCATCCATTGACTCAAGCTCAATAAGTTAGGATATGTTTTGCTGTCCCTTTTTGCCTTCAGTCTGTCCTGTGAGTATCAGATTTTCCAAGCCCTCTTTCCTTGTTATGGGCCCTAGATATTTCAACTGTCTCTTCCTGATGTTAAGAATAAATTTCTTTTTCATTTCCATTTTCTCGAAAACCTTGTTGCTCTGTCCATGATGTTCTCCACGTCCTTCTGCAGAATCACATTTGTCGTTTCAAGTCTCTTCTTCATCTTTGATGAAATTCTTCAGCATTCACTACCATACAGGAAGACACACATCATTTCTGTACTCTTTTCTTTGTTTCTATTGAAATGTTTCTGTTGTTTCAAGTCCCTTCTTTATCTTTGATGAAATTCTTCAGCATTCACCACCATATTGGAACTAGTGCATTCCGAAAGCTAAGAGTATTAAGAAATAAAACTCATTTTACTTTAATGTAAATATGGTAGGAAATTTAATTTTTTGCCTTTTGAAAATTGGCATAATCTCTCTGAGAATATTTTTCAGCAATGGTAAAATATTTATTAACACTGCCATCTTAGATATTTGCAACTTATTTCACAATAGACATTTTTCAGATGTTGCAAGCAGATCTGGAGACTAATATTATTCTATAGTCTTGGGGAATGATGCAATATTAATTTAGGATAACTGGTTAGATTTTTGAGGATATGATGACAGTATTGATGCTATTCATTCTAAAAGCAACTATTAGATTGTTACAAAAATAATGGCCAATTTCATAAACTTACTTTTATTCTTGAAAAATTAACTGTAGAAATGTTGAAATTAGACAAAATACGAGCCTTGAGCATCTAAGCACCTCGATGAGATTATTCCGCGTTGATAAAGTTATTGGCTGTGATTCAATGAAATATTTGAAAGTTTTACCATTTAAAAATGTGTTTAGAAAAATAATCAGTGAGTGAAAGATCAAGATAATATGGAGGATGTGGTAAACTCTCGTATCCCAAGTCTGTGAGTTTTTGCAACATATAATTGTGCATTATTGTGGAGCAGAATTGGACTACATTGATTCACCAATGCAGGTCTTCGTTTTTTGCAGGCATGCATGCATTTCAGCAAATTAATTGTGGTAAAGCTCTGCATGGCTTCCAGAAAGCTGTAGTGGATAACACCAATTGCAGAACACCATTCACCATAATGTTTTGCTAATGCGACTCTGGCTTGGGAAAATATTTAGAGGACTCATCACATTCAGGCCTTGATCTGATCATTTATGGTTATCATAAAGGATCCACTTTTCATCAGAAGTGACTATTCGATCAAGAAAGATCATTGGTGTTGAGCACATTTCAAAATGCCTAAATTTTAATTTTCATTGAGCTCATGGGAAACCTGTTTATCAAGATTTTTAACCTTGCCAGTACTCTGCAAATGGTGTGAGACTGTTGCAGTGCTGACGCCAAGTGTCTGAGACATTTTTCTGACACTTTGACATAGGTTTTACTCACCAACTGCTTGCAATTGAATGTTGTCAAGACTGCATGACTGTCCTCTACCTTCTTCAACTTCAAGGCTCTCTTCACCAGTACGGAATTTCTGGAACCACCTTTGTACTGTCTGATCACTTGTGGACGTATCTCCCCACGCCCTGTGGATATTGGCAAAAGTTTGGGATAAACCAATTTACTGTGGATGATCAAGCGATTAAAGAGTGCTTTAATTGCTTGATCATTCACAGTAAATTGGCATCCAGATTCTTACATTTTACCTTTCTTGGCAAATCTTCAATTATCACAATCTGAGATATTTAATAAAGTGATACACAAAGAAAAACAATCTAACTTAAATTGGCTAGATTACCTACCACAAAGCACGCACACACACACACACACACACACCTCTCTCTCACATATATATATATATATATATATATAATGTAAAAAAAAAAACAATTTTTTCCTTTCCTTTGGGTATATGTGTAGTTACATCATCATGAACATCACTTTAATCCGATAAAGTCCTAAAAGAACGAAACACATCACACAAAAACTTTCCCGCTCTGTCAGTCCTTTTTTTTTTCTCTCTCTCTCTCTAAAATTACTGTCTAAAAGGGAAATGTCAAATATCGGAGTATGCTAAAATATTTTTATAGAATGGAGTTGTAAAGTTTGAAAATCAGTGCTTTAGATTTGTGGATTGTCTTCTGTAAGAAAAAACTTTTTGCACAAGATGTCTGTTCTTCAATTCATACTTACAGAATGATGCCTTTAAAGGAGTTCATTAACAGAAAGTCTTTTGTTTTAAGCACTGTGCATCTGTAATATTTTTATTGGTTGGCAAAAATGTTGGATTCTGCTTTTGCAGAACTGGTTTTCACTTTTCTATTATTTGCAGTTTGATAAAAAAACATTTCTGGAGAATCTTCATTGTATATAATTTTTTGTTTGTCTCCCAAATAAAGATAAGATAACTTTTCTGAAGTTAATTCTTTGTTCATACAGGTGGAGACCTTGCGAGAACGTCTTGATCACACTGAGCAGGAGTTGGTACAATTGCATCAAGACAAAATGGACCTGAAAACCCAGTTAAGAAATGTCTGCAGTGAAAAGGAAAATAGCAAATCAATTGAAGCCAAAAATCTACCACAAGTATGTAAATTTTTTATTTATTTATTTATTTATTTTTTTAATTCTTCTTAGCTACAAATATGTAATCAGTAATTAGGATTTCATTTAATTTTGATATGCAGGCGTTGATTATGGAAGAATGCCAAAAAAAGACATATTAGAGATACTGTTTTGATTTCAGTGTGAAAAACAATGAAAGAAAAATATCAGGAGGTGAAATGTATTTATCCAACTGCTTTCAATCTTTTCATTTGTAGCCTCTTAAATATAAATAATCTAACAAAGCATTTTAATAAAAATCCTGAATATGTATTAAAGTTGTTAAGCTCAAATATTTAGCAATATAAGGGAATATCTCTGAGTATTCTATTGTTGTAAAATTCAGTAGGAGTGTATTCAGCCATCAACTTAAAAATTCTGATGTTTTAACATTATGGATTGCCATTAAGCTCAGATAAACAATGGATAATTCCTTTTATTTTATCCTGCTGATAGCAGAAAGAAAACATATCAAATGTACATTAGAAATTTAGTTTAAGGAAAAGAAACAAGAAAACATGAATAAAGGAAGGAAATATAAAAGAGGTGATAATGCTCTTATGTGTTTGTGGTCTGCTCCTGTGAAATGGAAAACTTTGTCAATTTTAAATCTTTTCATTTGTATCCTCTTACTTCTTTAAATAATGACCTACATTCATATTTATGGTTGTTATTGCAAGATATGGTTAAACTTGTAACCGTGCAATAAGGGAATGTGCATAAGTATTTCAATTGTCTTGAAACCAGCCACAAGTTTATTTATTCATTAGATATTATGATACTTTACAATATTCAACTAGTAAAAAGACATGAAATTTTCACAGCGACTTTTTTTTCTCTTTCCTCTGTTTTCCTTTTATTCTTCCTTCTCTTTTTCTTTCTTTTTTTCATTTTTTTCTCTGCTTTTCTTTTACTCTTCCCTTTCTTTTTCTCACTCCTCTTTTTTCTCTTTCTTCTGTTTTCCTTTTATTCTTCTTCTCTTTTTCTTTCTTTTTTTTCATTTTTTTTCTCTGCTTTTCTTTTACTCTTTCCTCTCTTTTTCTCACTCATGAGTTTATTTATTCATTAAATATTGATACATTACAATATTCAACTAGAAAAAGACATAAAATTTTCAAATAAATATAATTGTTGAGTTTTTTTTTAAATAAAAAAAATTTCAAAAAAATACAACAATCTATGTTGAAACACCTGCGATTGTATGATCACCGAAGTTAAGTAATGTCAAACCTGGTCAGTACCTAGATGGGTGACCACTTGGGAATACCGCATGCTGTAACCTGGGATGTCATGGCTAACTGCTTGGAATTGTTAATTGGAAAACAGAGTTCCAATTCCTGTTGGGTTTGTTATATTTGCTTATGTGCAAATGCCCCCTGGGATAAGTATGAGTTCACCTATTCTCTCCCTCAGATATGGGTTAATAAGTAAAATTTGTATCATTAAATGATTATCTGCTCCCCCACTCTGCTCTCCCGAAAATTTTATATGGCCTAAAAATATTTTCTGGCTTCTGCAAAGGGCAGATAAGCCATAAAAAAAATGACTCAGTAATATAAATAAGAATAACAATAAGCAAGTAAATAAACCTATGTGGATAGACCAACCATGTGTAGCTTATTCTTGTTTAATTAAATTGCAGGTGGGAAGACCACATATCAAAGGAGGGGACTATGTGACACAATCACAGTTTATTTACATGATTACAATTAATAATCCTTTAAACAGCCAGTTGTTGGCTCTGTTAAGGTTTTTTTGTTTTGTTTTTGTGTGTGTGTGCGCGTATTAATGAATTTATTTTTAATCTGATATTTTTATTCACTCTTTTTTGGTGGATACCCATGTTTGAAATAGACGCCCCATTTTTTTTTAATTTTAAACTATTTCTGTTACATCAGTCTGCACACTCAAGAAAATGCCAGAGTAAATTTCCTTTAAGTTTTCTGAAGTGCTTGTGTGTAGGCCAATAGATGTAATACACGCTGTGTGTGTGTTTTTTTTTTTGTTTTTTTTTTTTATGGGAAATCTGTTTCAAACACAGGTAAAAAATTAAAAAAAAAAAAGTTTGAAGTAATATATAAAGATTGTGTTTCCCCAAAAGAAAATATGTTGAACTGGCTATTTTTAGCAGATAGCATTTATGAGGAATGCAGTCTGTCCTTGTAATTATTCTGCTCAATAACAGGCAATAAATAGATAATTAAGAGTAATAAATAAAAAATTTCATGTTCATTTATCTTGTCTCTGTTCAGTTTTCTGGAGATTACAACCATTTGGCAGGGGGGGGGGGGGACTTAATTGTGAAATTGTTCAGTCAAGTCGGCTGATTAGTGGATGTAATTTCCAAAACCCCTACAGGGTTAAGAAAATTGATAAGTTTTTTTTTGTTTTGTTTTTTGCGGGGTGGCGGGTTTACTTATTAAAACCAAATGTATAAACCTCTGGCTTCAAAATGGGGACAAGTGTTTTTAACAAAATAGTTTTCCATAATTAAACCCGAAACCTTGCTCTTATATTATCTGATCAAAGATCAAAATGCTAACAACTACTGTGCTCGTAAAATTAATATAAATATGTTGAATTAATACAAATTTCTCTATGCGCCATGTCCGTGTCCTTTTTCATTCCTTCTCTCAGACATTTCTTTTAACTTTCAAATTGACTAAAAAGAATTCCACCTTTACTATAGATCAGAACAAACTTGAACTAAACTAACAAACATTATCTACCAACCTAACTTAACCTGCCTCTACCTCTATGGGAGCTCTGTCTATGCGTGAGAGCCTCCTGGTGTCTATCTGTCTCCATTTGTTAACTTGTAGTGTAGGTTGTCAAACAATCTCCTGCTTTTTTTTTTTTTACCTGTTACCTTCACCACAACTGCTGCTAGTCAAGTTGAAATGGCTGTGGTCACTTGACAATTATCAATTTGTTTTCACATATAATAATAGTCCTCCTTGTTTGCCTTCCAAGTGATTCTAGTCTATTTTTGCTCATATTAATGAATATGGCCCAGTTTTATGCCTTCATTTTTTCCTTGTGAATCTGCCGCCTTTTTCTTGTGAAATACTGACTCACCACTAGATTAGCCCCCTTCCTCCACACTGATCCTTGGTCAAGGGTCACCTTTAAGATTGCCTTTATTAAAAAAAAATAATAGGAAATACTTTGGTTCAGTTTTCTCACACCAACAGTAAATGCTCCTTCATCCTTCTACCTGTAATCACTCTTTGCTTTCCTGTCAGTCGGTCGGTTGTATTTGCAAATTCATGATGCTAGATCAGGTCAGTTATTTTAAAATGTCCATTATTAAGGGGAGAGAGAAAAGTAACCTTTTTATTGACTGAAAAGTATAACAAAAATTCTTTTAAATGCTTTTTATATTTTTGGTCATTAGTTTAATTGGCCAAACTGGCACCTTTTAAAACAGTGATTGGTGTTTTGAACTTTAGACATTCTTTTTGAGTAGTTTTAAGGCGCTGGAAGTGTTGTTGCCTGTAATCTCTAATTTCTTTTTTTTTTCTTTATTGATTTGTTTTATTTATGGAGACAACTGATTTATTTTTTTAAATAATGTTTCAGGGTTAAGTTATCTAAATAATAAAAATTCTACACACTTTTAATTTTTTGAAGGAATTCAAGAGACTATCAATTTTGATAATTGTATAAAGTAAATTTTAAAGACAGTAATTGGTACAAATAGCCCTGATGCAAACATCTGTAGAGTGTTTTTAGTTTTAAATTTAAAAATTTACTGACTGAATAATAAAACAAACTAGTTTAACATAAGACTTTATGAACTGTTTACTTTGTTTTTTAATTGGCCATAAAAGACAGACATTCACACACACTAACACATATGCTATTGGCTAATATAAGGTTTTTCATTGATTGGAGTTACCTCCAGCACCCCAACTCCAGGGTTTCATAGACGGTCACTTAAGCAATCACTTCATTCCTCTCATCAGAGGGTATCACCAATATATATTATATTATATGTATATATATTATATATATTTACATTATATATTATATATATATATATACATTATATATTATATATATATATATATATATATATATATATTTAGTGTATCGAGGCAGCAAATAATTTTCTAAACATATATTGTTAAATATAAGAGACAATGAATGTCTATTATGTTTAATCATGAGCTGTTCTAAACGTATTTTGGCTTTAATTTCTGGTGAAAATAAAGACAAAATTTCTCTTACATTTGGATAATTTTTTATTAATTTGCTTCTAAGCTTTCGGCTCACATGAGCCATCTTCAGAGAGGTTATTTAGACTGTAATACAATAACATCCACCATCACCGGCGATTTTATTTTGTTAAATAGACATTCATTTTCTCTTATATTTAACAGTATATGTTTAGAAAATATATATATATATAAATATAAAATATCTGAAAAGATTTTCATTATCGCAAAGTTCTAAGCCAAAATCTCCTTCCAAAAATTAATGAAACATTTTATTCTTGGAGATGCAGGTGAGGTTTTTGATAAAAACCGAACAACTTTTATTTTGTGGGTGTGTTCGATAATGCAGTAAAAACAGCATGTTGTTGTTAGGACAGCAGTGTTCCAATGTTATGACTTAAATAAGCCACAAAGTTTCCAAATTTGGAAAGTTTGTTAGGCTATGTTGGGTTTTTATTTGCGCTCACCTCAATAATCATTCAGTTTCTGTATTTGTTTTTTGTTATAAATCTGAAAAAAAAAAAATTAACATTGAAAGAATGAAAAATATATTTTATAGAAAAATCAATTTTTATAGATATGCTCATTTAATGCAACCTTTCCCCCCTGCCCCCAAAAAAAACTATTGAGTTCCCAATATTGTTTTTCTCATAATGTCTTCTCTATTTCCAGACTTTGAAACGTCAGTTGAAAGAAGCAAAAGACATTATTCAGCGTCAAAAATCCGAAGTAGATGTTCTGAAATCCAAGCTGGATATGTCTGTGTCCAAATTGACTGGCACAGAAAAGGCTTTGTCTGAAGCTCTTAAAGAACTGAAGCAAGAAAAAGAGCAGTACGTAAAGATGTCGAGCGATTGGGCGAAAAGAGTAAAATCTCTAGATGCCCAATTGCGGGAAACCTCGCAAAAGCTTGATAAAAGCCGAGATGCTTTGCAAACAAAAGAGAAAGAATGTAAACGACTAGAGACGGAAGTGAAATTGAATATGCAGAAACTGAGAGACAGTGAACGAGAAGTGATCAAGCTGAAGGCTGTTGAAGTTGAATATCGGCAGGCGAAGGAAAGACTGGACAACAACCATCGAGAGTTGGAATGTCTTCGAAAAAGCCTGAAAGAAAAGGATATTCGATGCCGCAAACTTGAAGACCACATCGAGGAAATTAAACAAGAGTTCCGTCAAGAGAAAGCCAACTTTGAACGAGACTTGAGCAAAATGAAAGAAAAAATGGATGACTCTGCTGACACGATGAGTCAGTCGTTGACCAGTGACATCTCGTCGATTCTTAACGGAAAGAATGCCATAATCAACCAACTGGAAGAGAAACTGATCGAGAGCCATAACAAGATCGAAGAAATTAGTGAAGAGATGCAAGAGGAGATTGAAAAAGGTGCAGCCCTTAGACCTCAACTGGATGCTGCCCTCAAAGAGAACTTGTACCTCAAGGAGCGACTCGACCTTTTGGAGAACACTTTGATGTCTCTCCAGAAAAAGATGGAGACTGATGAAAAAGAAAAGTTGGTGCTTAAAAAGCAAGTAGAAGAACAACAACGTGAGGGGCAGAATTTATTGTCCAAACTTGAAGGGGAGCACAGGGTCAACACTGATCTCCAAGAAGAAAACACTGACCTCAAAAACCTGATGATCAATCTGAATGACCAGCTCCAGGGTCATCGCTCAGATGTTGACCAGCTCGCAGAACAAGCACTTCAAGAAAAGGAAGGCATCTACAAGCAGAAACTGTCAGAGATATCAACCAGCTTGACCAGTGGCCGTAGCCTTGTGAGCATGGTAAATTCTTTGTTGAGCCAAATAATGGATACCCAAAAGAAAGACTACAGCCATGTGCTTGCTTCTGCTATTTCTTCTGCAGCTGACCTTGAGAGCTGCTTGTCAACTGCCCAGTCTGTGATTGAGGATCTTCCCTCCATTGACCAAATCGGAGACTGCAGAAGCGAGCACGGCTACTAAAGAACAATCGGAAATTGCTTTGATAAAGTTACAACTCAGCGAGGCCATAAAGGAAAACGCAAATCTGCACAAAGAACTTCACGATGCTTACAGTGATTTCAGCCGCTTAGAAGCAGAAGACAAAATTTCACGGGAACGGGCTGAATTATTGGAGAATGACTACAACCGGAAACTGAATGACCTCTCCAGAAAGATTAATGACCTTAATAGTAAATTAAATTCAAGTGGGGGGGAAAGCCGTTCTGTGGGACATGGCAGTTCATCACCGCACAACTTCGAGAGCCAGCTTGAAGATTTAGAGAAGCGAATCCATTATGTTGGGAATGTGATGAAATCGCAGCAAATGCAGTCAAAAGTCTTGAACAGGCAATTACTGCACTCATGTGGCGATGATGATGATGATGCTAGCAACTTGTCCGAAGACTCTGAAACTTCTGAGGAATTGTCGGATGAAGAATTTGATTCCGAGATTGACGATATTGGAGATGACGATAATGCCAGGATTATTTCCTCGTTGAAACACATGAGCACTCAAGTGAGCTCCACCAACACAAGGCTGCACGATGTTACGCAGAATTTGTCAAAGAGCAGCACAGGAAGTGGTTCTCCAAAGAAAGCTGGCCTCCAAGAACGCCTTCATTCCTGTGAGCAAAAAGTCTGCCACTTGACAAATCAGTTATCGATGGAAAATGAATTTTCTAAAATCCCCGAAGGAAAGACGGTCAATGAAATCAAACTTGCTTTTCACAGTTGTTTGTCTTGTGTCCAGAGTAAACTTGTTGCTGTGAACGAGGAGGTAAGAGCTATAGAATCGGCAGGAACAAAACAGCAAGCGAATAAACTGACACCAAAAATTAAGGACAAGCTTTGTTACTTGATCCGATACATAAAGCACATGCAGAAATTGACAGAGGATGATTGGTACATTCTGGGTCATCTCCAGGTGAAAAAGGCATTAGTAGAGCGCCACCTCCACAACAGAACTGAGGAGACGAAGCCAGACTATGGCAAGGCAGACAAGCAAATATTAGCCTATGCTGAGAAACTTGCATTGGAAGTGGCTATTCTCGGAGAGTTGGCTTACTTACTTCAAAACAATTACTTAACAAATCGTTGTGTGGACAATCTTTGGAAAGAGATCAATGAAGTGAACCAACTTTTTTTGCAAGTGCAAGAGAAAGTGATGAAAGACATGGAAGAGTGTCAATTGGACAAAGATACTGAACTGCTTTCCAATTATGTGAAAATGTTGTCTCAGAAGATTGTCGTTGAAGGCCATCTGATATCCAGCCTGGGGATAGAAAGGACTGTTCTTGCTGACCAGGCAGAGAAATCTGAGGACATCTATGATCTTCCCTGTCTGGCTACTGAGGCCATCTCTAGAACTTTAGCTTGTGAGTACATGGAGCACCAGTTCCACTATCTGGGAGACCAGTTGGAGAAATTCTCTGGCCATTTCACTGCACAGGCCCTGCTACAGGGTGAGATGACTTATGCGTTGATTAACCTTAAAGAAAAGATAACGCAGCAAATGTCAGACGTATCAGACGAGTTTATAAATGAAGAGACAAAAACTGCTTTTGTGAAGTTAAAAGACCAAGAAAAACTTTGTTACGAGATCGTGCAAAAATATAAAGAGCAAAAACTTCAGCAAATCCAAGACGTTGTCAAATGTTCGTCTGGTAAACAGAATGTGATTTTAGTGGTGAGCCAGGTTCACAGACTTTTGCAGACACACATTAAACAGTATGAAGACATGCTAGAACCGAGCTTGCCAACATCCAGAAAATGTCAGATCATTCACAACTCCTTAAAAATTGAACAAGATTCCTTTTTGAAGACTATGCAGACAACGTTGCAGGAATACGAAGAACTTGAAAGCCACGAAAAGGAATTTATGGATAACATAAAATCTCACTTGATGGAACTGGCTGACGTCTTGGTATTAAATGCGACGATAAGAGGCCAAGTTACTTACATTTCAGAATTATACAGCATGAAATTTGGTGCTTCACCTTCGGCTGCTTTACAAGACAGAGATGTCGACAGTAGCATGTCAGACGACGAGAGAAGATGGGAAAATTTAATGAAGAAACTCGGCAGTGTGTTAATGAGCGAGGCAAAGATAAAAAGTCAGGCGGCTTTCCAGTTGGTAGACGAGTGCAGCGTTGACATTGACCAGGGCAGAATCCAAGAAATAAAGGAATTGCTCTTGTGCGTTCCATCCGTCCAGGGTTATTGCCCCCATCGCCTGACAAACTATTCGAATCAGGTGATCCGAGAGGCAGCATTCCAGGCTCAGATGTGTTACTTGATGGAAAAATTAAGACTGGAGTATGAAGAGGAAATAAACCAGTTGAGAATTCTGAACAGCCGGCCAAACATGAAAAACTGTCAGGTACAAGACGGCCGAGAATGTGAAGTTGACATGCAGGCTTTAATGCAAGTTTTTGAAACGGTATTTGAACAGAAGTACAAAGATGAACTGGGAGTTTTTAGTGCCTTAAAAAAAGAAATTGACTCCTTGAAATATTCTGCATCAGAACATACGGATTGTGACGAATGCGTATGGTCGAAGGAGTTGATCAATAATTTGGAGAAGGTCTTTAATGAACAGTATTCTAAAGCCAAAGGAAAGCATGAACTTCACACGGAATCTTTCAAGGAGGAAATTGCCTCCATGTCTATGAAAGTGAAGAAGATGCTTGAGGATCGTGACCGAGAGAAGGAGACGTTGGTGTCTGACTATGAAGACCGAATCAGTCTCCTCCAAGATGAATTTGTCTGTTTGACCATGGAACGTGATGAAGAATTGGCACAGGTAAAAATGGACATCATGACTGCTGTTGGTGCCATTCAGGCAAGCGAACACCAAACGGAAGCGCAACGATGTGAGCAAGTTAAGCAGCTGACACGAAATATTGCCATGCAAAAATATTATTTCAATGTAAGTTCTTTATTTTGATTTATTTTTTTAAATTAATATAACTTAATGGCAGAACCACTCGGACATTTCAAGAATTTATCCTGGGTATGATGATAAACTACATCTGGCAGCAAGGCTCCTGATTGTGACATTTGAGGAGTGTGGAACCACCTCTTAATTGCTGTTGTTTCCAGGTCCACCCTGACCCGGGGATGGGAGCACCTGTAAGTGGGGGTTAGAAAACTATGAAAGTATAAAAATACATTATTATAGTAAAAATTTCTAGCAAAAAATTTTAATAGTAAAAAAAATTTTTATGTAATAGATTTAATAGCAAAAAAAAAAAAAATTACCAAAGCTTCCCCAAAAAATTAAATTTTGGCATTAAATGAATTGATATGCCATTAAATGACCCAAACCAAACATTTATATAAACTTTTTTTTTCTTTTTTTCTTGAAGAATGCACAGATACTCTACTCTGAGCTGATATTTAATCACATTCCTCCAGGGGTAGAATGTGATACATTATCAGTTTAATGTTGGGTACACATGTAGGCAAGAGCAAAAATTGCCCAGTATCGAGGAAGGTATTGCCTCAGGTGTAATCACTAGCACTAAACTTGTATATTTTTTTTTTTTAATCCTTCCCAAAGATTAAAACACATTGAAGAGTAACAGTATTTGGGCCACACCTCAAAATCTGAGCACCTCTTCTCTGATTTGAGGTCAAAACCTAATTTATAATATTTCACTCAGGCAGAGCAATAGTGATTTAAGGCAGAAATGCCATTTCACACATAAATAATCCAGACATTTTTGACAGGTACTATCTATACGTTTTTTTTGTTGTTTTTTTTTTTAATAAATATTCTATTTAAAATTAAGATTTTCATGGGGAATAGGGGTGCTATAAATTTTTTTTTTTAATCGTATCACCCCGAGCAAGGCGGTAATGCCACTGATGTGCAGGGGGCTACGTAATAGTGAAAAGATTGGAAAAGAGAAAGCCGGAAACCACATCCTAAAAAGGGAACAAGGGATGAGCCTCTTAACCTGTTCAATAGACATGGGTGGAGTGTGAACCAGGCTATAGATGGATCAATCTACTCCAATTGAATGTTTCTTAAATATGAAAACTCATAATATAGGGATCATTTTTATATTGGTAATAAAAAAATGATTGAGTTCATATAGAAATCAATAAACCATGTTAGTGACAGCAGCTGATATAAATAAAGGCATGAATTGAACTTCTCCCTTGTGCCACTTTCAACCACTATTCTGACCACCTGTTGATCACAGATAATGATTGAGAAGATCTCCTTTACCAAAATTACTTGCTTGGGTAGGTAGATTTTTTTTTTTTTAAATAGCTTTAATCTTTTGCAGGTTATTTAAAGTCGTAACATATTTTTTATATTGTAAAACTTTTTTAAATAACGATTAAATAATACAAGTACTAATTAAACCCATAACTGGGATTTGGAAAATTCTAAAACTAGTTTAATCAAAAATGCATGGTGATATTAGGTTGTTACATAATTTTGTTTTTTAATTATTTATTTTAATCCTTATTATTTATTAATAGTTCTGATTAATCATTCAACAATGAATTTCCATTCATTGTTTATGACCACCTGCCAACAATCCCCTGTTCAATATCTAGACAGTAGAAATCATTCAGTTTTCACTCCTAAAATTCATCAAGCCAAGATTTAAGCTCTGTTGTTGAACAAAACATCCATCAAATTGCTAGAAAACAACCAAAAACGTTGGTAGATTGAAAGTGCTAAATCAGGAGAATATGCTGGGTGTGATAGAATTTTCTTTCTATCCAGGAATAGCCTGGTGTTGTGTGAATAAACTGGCAGCAATGGAGAAGGGCTGGGACTTTTCTCTTGGTCAGTGCAGGTGGCACTGATGGTCCATGTTTCTGTGAGTGAAGATGATGAGCAACGGTAACATGAGGGTTTGTCATCTTCAAAGCCACTTCCCTTAAAGGTCTGGGGAAGTTGTTTAATCAGTGCATGCAATTGGTTCTCATCAAACTGGACATGTTAGCCAAAATGTAGAGAGCCTGTGTGTCTGAATTTCCCTTCCTTGGAATGAGGTAAACCATTTCTGTGCCATTCTGTTGGTCACAAAGCCATCTTCATACACAGCACAAATGTTTCAAACAGCTTTGTGATTTTTGATTAAAAGCAAATAGAAAATGCCGAACATGCTCATTCCTGTTCACTTGGCATTCTATGTCAAAGGGGTGGATAATCTGAAAATATCAATAATTTCATAGGACAACCAGAGTTACTAATAATCAAAAACTGCTATGAAAGATTATTCTTGGCGATCATTCACTAAACATCAGGAAAAAAATCAAATTCATGTAACAATCTAAGATTTAATTTTGTAATATAATTTTTAAATTTTCTGTCTTAATTCCAAATGTTTCTTTATTTGACTCAAAATGTAAAACTACTTGAAAAAGTTAACGTAAGATAAAAAGGACGACATATTAGCTATGCATTTGTTGATGGTACAAAAACTGGTTGTTTCTTGGTTCCAAGTTATTGACTCATGTTAGTTTACCAACAAAGGTGGAAACCAGGCTCTTCTGACAGATAAATAGCTTGTTTTTTATATTATAGAATAAAAAAAAAAATTTTTATTTTCTAATAGGTCTTAATTGATGAAGTCAAGCAGAGAATTTCTGACCCGAAACTGATGCAAAAAATTGAGCGCTTCCAACAAAATCTTCAGTTTCCTTCGGTAAGAAAGTTCTTAACAAATTTTTTTTATTTTATCCTGACTTGAATTTAATAACACCTCCCAAAAGGTTTTATTCATGTTTTTATAAGTGACATGTTAACCTTTTGAAAACATTTTTATAAACATCATTTTTTTTTTTTTTTGTTCATATTTCAGCAGTCTCATAAAATATAAGTAGAATTTATCACACATGGGTACAAAATCACAAAAGAGCAGCACTAATGAACTCATCAAGATGCCTTAAATAAAGAACTCGTGAGTTCAGTGACAGAGTTGCTTAGAGTACTGTTGGAGTTAGTAGTGAGTTATGACTTAATGCAAGATTTCACGACTCTAGCATCACACCTTCATAGTCAGCCTATTAGCTTTTCAGTCAACCTTTATATATATATATATATATATATATATATATATATAGAGTGAATTATGAATAATAGATCAGTCAGTGGATGGCATCCCTTTTCACACTTATGGATGCTCACTTTGTGTAATTGTGAAGAAAATCTGGTAAGGAAAAAATTTAATTTGTGTTTTCTTGAGTGCAAGTAACAAAGCCTATCTAGCAGATGAAATTTGTTGAAGCAGGATTTTGTTGGCATCTCTGCTTCAGAGTTTGATGAAGCTGATCACAGTGCTTTAGTCTGCTGTCTTTGAAACCCTTTAACTTAATGAGACATGTTTTATGCCAATCCTTTTGATTTGATGCTTAGACTTACCAGGTTTTCAGATCAAAGTTGAGACATTTCAATTTTGTCTTTTTAGTATAAGAGTGGACGTCCAACTGAATGCTTGGAGTTTGGTAGTTGTCCATAGAGCACTTTTTTTGGAAGCCTATGCTCATCCCTTCTCACAACATGACCAGACCACCTAAGCTGTATCTTTGCCAGAATGGTTTCAATGCTTGCAATGTTGTTATATTTCTTCAGTATTCCCTACACACACACACACACACACACACACACACACACATATTTTATTTTCTAAACATATGCTATTAAATATAAGAGACAATGAATGTCTATTATGTTTAATCATGAGCCGTTCTAAACGTCATATTTTTGCTTTAATTTCAGTTGAAAATAAAGACAAAAATTCTCCAACATTTGGATAATTATTTATTGGTTTTCTTCTAAGCTTTCGGCTCACATAAGCCATCTTCAGAGAGGTAGTTTAAACTGAAATATTATAAAATCCACCATCACCAACGATTTTATATATATAAGATCAGCTGGTTATGCTACCATGGTTTGGACTAAAAAAGTCAAAACCATGGTAACATAACCAGTTGATCTTCCCTACCTAAATATCTAAATGCTCTACATGTTGAACCTACATTTTCCTTCAAACATGTCTTCACTTTCTAATACAACTGTTTACTGGCCTAATTGTTCAGTGTGTGTCTATGGCAAATATTATTAAAGACAACAGGTATTTTGTGTTGATTAATTCTAATAAAACTTTTCAAATTATGAGTAATCTTAGTTTAAAGAGCCCAGTTCTTTCTATTTAACCCATAGCTTGGGGAAAATGAAGTGATGGATTATTAACTTTTCCTTTCTGATTTCTCATTGTGAGACGACTATTGATTACACCACCTGCACATCCATTTTCTTACCTCTTGTAATGTCTTTACTTTTGCATTTGGGCTCAACTTGAAAAATGGAATGCTTCATTTAACATTTAGACTGGTTCCTTTTATTGTTGTCTCATTGTGACAAGAGTCAGCAATCAAAGAACAAAATGTTTGTCACCCTATAAAGTACGTCTGAGAGGACCAAACTGCACGGTAAAATCAGAAGTCATCCTACTACTTATTCATACCGAATACAGGCTGTGATGGATGAATTGCTGTCTGAATGACACAAAAATTAAAATAACACTGACATCACATTTTAACAAATACATTTACCAAAATTACACAAAAGTATCTTGACATAATGAGGTAAATTTATTCAATAAAATCACCATTAGCATCAACCATAGCCTTCAGGGCAATTTTGGAATCTCTTATAACTCTTCTGAACATTCTCCTTGTTAAAGTTGGTGAATGTTGCCCTAATCCTTGCCTTCAGTTTATCTTTGGTATTATAAGGAGTTTTGTTGGTTTTTTGTTCAACTTCACTCCACACATAATAATCAAGAGTGTTGCAGTCTGGGGTGTTAGGTGGCCAGTTCTAAGGGGTGAGGTGGTCGCAGAAATTATCTGACAACCATGACTGGGTTCTCCTGCTTGTGTGGCATGGTACACAGTCCTGTTGCCAGCCATAGGATCTTCCAGCTGCCACCCTCTTGATCTAGGGTAGCACTACCTCGTCAACAAACTTGATGCAGGCCTCCCTGTTGAGTCTGCAGCCCTCACCAACAAATTCAGTTCTTTTTATCAGAGTGAGTTTTCCGAGCTGCCATACCTTCATAATCACCATTAGATTCATCTGACTCTTTCCGAATCCTCTCCACTCTCCTCAGATTGACATGTTCGTATCAGAGCTTCTGACATGAATACCAAGGAGTATAATAGCATGCAGTTTCCAAATTTCTAGTGGAGTGAGAATTACATCATGGTGCCTTTTTTTTTTTCTTACTGACTCTGCCCAACTAAATGGTGCAGTTGACAAAATCAAAAACAAAATGCACGTGCAAACTTATAAACATAAAATAGCAACAATTTATCAATCACATATCTGATATTAAGAAAAGGTGTTTAAAACCAAATTAGGCTACTCAACTGGTCAATCTGTCATTGATTTTGTGGATATTCCTTGATAAATGACAATTAAGATTATCCGTTATCTTTTGGCATCATGTTTTTTTTTTTTCTTTAGATGTTTTCTCAATTGTTTCTTGCTCTAACTTTTCTCATGTTTTTTTTTCCTTTCATATTTCAACCCTTCCCACCCCAACCAACTTTCAGAATGAAAACTTTAAAGACGAACTTGATGTTGAACAAACAGACAAATTTTTCTCTGCTAATAACAGCTTTGAATTAAGCAAAGATGATGCACCCCCACCTGCCGATGTAAGTAATTACATTTTTCTCTCTCTCTCTCTCTCTCTCCTTCAATTTTAATTTAATCCGGTACAAAAAGCAGCACATTTTACTTGACAGAAATTTGAAGTAAAAATTTCCAACACCAAAATGTAAGACATTATAAGAACATAAAAAGAAAAAATCGTGAGAAAGGAGAAAAAAGAATATATATATAAGTTAAATATATGGATTGAAATCCAATGAGATGAATAGAATAATTTAATGAAGTGAAACATGTTAGATTAAAAACACTTTCCCTACCTTGTTCTTTACTGATATAATATTTCTAAAGAGGTATTCTAACTATTTATGCTCTGTTTGGACTGTTGTCCCCAAGGACACATGACACTGGATAAAAGTTTTGGTTGAAGTAATCTATTAACTTGACCCAGAATTGTGAATTTAATACCTGGCCACAGTAGAGGCGAAAAAAAACTTAAGTTGAGTTATTAGATATTAGTTATTGGATATTCAGAAAAGGCATGATATGTAGAACTAGAACAATCTACCCCAGTGAGTGAAATAAAAGATTTGGTTCGTAATTCCAACGTATATCACCTGAAGATAGTCAGAGCAGCATATAATGGACAAAATGCTTTGAATATGACAATAAAGATGAGGACAACAGTTCATACACACACACACACACACACACACACACGGGATAAACTAGTGGATATATATTGCATAGGTTTGTAATTTTTACTTTTAATAAAGTACTTGATACAGATGTAGAGCTTTTTTAGTGATAGTTATTATTGGTGTTATAATAACTCTCTCGTGTGTGTGTGTGTATATATATATATATATATATAATAAATTAAAATTTTTTCAAAGATGTTGAATTACCATTTCGACATGAAATCCCAGACGATACCATTTTTTCCCCTTTTTTTATTTTTTATTTTTTTTACAATTCTATCTATGAGTTGAAAAGAGAAAATAGACATAATTTACTTCAAATTATCTCCAGTTTCGGAATAGCATTTGTTGCTGAGGTGATGTGTTATCCCCTTCGGGGATTTCATGTCGAAATGGTCATTCAACATCTTTGAAAAAATTTAATTTAATTTATATTTGCTCTGTAATTTTTATTACATGGAGCTCTCCTGCTGTATCATATTAAAATTTAATATTTAATATTAATTAGGATCGGGTTTTGGAATTTACCTTCCTGCTTTTTCCGCTTGGATTAAAGTATTTAAATATATATATATATATATATATATATATAATAGTGCTGGTGTTAACATAGTGCTCAGTGCTATATAACAGAGCTATAAACTAGATATTAGTAAATATACATTTTTTTCTCACCAGTAGCATGACAGTTTCATGCACAACACAATTTTCAGGTGCTGAGTTAATTTTTGTTAGATAAATAATTGTTGGAGATACAAAAAGTTCCCCGAAATATCCACCACTCTAACCCTAACCACTCTAACCTTGAAAACTCTAGCATTATTCTGAAGCATTCTAACAATTATGAATGGGTGTTGAAAAATTGTTCACTCCTTCTTTCACATTCCACACTTTTCCAATTTTTCATTTTTTTCTCACCTCAAGTCAACTGGTAGTGCCACACCTATAATTTGGTAGGTCTTCTTTTGTTCATTTACATTTATGAAATCTGGTCTTCTTGCTCAGATGCTGGAATTTTCAAAGTCCCCCTGAATTTCTTGTTATTATTCGTGGTTTGGAATTACCTTGAGCATTGTTGAAAATAACCAGTCATGAAAAGTTTATTCAATTTCTCTTTTTAATTTTGATGGATTTCTTTCTTTTCAGAGTGAAAAGCATGAACAGCAAATGGCTCAATTGATGAAAGAAAAAGACGATGCTTTAGCTCAAGAAGCCAAATTAACAAAAGCTGGTAATTATTTCAAGTCTTTAGTTTAGAAAATGAATAGTTAAGCTTTATTTAAAACAACCGTACAGTTCATACATGAGGTTTATTCAAAAAGTATTCATCTAGTTTGATATCAATGTCAAAATAGCCTATGTAGCCTTAGTCCTCCTCAAAGTCTCTTGCGTACTAATTCCATCAACTCTTCCACAGTGATGTCATGTTTTGTTCCCTCCAAAAAAACACTGGCATGAAAGTGAAACAGTACAAAACCTCATTCAATGAAGTCTCACTGCTGACTGAGTGACCTCATGGGAGAGTGTCTGTTCATACATATGCAGTAAAAAATATTCAGAATGGATACTTTCCAGATAAACCACCTCTTTGTGTGTGTGTGTCTGTGTGCGCATGCATTCACTACTGGCATGGATTTGAGTTGTTTTTTTTATAGAAGGAAGATTAAAATTTTTCAAATCAATAAATCTGAAAAGGGGAATTCTTTAGAAGTTCGTGTAAAGTTAATGGAATTATGTTGTCTGTATACAATAAAAATCTTTTTCTAGACAGCTAAGGCATTTGACAAAATATGCTACAAAGAATTGGAGATGCTTGGCAGCCTAGACATATTTGGGAAAGACCTAAGAATAATCAAGAATCTCTACTTTCAGCAAACCACCTGCATACAGACAGGTTATGAATTCAGCAGATATACAAAGATAGAAAGGGACGTAAGACAAGGATGTGTCTTTTCACCGAACCTATTCAACTTGTACAACGGGACTATTCTGAGGACCCTAGAAGTTATGCCAGGATTCGTCATCGGAGGCCACATTTTAAGCAATGTAAGGTACGCAGATGATACAGTGCTGATAGCAGACACAGAAAGGAAACTACAAGACTTCCTACAGAAGGTAGCTGAAGAGAGTGACAAGAAAGGAATACAAATAAACTGCAAGAAAACCGAATACATGGTCATCAGCGAAAAGGGCATCCCAAAACATCAAATTCAGTTGATGGATACTAAAATCAAGCAGGTACAAAAATTTAAATACCTGGGAAGTGTTATAACAGAAGACAGAAAGTGTGACACAGATCTGAAGGCGAATTGGCATGACAAAGGAAGCATTCCAGAAGTTGACTAAAGTATTAACAAACAGGACAATTTTGCTAGAAACAAAGAAGAGAATACTGGATTGCTGTGTGATGTCAGTTCTTCAATATGACAGTGAATGCTGGACAATATCATCAAAGATGAAGGAAAAACTTGAAGCAACTGAAATGTGGTTCTACAGAAGGATGCTGCAAATATCATGGATCGAGCATGTGAGCAATGATGAGGTCTTGGAAAGGATGAAAACAAAAAGGTAATCAATACTGAGCATCAGGAAGAGACAGCTGAAGTTCCTGGGACATGCAATGAGGAAGGAGGGCTTGGAGAACCTGATACTAACAGGCCAGATAGAGGGAAAAAGAGACAGGGGAAAGCAGTAGATAGCATATTTGAAGGACCTGATCAAGTGGATAACAGAATGAGGGTCCTGTGGTGTAACAGGAAAAAGTGTGCTAAGAGCCACCATGGATAGTGAGATGTGGAAAGCCATGATCGCCTGTGTCACTTGATGAAAAAATAAAAGCAACAGATTAATTTCAATGGGAAGACTTGCTTAATATTGATGACTGGTTTGGGATATTAAAAAAAAACTTTTAGAACAAACAGAAGATAGTTTTTAAAATATTGAAAACTTCATTGAAGTATCATGATTACTATATGATTATAGTTACCTCCCTTGGAAGTTATTTCTCTTCTCCCTTGATACAAAGAAAATATTTGATATAAGGAAAAACATTTTTGAATAATTACTTCAACTTAAAGCTTTTAAAAGTGAAAATACTTTTTTCCTTTTCATGAGAATGTGCATATAAACCACTTCACTATTTTTCCCCCAAGAAGTTACGGCAGTTTATACATAATTTCAAGAAAGAATGAATGTGTTGAGAGCTCTGATTGCCTACATTGGTAAAAGTGAAAAACACTGGAAAAGTTAATGGGAAACAATCTTTCTAAAGAGGTCCTGGCAAATCAAAAAGAAAGAAAATCAGTGGATAGGCATGTGATTGTTTATGTCCTTGAAGGCCTGTGGCATTTGGAACATGCATGCAAAGTGATGTTGGAATGGTTTCAACCGAACCAAGCAGGATGCCGAAAAAAAAATCTGTTGAGTCATTTGATCAGATTTTGCAAAGTGGCTTGGACCAAGGACTTTTCGGCACCTTTTCCTATAATCATGGCTTGGCTTTTTGCCTGAAGATCTGGAGGGGTGTGGATGCGCTTAGCAAATAGCAGTGCTTTTGATTTTTAAGACTCTCTCCCATAAATCGACATCACAACTTTTTTTTTTTGAAGGCCCACAACAAATCCATGGGATTTCTTGACTTCGGCATAACAGCACCTTTCCTTGCATACCCATCTAATTAATCCTATTTGTATTTGTTCAACATCCACAGAGTCAACGTGTGTTTAAAACTGCAACTCTACTGAACAGAGCTTAATTACAATTAAACTATATCCTCTCATACGTGTACCTTTACCCATACAGTTTTAAATTCTCATCTGGTTTCCAGCTGAAGCTAAAGAATCCAGTTACTTGCTATTTAACCTGTAACATGGGACAAATAGTTAATTTATACCTTTTGCAAACATTAGTCAATAGTAGATTGTTTGTATAGAAATCAATCAATAAATTATAAAAAAAAAATGTGTACTCTGATTGGTTAGTATCCTTTGCTGTAATATGGCGTGGAGAGTTTTGCTTTCAAATGAGGATTGGAAACATTTTTTTTTTTCTTTTCTTTTTTCAGCACTTGAATCTATGAGCAAAGCTTATGAAGATAACCTTGAAACTGAAAAGAATAAATTTAGAGAAGCTTTAAAAACGATGTACACGGAAGATTACGTGAATGAAATTAGGCGTCACCATGAGTAAGTGCCTTTTATCCATTACTTCAGCTTAATTTTCTAATTTTTAATGTTTGCTATATTTGAAAAAGTGAAAACTTTCTAGAATCGCATCATGTTATCTCTTC
Organism: Ascarosepion bandense; assembly: GCA_037127315.1. Lineage (NCBI taxonomy): Eukaryota > Metazoa > Mollusca > Cephalopoda > Sepiida > Sepiidae > Ascarosepion > Ascarosepion bandense. Next base: position 505,342 of record JBBBDQ010001008.1, on the reverse strand, counting down.
TGGACGCAACTGATCTGACCCCAATTATTCCCTTAATAAAGAGTAAAACCCTTAAGTTATAGGATTACATCAAACAAGGATTATCAAAAATATGGATGTGGTTGCTAGACAAAGAACCAGGGAACTTAGTGAGGTTGTCATGCAACAATCAAGTGGAGACAACTTTATCTTGGATCCTTATACTGTGTTCTGCCCAGGACTGTGAAATCTGGAACGATTTACGTAATGCAAGTGCAGATTCTGCTATGGGCAGAGAAAGTTCAATGATGAGATTTGAAACTACCCCCACCCCCATCAAAAAAAAATATTGATGAGACAGCGAGGAATTCATTTTCTTTCTGCTCATAAAGTGGGATACTATGCAGACCCCACATATTTGCTTTTATCTCAATTTCAATTCCTTCTTTTTTATAGCCAACAGGTGGTTCTTTTTTTATGTTTAGTTTTCTAAGCGGCTTCCATTGTGATTGAAAGGGGAACAGAGAAGTAAATGAGTGGATGAGGGGATTTTAGAAATCAAGTAACAAGATGGAGAAAATGGGTATATCTTGGTTGTGGATCTACATTAATTTGTGCTTGGGATCCGTCAGTTCCACTCCACATTTTGTGAGAGACAGACTTGTCTGTTGCATGGTTCCAATGCCATCCGTTGGTATTGCCAACCACGCATCACAATATGTAGATGAGCAAGGAGTTGGCAGAAGATCTGAGCTGTTGGACCAACAAATCATTAGAAATTGACAAATGGCTGGCCACAAATCATTAGACAAAAACATTGAAGAAAACAAGAATTAATTCTTTTTCGGAATTTCTGAAATTTTCATTTATGCTTTTCTTTTTCTTTTTTTCTTTTTTTTCTTTTTTATGAATGTTGCATGTTTAGTGACATGATACTTGAAAATGAATACATCATGGCTGACATGATTTTAAAAAGAGGTATGTATGTATATATGGCTGGCCGTTTGTATCCAAGGCTGCCTGTCTAATAGGGCAGCTAGCTAATCCCTGTTACAGACGCCTGCTCAGGCACGTTTTGGGTTTGTTCAACCCCCACAGAGCCCACCTGTGGTTTATACTGCAACTATGTTGAGCAAATTTTAGTTTCAGTTTCTGAATGAGTGTGTGTTATCTAGCGTGAAGAAGCCAGAACACTCAAACCATCAGTCACGATGACTTGTGACTTTGTGCTAGCACAAACACCAATGGCTCCCAAAGGATCCCATTTGCCCAATTTGATTCAGAAGGCTTGTATTGACCTGTGGTATGGTTTTTCAAACACTTTCCAAATGTGTCACATACTCGGATTGCTTTCTCCAGACCACTAGCATCAAGGAGTCACCTTCCTGAGAGATTCGAACACAGGCCTCAGGGTCAGAAAGGGAATGTTGTAACCACTCGGCCATAACACACACACACATATATATATATATATATATATATATATATATGTATAGTTGCCAGTCCATAAACGGTGAGGATGTTGAGTTTTCCTTTATAAACTGTCGTGCGGATGACTATATATATATATATATATATATATATATATATATATATGAAGAATTTGTTTTTTTTTGGTTTTTTTAACTTGCTTTCAAAACAACTTAATATAATTGGAGGTGATTGGTTAGTCATAAGATGGCTGTATTTTGTCCATGATCATTTGCCTGTCCATCAGTTAATAATGGTTGTCACCTGTAAAACAAAGTGAGGTTTTGTAAGAGAAGTCCTAACATTGTTTTAAAACAACAAAATTATGAAAAAAAAAAAATTATTTTCATTGTTTTGATCATTTTTTAAAAATTTTCCTTGAACTTTTGATTTAGTACTTTGTCTTCTATATATTTTTGGCTGAGTATCTTCATTTTTGTTATTTTTGGCCACAATATGTCAACCCATATCTTCAACATCAGAAGTTTGTCCAGAAATTACTGTCTACTAAATATAGTATACAACTGAAGATTGTAGAAGAGGATATTAACTGAATTGTAATTTCTTTTAAAAAATTGACAAAATACTGGTTTGAATAATGTCTACAATGACACCTAAAGACAACCAAATGAAAATGTCAATCAAAGATATTCTATGCCATATTCTTCAATATTTAAGCAACCATGGCTCTCCACACATTCCTTTTTCTTTTTTATCTGACTTGTCATGACTTTTTTGGGGAAAGAGTAGTGGTCTCCAGATTTCCTGCTGATGTGTTAATGGCTATCACTAAATTTGTTTATCAAGCTTTAGATAATAACGACAAAGCTTAAGTTGTTACTCAGGATATCTTGGAGATTTTGAAGGTTCACTGTTGGATAAATTTTCTCATCAAAATTCGTTTTACATATTTCTAAATCTACGCTTTATTCGGACTTTTAATATTGCTACCATACTTAGTCTGGGACGTGTACTATAGATCTCGAGTAACGATAAAATTTGAAAAAAGTTTGTGATGTCATTGATCCTGACCTGGCATCTCAACTCCAGTCCCTTTCTGTGGATTTCATCTGTCTATTCGACAAATATTTTCATAGCAGTTGTTCTGACAAGTTTTTCTCTTTGATGCCATAACTGCAAGTGTGCTACTAGATTGGCAAATAGGTCTCACCATTTTACTGTTGAACAAGCCTGCTCTTGTATTTTCTTTTCTTACCCTAACCCTCTGCCTGTGGAACTCCCAATTTCTTATTTCTCTGTCACTTACAATCTTCAAAAGTTTAAATGCTAATCACCAACTTTTGTCTTCCTCAATTTTGTTTTTTTCTTTGTCCTTTTTCCACACTAAAGTTGTCTCATTCTTTTTTCCCCATGAGTAACCTTAGGCATTCTAGTGATATTATCACTTTGCTTAGCGTAAAAGGATTAAAAGAAAACAAAACAAAAATGAACATTTTTGTAAAATACAGAATTGTTAATGTTTATATAAAAAAGATATATATTTTCATTATTTCTTTTATCCATTTCTTATGGTGGACTAAACTAAACAAGGCCAGACCAAATCAAATCTAACAATTAATAAACATACCTTGGTCCACCATAGATATGTAAATACCAGAAATTGCTTTTGGGGTGATGGCGGGGATTAAACTTTTTTGTTTTTGTCACACTTTGATTTTAATTTACAAATTTATATACTTAAACTAATTTCTTTTCTTTAAATAATCTTTTTTATAAAAACAATTTTTATTTGACAGGCTAGAAGTTGGAAAACTGCAAGAAGAACTGAAGACTCTCAATTTACATTACACAAGCAAATGTGAAGATTACAAAATGTTGGAGGACTGTCTCAACAAATCCAAAACTGAACAAAATGAACACATGAAAAAACTTCTGGCCAGGTGAGAATGAAACCCTTCTTCAATCATTAACAAGACTTCTTTTACAGACCCACATAGTTGAATAAGAGTCCTGGTATAAAATGAGCCTTTCAAATGTTTAAAACACACGGGAACCCTCTTTATTAGAGCAATTGTGAAAATCTTTCTACTTACAACCTGCTACCACCATCCTGAGCCTTGCAAATAGTGAGGTACCTATCCTCAATTTGGAAATGAATTTGTTCATTTTCTGCTTGAGTTTTTGGGATGACGAGTTATCATTATTTACATCTGGTCTTGTGTCTTCATTTTATATTCTTATTACATTTCAACAGTTGTACACTCTGGCCTTTTTCAGGTGCCTGTTGATCTGGATAACTTTCAGCTGACTAATGTGTACCCTGGCTATGATAGCCTAGTGCAATAGTAGTGTTGGTCTGTGCATTTGGTGACAGTCATTTTGAGTTCAATCCCTAACCAGGTAGTATGCATTTGATTCAAGGGATACAAGTCACTAGTAAATGAGATCCCCACCCCCCGACAAGGACAGTGGAATGAGAACAACCCACCCCATAAATAAAAGGCTGGGTTAAAAATTTTCCTCCAAGTTACCCAGATTCATAGTCACCTGAAACCTTGTGATAATGACAAAGATGAAGATTTTTAGTCTGAATGTAAATAATGTGAGTTTGATCTTGAGTGACCCCTGCTCCACACACGCGCACACACACACACTGTTATAGCTTTGTGTAAAACTAATTCATGCTCCAAAAATTAAAGTACCTCAATGTGGTGTCTATCGATCATTACTACTGTAGTGAGTGTAAGCAGTTAATGTCTGACACCTGTTCATTTTAAGAAAATGAATAAATAATTCACTCATTTGACGATTTTCTTTTTCTTTTTGCAGTAATGAGCAACTGACGACTTTAGTGGAAGAAGAATTGTTAGAATTGAAAGAATTGGTTAAGAAAAGAAGCCCTCGTGGTCTTCCAGCCGGTAGTTCATCTCTTGAAGAAGACTTGTATGAGGCTCAGGTAAACCATCTTAAAAAAAAAACCACCTATGTTAATTAAAAAAACATTTTCAGCAAGTAATGAAAGTTAAGGTGCAATAAAATTTTCACTTTCTTATGAAACATTGATAAGCTGTTAATGTTAAATAATTTTTTTTTTTTCATTATTCACCTTCACTTCCCACCTAGACCTTTCACTGAGCTTTCAACATGCAGTGAATTTTTGAAAGGAATAATTTTTAAACTTAAAAAAAAAAATGCAGCGAAATAAAAAGAAAGATACAATATTTATATCAACTTCCATTTAAGAAAGTATATCAAGTTCCATTAACCTTTCATTTTTATATATATATATATATTTTGATTGTTTAATACTTTGTTTTTGGTCCTAATAGGGTTAGACCAGTACACATTTGTATTAAAAAGTGTTCTATACAATTGTAGAACTTCTGAATATTTTTCATCTTTAAATGAGTTTTAATAACTTATTATTTTTAATAAGTTATTAAAAATCGCTCATGGTGGAAACCAAGGTAGCAAAATAACTTGTTTAAAGATGAAATATATATATTTACCTTAATGCCTTTTCTTGCAGATTATGAATCGAATGAAAGATTCTGATATTCAAAAACTGCGATCCCAAGTTACTGCTGGGGACATCAATTTGCAAAGAATCACAGAGGTATACAAGCACTTTTTCTTCTATTTTATTTTATTTTTTTTTTTAAATGAGATTGCTTTTAAGTTCTGATGTTGGATTTTGGGCCAAAGACTTCTTAGACAAATGGAAATTGAACAAGAAAAACAAAAGTTTCCTGCCACAGAGAAATGGTTAGCAAGCTTAATGAGTGCTTAATTACACCTGGTCTTGTACAACACGACCTTCTGATACCTTCTGATACGTTCAACTCCTCTGCTATCTCATGTAACATCAATTTACAATCGGGCAAAACAAGTTTGTAGATTTTTTGGTGTTTTCTGGGACGACTGCCGATTTTGGGCGACCTGAGCATTCTGCATCATTTGTGTCTGTACGACCACATTTAAAATCAGCATACCACCTCTTAACCATTGTATCCGATAGAGCAAAGAATTATTAAGCTATTGCTTTGCTTGAACAGTATTTTTTCCAATCAGAAAGCAATGCTTTTTTTAACAACTCACAAAATTCAGATTTTTCCATTGTTTTGAAAATTTGCAACAGTAGTTTTGCTTAAATAAGTGTAATGTGTAAAGTAATAATCCGATTGGGGCCCAAATTTTGTCATGTGCCATTTGAAGGTCAGTGCTTCATAAAAATTTATTAGTGGCGCCATCTATATGTCAGATCTGGAACTTTAAAGTGTTAATGACTTTATTACCTTGCTTAAAGTGAAATGATTTATAAAAAAAACAAAAAAAAACTTTTTTTTTGTTTTATGATAAGCAGTATTTTTAATTATGCTTAAAATTTTACAAAAATTTGGTTATATAATAGATTTTGGATAAGTTTTTGAGTCGACGCTCAAAATAGATGAGAAACAGTAAACTATCTTCGTTCCACAAAAAGTCACCAATTCCACTTTTTATATAATGTAAATCTTATGGAATGAAGGTAATCTATTACTTGCTATAATTTAATAGTTTTAATAAGAAGCTTTGTTTTTCTTTTTAGATTAAAAAAAAAAGTCCTTGGGTGATCAATTTACATTGTTTTCTTTCCAACTAATCTGTTAAACCAAAAGTTTTCTTTGAAAACTGTTTATTAAATATTTTTAATCTAAATGCTTTTATTGTAGGAACACAAGCAAGTGATGACACAGTATTTACATTGTAAAAAACTGTACAGTGCTCTCCAAGAAGAGAATAATGGCCTGAAATCCAAGTTAGAAAAGGCCATTGGTGAAACCAAACCAGATCAAAACTCCCTCCAGAGGCGGCAACAGCCAGTTCGTAGAGGTAAACATTTTTTTTTAAGATGGTTTTCTTTGATTGCATTCATATATTTTACCCCCTTATGATTTTTGCAAATTCAGAATAAAATGAAACCCAAACAAATAACTCATAGTAGCTTTTAAAAATAGCTTCTCAATTTGGATCTGTTTTATTTTATACATACACAACTCAAAACTAGTATTGACTGTTTACAATGAAATAAACTTTCTCATATTTGCTTATCTATTTTTATACACTAAATGTAATATAGAAAAGGTAGTCATTTTTTAAAATATTTTATTTTTGTATTTCTTAGTAGACTAAATTTTTTTCTTTATCATTTTAGTGCCATCTTTTCATCATCGTGCCAGAAGTCCAAGTCCAGGCCATTCCTCCAGCCAAAGGAAAGAGGAACATAGCAGCAGGGACAGCCATAAAGGAAGGCGTTACCAAGCCAAGGGTAGGTAACTCTGGATGGTGAAAGTATTGCTAAAAAAAATTCGATCATAAAAATTTTGGTCTCAAAATAATGAAATTGCTATTTTATAAATAAAAAGGTAAGCTAAAAGTATGTAAAACTAAACACCTCACTCATGCTCTTTGAAAAGAACTTCAAAATTCATGTACAGCTCAAAAGAAAATCAGATTTTTGATAAATACAATCTGATAGATTCAGTTCCCAAGTAGGATTTTCATACAGATGCCAGCATTCCTTCTGTCTCAATAAAAAATCTGCCAAGGCTGACAAAGTAGATCAACGCTGCTGGTCTTGAAAAGGAACTCTAATCTCTGATGAATGGGGGTAGAACATGGCTCGTAAATTTTCATGCTTCTAAAACGAAGCTGCTCTTTTTTTTTTAACCACCATAGATAAACTTTCATACCTTTCATCAGTTTGGATAACGTTAGTCTCCCAGAAAGCGACACACTGTGCCTCCTTAGCCTCACTCTTCTTAACAAACCTGAAATAAAACGATTACATCGAATCTATAGCTGCATCTACCACTAAGAAAGTTGCCACTGTGTTAGGCCAGGATGTTTTTCTTTTCAGTATCCAACTTGCACATTTATAAATCTATCATTTGTCTGTGCATTGAATACTGTTGCCATATCTGGTTGTAGTTTCCGGGAATTGATTCCCTTCATTGGAAATATAAAATGACACTGAAAATTTTGTTATTGAAATTGAAGAGAAAAGTAAAACTTAAATTTACTGCCCTGCACAGTGAGTGAACTCACAATCTTGTCAGTGACCCCCACTCCAAACACACACTGGAAACTGATTATCCAGTGGAGCTCTATATTTTGAGGAATAATTAGCAAAGTACTTTATTTGTAATTCGGTCGATAAGCAATAAAATGTAAAGAAGCTGGGTCAATTTTCAGTTTGAGAGGGAAGGGAATGTTTTTACCATCAAAAATTTTTTTTTTTTTTAAATATATATATTTTTTTCTTCAGATATCCGTCGTTCACGAAGCAGCCCCTCCTTACCATTTGTATTTGGTTCCAAGCAACTTCTTGGAGATAAGAGCCTTTTGGCCAGCAAAGACTCTCTGAGTGGAATGTCTTCGACCTGTCGCAGGTGACGCCAACGTTCGTCTTCATCCTCCTCTTACATTATGACATAGTCAACTTTGTTTCTCGAAAGACTGAGAGAGAAAAAATGTAATTTAAACATTCCGCCTCTGATTTTGCATCCGTGGACAGTGAATTGAAAACAAAAATCATAAACAATGGAGGAGGAGGAGTGTTTGGGGGGGGGGATACTTGGAGGAAGAGAAAGAATCAAAAATATTTGGCTATTTCAAATTTAAGATCTCCACCATTCATTGGTCAGTTTCAAACTGAAACTTTCTTCTTGCCTAAAGCCATTGGGGTAAGGGGGGTGTAATGTCTGTGTGTTTTGTCTTTTTTTTTTTCTTTGCTACCCATGAAAACCACCTACCCTACCCCTCACATAAATTGCTGCTGTTGTTGTTGCTGTTATCATTGCCATTGTCTGCTGACCCCTAATTTTTGTGCATTACTTACCTTCTTATCTACCTAATGTTATATATATATATATATATGCGTGCGTGTGTGTGTGTGTGTCTATGATTGTTACTCAGGAGGGCATTACGAAGAAGGATGGATAAAAAGAAAAAAAAAAAACAGGCATAAAAACTCACTTTATTTGCAAATAACTTTTGTTTTTCTTTAATGATGAGTTAATATTTATTAATGAAAGATTTTATGGAAAGAAAAAATGGAAGAAAAAAAGTGAAAATGTAATAATCTTTGACTGTTCAGTTTGAAAAGGAATAAATAAAATGAAAAAGTATCAAGCAGAATATCTGATGAGCTGTTTCTCATTTTTTGAAAAATCTTTTCTAATCAGTGTTAACAGTTTACGACCCCCAAGGATTTTTTACAACGTGGCATTGGAAATATCCTCGATAAAAAGGAATCTGCATAATCATCTTTGTAAATGATGTCTCTTCTATCATATAAATAGATTATATTTATGGGCAAGTTCAAAAATGTTCGGCCCATATCTTTTTGGGTGGGGAGTGATTTCTTGATCTTGATACTACTTTTCTTAAATTGACATCTGACCAGTTTTTTAATGTGTGTCACTCAAAAATGTGTGTTTGATTGAAAGAATGATCTTGCTCAAAGCATTTTGAGGGTATTGGTAGCAGATTTACATATAATTTGATGTAAGCATATTGTTTAAATTTGACAGCCATTGTAATTATTTCAGAGCCATTCCAGCAATGTTATAAAACTTTGTCTAATCATCGAACATAAATGTCTACTAATAGGCTTCATGTTACCTAACTCAGTCTGCTGAGTATGATTATGTGTTAACAACACACACATTTCCATTCAACGTTATAATCACAGCAAGTAGAGTTCAGGACTTTCCTTTGCTAATACCAAATTTGTGTGTGTGTATATATTTGTGTATTTAGGCAGTAAACTTTCTTTTAGACATGTCAGATTAAATGAATTGCAAACATTGTGTCTGCTTATTTTTAATAAAATCTGTTCATACTCATGGATAATCTTTCGCTTATTATAATTGAAAGATGTAAAACAAAAATGTGCTCTAACTTTGACAGATGATTTTATTATCCATTTCAAAATGTTCTTGAATACTTTCAATCTCTTTCTGAGATCATCAGCAGGGATGTAAGTTGTGGTAACAAAATTATTAAAAAAATTGTAAATTTTCTTGCGTCAAATGTAATGGTTGACAAATTTAGTATTCATTAGTATGTGAAAATTATCCACAATGGATTTTTTTGTTGTAATTTCATGGTCATGCACATATTAAAACATTTAATGTATTTCTTATCTTTCAATTATAATACACAAAAGATTATCCATAAGTATGAACAAATTTTATTAAAAATAATCAGACACAATATTTGCAATTTATTTAATCTGACATTTTTTTATCTATGTATATAATTTTCTTTAAACAAGCTAAAAATGTATTTTAAAAAAATACCTGGAAAGCAGAAACCTTAAAAGCAGATCTGCTTTAAGTTCGATTGTATTGACTGAACATTCAGACTTTTGGATTTTGAACCGTTTTTGTCCTTGATACATTTTACTGTTTATTTATCTGCGGCTTTTATACTTGGATGATATCCAATGGCAACAAATTTGATAAGTCCTTCTGCAGAGAATCTTTTTTTCTGCCAAAATCATAAGAGAAAATTCTACCTCATTTTAAATTGTAGTTTATCCAAACATTATGCTTATTTCTTGTTTGTTTGTTTTTTTTTATGGATAAAGTTATATTGCTAAAGAACTTTTGTAGAAATTAACTAAACTGCAAGAGACTAAAAACTGGCATTTATTTATATAAAAAAAAAGCAAATTTCTACCTTTTTAGTTATAACTGAATCCAACTGTAACACTTGTAAACGGAACTTTCTTCTAAAATTACCAAACTTTAGTTGTAATTTCCATGTTGATTATTTTTAGTATAAAGAAAATTATTTATTGTAAATGATGACCCTTTTTAATACAATTTGACTGTTATACATTTTTGCAACAAAATTTCAAAACACGTGTGTGTGTGTGTGTGTGTGTGTGTGTTTTGAATATATGGATTGGAATCCAACAAGTAAAGAATTGGTTGGAAAAAAAGTGTCTTTAATCTAACATGTTTCACTTTAATGAGCCTCTTTCAGAAGATTTTTTTGAAGACGAATTATTTAAATTTTTTTCTTTAATTTAAAAAAAAATTCCTAAGACAGTATGTCAAGGTTTTATATCATTGGTCAAACATGAAATCAATCCACAATTAATCAATCTCTTTGAGTTTTTTAAAATTAAAAAAAAAAAAAATTTTAAATCATTGGTTTTAATAAGCTTCTTTAGAGATTTGTTAAATTGAAACAAATTAGACACTTTTCCCTGCCTGTTTATATATCATCTTGCTTTTTAATTTATAAATCTTATAAAAAAATTACTGGTCTCTTTACCCCAATTTTAAAAATTTTCATTATCTCAATTCTGGATGTTTAAAAAAAAAAAAAAAAAAAAGTTTCTTTTTTTTTCTTTTTTTAAATAATTTTTTGTTTTATTTTTATAATGTAGTTTCTCATTTTATCTCTTTACTACTAATTGTAAAGCTTGGGAACAAATATCTCCAAAGTAAGTTTGGCTAAAGGCCTGTATTTGGATTGTTGATCTTTTTGACAGATATGTTGGCTCCTTTTTCACTTGAACATAATATTTTGTTTGGCATTGTATTAACTTTAGTCAATTAGAAAGAAAAATAGGGAAAAAAAAATTTAATCACAAGTAAATCAAATGAAGTCCCTAAAAGAGAATGCAAAAATTCAAATTTGTTTTATTTGAATATATTGAAGCAAGAAGCCTGCAAAAATGTTAGATGCTTTTGTTTTGTTTTGTCAAATCAGTTCTCGAGTGTCATAAAATGTTGACTAAAAATTTGATACCATTTATATTTGAGTTGTATTTCTTTCATCAGAAATTTAATTTCTTATTTCACTGACTCCTTAACAAATAGCAGAGATCCGAATAAAGAATAACCTCTTTGCCAAGTGCTTATATTTTATTTCTGGCATTTGAACTTTACTAACAGACACCAACTGAGAAGATGCAATAAAAAGTAACTGAAATTATGATGAAAGAAATATTGAAAATGAATATTGGTTGACAATGCCTAAAAAAAAATGAATACATTTTGTTTTCATATGTAAAATATTGATGGAATTTACATTTCAGTAAAATTTGGGGGCGGGGATCCAATGTCCTTGAATAATCTCAGTGACTAATTGATTTATTTTTGTAATGCATTGTCATCAAAACCTTTTCTTTCTTCATCTTGATTTCTTAAGCGATCTTATTGTCTTGGATCAAACTTTCTGCTATGAAAATCTTTTCTATATTTTCATCGGCTGGAAGACTTTTTCTGAACTTTTGTCAGTTTAGATTTTTGCCACTGACAAATTGTTCAGTTTTGTCGAAGAAATGATCAAAATGTCACTTATTTGCATTTAATGAAAAAAAAAAAAATAACTGATCTTTAAGCAATTCTTGTTTAGAAAGAGAATATTTTGCTTAATCAATTCTTGTTAGCTTAAATTACATCCTGCAATTAATGACTTATAGAATTGCAGACAGGACTACGTTTGTCTGTTTTTGAGATGAGGTATTATAATTATTTCCATTATTTGGACTGTTGTCTTCATTATTCACGTTTTGGCCCTCATCAGGTGATTGGAATTCTGAAGTGAATGCTTTGTTTAGTAATTTGTTCTTGTTCCATGAGTCATGCCACTTCCAGATGTCACAGTACCAGTTATCTCCCTTTAACTCAATACGATGAGTTTTTGTTCACCTCTGCTGTGGCCAGGTATTGAACTCACAACTCTGAGTCAAGTCACTGGATTCAACCAATGCTTTTATCCACATCAGTATACAAATGTTTGGTACTTAAAACCTAATTAATTTTTTTTTTTTTTTTTTTTTTTTTTTTACCCAGAGATCATTTCACAATTTTTTTTTCTTTTTCTTCTCTGACACTTCATATTACTGGTTCTCATATTGTATTCATCTCTGTGCTTAGCCGGCTTATAAGATTTGCTGATTCTTTAAGTTTTCGCATTTTCCAGTGATGTTTTGTTTATTATTTCAACCTCGCTGGAGAGTTGTGCTAAAAGGGAGATAACTGATACTGAGATATCTGGAAGAGGCATGGCGTGTGGAATGAGAACAATCTAACCCAGTGGAAATAATAAAGGGTTCAATTCAAATTTCCAATTACATCAAGCAGGCTGCAGCATACAATAGCTGAAATGTTGTTAATATAACAATGAAGATAAGGACAACAGTCAAATGAACAAAGCTGTAGTTCTTAAATTTTTGCTTAATTTTTCTTTACTTTTAAGTCAAGAAAAATAAAGATGAATTTTTAACTTACTTCATCCTGTTCTAAATAATCAAAAGATCAACTGATTTATTTTTAAGATTTTCTTCCATCTGATAAAAATGAACCACACATTTTACTTGTTTATTCAACCTTTTCTACAAATAAATACACAACGGTCTTTATTCCAATAGAGAAGATCGTTTGTTGTTTTAAAGATCTGCTAATGGCGAGCATCTATTAGAATTGTAGGAATGTTTGAGAAATTCAAATGTATAAATATTCACATGAATTGGGTGATCAAAATGTCTTTAACATAATGAAAATTGCTTATAAGTTTATTTGATGGACATAGAGATTTTTCCTAATTTCGAATTTAAACAATTATGCTAATGATTTTCTTTAAATTTCAAAAGGATCATCTAAAATGTCTTGTACATATGAACTACAATTCAGTATTTTTATAATTCCTCGGTATAGAATGCCAATATTGAATCTCTAATTTTTTTTTTTTTAATTCCTGTAGTTTAACTGGTAAAAAATCTGAAAAGCCGCAAAAAAAAAATAATATATATATATATAAATAAATAAAAAAGGGAAACATTAAAAATGTGGATTGTATTTTTGATGATGCATAGAATTTCTATTAATTTTATGGGTTGTGTGAACAGATTTACTGAACTTTTATCTAAACTTATTTATAAATGGAACTTTGTGTGTCTGTGTGTGCCCGTTACCTATAGACTCCAAAACGGCTGAACCGATTTTCTTGAAAATTTACAGTTGTACTATAAGCGTCTGCGAGTGTTCTTAGCTAGGTTTTGTGTCAAGTTACCCCCGATAAATATTGAAAATCGATAATCGAAAAAATCGGGTTATAGAAGGAGTGGTCCGATAGACAGACATAAGAAACGATATTCAGAAGTTTCAAGGTTGCAGTTCTTACAATAGTGCAGAAAATCGATAATATATATATATAAAAGGCAAGATGTTTGTGTGTGTATGTGTGTGTCTGTTTATCTGCCTGTATGTCCTTTATACAAATCCACAATTTTTATCCGATTCTCACCAAACTTTACACAAATATTCTTTAGGCTGAGTCTGAGCTCCAGGACCATAGATTAGTGTTAAAGCTTTCATTACACCCGAGCAGTGCAGGGCTATACTGCTAGTTAAAAATAAGTACTACACATTTATTAATCATTCATTTTTTTCACTATTTCCTTTAAAAATTAAATTTAAGACACGACATTTTTCTGACAGACAAAAACAAACTGCCCTGTTCCATAAGTAACCCTTTTTCTAACCTTCATTTTTACTGTTTTAATTGTATTTTTCTGCACTCACAATTTCATCAGACTTTTTTTAGTCATTGCCTTTTAAATCCAACAAAATACAAAGAAATAATTTTATTCTAACAAGTTTAACTTTTGAGGTTTCTGTTTTTAATATTGAAAATTATTAACTCATTAAATGCAGCAAAATTTACGTTCATCATAATTAAGCCATAAAACATTGTCATCTTTGGTCGAAAAAGTGGACAGCTTTTTGATCCATCCTTATCAAAGACGACCTTCAATAAATTTTAAAGATTAAACAAACAAAATTGCCAATAAAAGTAAGCTTTATCTGTCATCACAGAAAAGAAAAACAAGTTATTTTAGGAAATAGAGAACATTTTTTTCTTTATACCTCTGAGATGAGGTGGTATTTACATTATTTACATTGTTCAGACTGTTGTGCTCATCTTTATTGCCAGGTTTATGACAAAATAAAGAATTTGGTTAAAAATTCTTATGCACTCCGACCTTCTTCGGGTGCTAACAACAGAAATGTCATAAACATGGCAAATTAAGATGAGGTCAACAGTCCGAACAGTGTAAATGTTTTTAATTTAAATTACAAAGAGCAGGTGTTAAATCATTGTGATGTTTTAATTAAGACATGCTTAAAAAAAAAAATTACCAATTTTCCCCATAACCAATTTATGGCAAGTATTTATAAATATCAACTGAAGAAAGATGTTGAAAATTGTTAAAAAAGAAAAACGCAATGTAATTTCTCTTAAATGGTCAGCTTTTTGATCAACACTTATTAAAGTGGATCATTGATAAATTGAAGATTAAACAATAAAAACAACCTAAAACATTTTAAAGTGATCCTCATCTGTCATCTAAAAAAGAAAAAAAAACTCTTCCAAATTTAAAAAAAACAACTTTTATTACTTTCTTACTGTACTTTTTTTTTTTTTTTTTTTTTTTTTAAGAATGTTTTAACTCATTTTCATTGGTAATTTTGCTTTTAATCTTTTAAATCCATCAAAGGTCGTATTTTATTTTTTCATCAAAAATTCGTCCACTTTAGTAATTTCTGCCATGTTCCTGCCTCATGCTTGAGTTTTATACCAAGAAAGGAGCGTAAACAATCATTTAAATTTACAATCCGGCGACTTTGGTGCTTTCTCTAAGTTAATCTCGTCTTTGGTTATTTTATCAAAGGACATTTGAATATTCTTTGTAGATAATGATTTATTATTTTAAAGACTGACATTTTAGCTTGGAAAATATCTTCTTGTCAGCCTTAATGATTTTCTAAAATAACTAAGACATCTGTAAGTGGCATGACTCATAAAATGAGAACAACTCTCCCAATGATTGAAATTAAGAGATCAGTTCAAAATTCCAGTCACCTGAAGAAGGTCGGAGCATACAATAGCCGAAGTGTTACGAATATGACAATGACTACATCTCAGAAATATCAAAGAAATATTCTTTCATTTTAATAAATTCTTTTTAATCCTTTCTATATGTTCGAAAAAAAAAATTTTTTGTGTATGTAAATGTATCAGAGCTTATTTACAAATGAATTAAATTATTTTGGGAAAATCTTGGTAATTATTTTTATTTTTTTAACATGTTACCCCAGACTTACTAAGTTTTGAGAAATAAAATTCTGATTGCAAACTTTGTTTTATTAGTTAAAGGTAGGACTCCTTGGAGAATTGTTTTTTTTTTAATTATTACACATTTCCAAAAAATCTATGACTTGTAAAATAAAAAATAAAAAATACAACCTATGACATTATTTAATTAGAAAAGTTTTTCTAAATAAGACTATAATGTCCTTAATATATATATTAAGAAAATTATTTTCAATTAATTTTTACAAGAATTGTTTTCATTTTAATTATAATAATTTATAAACTTAAACATTCTGCCATAGGTCCTTATCTTTATTGCTATGTTTACAACATTTTAGCCATTGTACGCTCTGGCCTTCTTTAGGTGCTAGGAATTTTGAACCGAATCCTTTCTTTCAATTGCTAGGGTAGATTGTTGTTCTTATATGTGTAATGCCACTTCCGGATGCCATGTAGTTATCTCCCTTTTAACTCAACTCAAAATAAAGTTATTTATTCACCACTGCTGTAGCCATAAATATCACTATCTCGATTATAATACACAACTTTTTTTTTTTCCTTTTAGTAGTGATGCAAGGTTGTCAATGTAAATTGTCCCCCAAATTGGTTAAACTGGTAAGGGTTGGCTTGTAAATATATAAAGGAGTGCATTTAGTTGATTTTGGTAAGTCTGGTTCAAGGATGATGTCTGAGTTACGCTTAGGCAGTTAGTCACATGAGGACTTGGTTGATCTTGTGTCAAAGACTCCATCTGTTCCCTCGACCCAGTCTCTGATCTTTTTTATTAGCATCAACCAAAAACTGGTGTGGGTGGGAAATTGATGTTTTGCCCCCACCTTTCGTCTTCACTGCCTTCAGTCCTGAAAAAAAAATTTATCTTCCAAACTTTGTAGTCTCCCATCTCGGGTAATGGTTGCAGGCAATGTTCTTCCCACAGCACCTCCCTCTTTTCTCGGTGGGCCGCCTGTGCCTATGATCCCTTAGTGGACACAGGCAACTCCTCCCACCTCGTTTGTATTGCTGCCAGAAGAAAAAAATAAAAAATCTCATTCACACTGACCTTTCTTTCGATCTGAATGTTTAGTGTGTTAGCTGGGCCCAGCTATCATTTAACACTCACAATTCGTTTTCACCAAAACAATCTTATCAGCTGAATTTCCTTCATATGGCTTCAAATACTGAACCCCTGATTTTTTTTTGTTGAGTAACCTTTCACCTCTTAACTGGCATCTATGGTTTTTTTTTATTGACCAAATTAGATATTGTCCACCTCAACCCATCCACCACTGAACATCTGGTTTGTTTTCATAGTTTTTCAATCGCTGTGAACAGTTTTTCAGTTTTTCTGAACCGTTTTCATGAGAAGTTTATCAGTACATTTATCTTTACTTATTTTCAAATTAAAAATTATTTATTACCAGCAACCAAAAAGTGTCAGAGGCAGATGGAGGCTGTTTTCTGAGAGTTGCTATCCTCATGTACCCTGGGTAGTTGTTACGTTGTGGGGTACTGTTTATGCTGATCAATTCCTGCTCATATGTCTCTGGGTCGCTACTTATGATTTTTGCTCGATGTTGCAAGCAGCAGATGATCCCATTCTTTACACCGTATAGGTGGTGGGAGTTGAAGTATTGTCCAATGAATGTTGGCTTGAGATATACCAATGTTTTTAACCCATTCTCTGTTCGAGATATTAGTACATTCAGGAATGCTCGTTTGTTGTCCCCCCCCATTATGAACTGTATCAATAATCTTGTTGAGTTCACATAGTTCAGTGTGTCTGGACTTCTTCCTGGTGTGGCCAGAGTATGGGGGGCTTCATCACCATATCTCAGGCATAGAGTTGGCTTCAGTGCTGTGGATTCTAATGCCATCTCTTCAAAGTATTCCATGTATATGTTAGCCAATGATGGTGATAAGGGCGAGCCCATCGCTAAGCTTTCATCTTGCCGATATATGTCTGATCTCATTCCAGTTTGTATGCAAAAGTCAGCATCTCCATCAGGTTATCTAGTGGTATACTGGTACATTTTCCTAGGGATGAGTCCGAGGCCAGTCTCTCCCTGGATACCAATAGTGTCTCCACCATGGGTACCTTGAACAGACTCACCACATCCAGGCTCAACATCTGGTTGGATTGGATGGGAGCATCTTTGTTTAGTTCTATGAAACGAGCAGAGTTTCATACATGTAACGGTAACTTTCCTATCAGTGGATCAATTATATCCACAAAAAAAGGCAATTCAGAGTGGCACACAGACCCTTGGCTGCTAACAGAATCATATGGGATGAAGTTGAAATAATTGATAGAGAACACCAGTGGAAAGTGCGTAAACTTAAGGAATCAGCACATATGCTAGGCTACAAAAATCTCCTAAGCCGACCCAGCATAGAAATGAATACAATATGGGAACCAGTAATATGAAGTGCCAGAGAAAATCATTAACATAAAAAAATTGCAATATGAGCTCTGGTTAAAAAAAAAAAAAAAAAAAAAAAAAATGCTTACTGAGACATTAGGTTTATAAGTTCCGAAAATTCATAAACTGATGTCCTCAAGGACACATGGCCCTTGGTTAGTTCCACTTACTTGATCCAAAAGTTAGGAGTTCAATATTTGGCTACAGCAGTGCTAAACAAATAACTTGGAGTAGGACAATAACATTGCACATGGAAAGAGAAGAATCTACCCCAGTGATTGAAATAAAGGGTTTGGTTCAAAATTCTTAGCAGAAGAAAGCTAGAGCATAACAGCCGAAACATTGTGAACAGGGCAATAAAAATGATGACAGTCCAAATAATTTAAATATTACCTCATCTCAAAAGTATAAACAAATACTGAAGTGAAAACTATATTTACTAATTATAAATGGAAAAACTTAATACAAATCATCATGCACTAATATTTTAAAATGATTAAAAATTTATTATGCATATAAACATGCCTATTTTGAAAGTATGGGGTGACCGTACAAGACAGAAAGTAACTGTTTGTTTTAAAAATTAATTTCTCATATTAAATTCAAAGTAATCTGATTTGAAAAAAAAAAAAAAAATTAATTATCCTTTAAATCGGCTAATATTTGTAAAATTAAAGTTTCAGAAAAGTATCTTAATTATTGGAAGGGTTTTTAATGCTGAGAATTATATGGTAATAAAAGATGACCAAAAAAGGGGGATAATCAGCTATTTTAGCAAATAAAAATAAATCAAAGTCCTTATAATTTATATTTTAAAAATTACACCACAGATTATTTTGTTTGCTGGAAATAGTAAATTTAATCCTTTAGCTTTCAATGAAAGTTTAAAAAAAAAACAAAAAAAAAAGCTTTTTTGCTTTTAAAGATTCCTTAGGTATTGCGAATTAGTGGGGGGTTCCTATATTAGACTCCCACTCCTCAACTTAATGGATGTTTTAATCAGTGGCAGTAGCTGGCTTGTCTCTCTTCCTGCCAAAGTGGATTTAACCTTTAGGCACTATTTAAGTTTATTGAAATTTCTCCTCAGGAAATATTTTTCTATTGTCTGGTAAAGTGCTGTCACTCAGTTTATTGAGCAAGATCCTCTTTTATCACATAATTCTAGAAAACAAGTTTCAAGCTAATATACAATAAGCAAGCATTCTAAAAACAATTTCCTTTTGTTTTGCTTTTTTTTAATCTAACATTATTTAAATTCTCTATCCACTGTATACACATGTTTGAGTAGACATCTCCCAACTCTTTTTTTAACAGTCAATTTAACATCTATTGACCTGGAGATCTTGTCTTGCTAAAGTAATTGATTGCCTCTCAATTGTTGCCGGAGAAAACATTCACCTTAATAAGAATTTCAATTGGTTGGGGGATGTCAATTTCAAGACTGGATTTTATTTTCAACTAGCAGTATAGCCCGGCGTTGCTCGGGTGTAATGAAAGCTTTAAAACTAATCCATGGTTCTGGAGCTCAGACACTTTGGACGTTGGCACGAAAGACTAAAAAGTTTCCAGTTAAAGCGAAACCGTAGACTGAAAGAAAAAGGAATGAATGTAAGTCAAATTTTGATTTCCTCGTATTGATTTATATATATATATATATATAAAATCAATTTTCTGCACTATTGTAAGAACTGCAACCTTGAAACTTCTGAATATCATTTCTTATGTCTTTGTCTAGGAGGGTATCAAATTTGATTAAAATCGGACCACTCCTTCTATAACCTGATTTTTTCAATTATCGATTTTTGATATTTATCAGGGGTACCTCGACACAAAACCTAGCTAAGAACACTCGCAGACGCTTATAGTACAACTGTGTAAATTTTCAAGAAAATTACTTCAGCCGTTTCGGAGTCTATAGGTAACAGACACACACACACACAAAGTTCCATTTATAAATAAGTTTAGATTAGGTTTAGATATACTTTTATTTGGTGTTAAAAAAAAAAAAAAAGAAAGCCTAGCCAATGAGAATTGATTTTGCTGAGGAGCCTGATTCCGTCAAAGTCTATTGTTTAGACTGAGAAACAAGGGAAATCAACATGAAAGATTTTAAACTTAAAACTCTGCAAATTTTTTAAGCTGTGAAATTGAGATTAAAATAACAAAAACAAAATGAACATCAAGGTTAACAAAACAAAATTTGTCAGGATAAATAAACATCCACACCCACCTTGACTAAAAGAAAATTATAAAAAAAAATATGTAAATAATCTTTTGAGAAGTTGGGGAGGGTGCATAAAGACAGAACGTCTATGGCCCAACATTGCGTTATGCAATCATCAGGGGGTATATTTCAAACTGAATAATAATACAATACATATGTACACCCTCCTTATATGTTTATTTATCAATTTACGTCTCTCTCTCTCTCTCTCTCACACACATATATATATAAAAAAGTGTGAGATGTTTAAAGTAAATTTATTATTATTACTTGCTTTCTGTATATGTTAAGTGTCCATTATGGTATTTGTGTCGCTACACGTTTCGAGTCTAAAGTTGTCTCTCTTCAGGTAAATAAACTTGTGACTTTACGTATCAAGATCCTTTTGTTTTACTTATGGCTGCACTATCGTGTAAGATATATATATCTATAAGTGATCGGGGAGCAGGTCGGAAAGTTCATATGTGTGCATGTTGGTTGATTCTTTTTTTCACACTTGCTTGTTAAGTCTTTTTTGCTTTGGGAATTAGTCACCTTTTGTTGGCAAGTCTGAAAAGCCGAAGACACACTAAAGTCTTCCCTCAACGAAACATAATGGAAAGCCTAAGACACACTAAAGTCTTCCCTCAACGAAACAATGAAAAGCCTAAGACACACTAAAGTCTTCCCTCAACGAAACATAATGAAAAGCCTAAGACACACTAAAGTCAAGTGCAAAAAAAAAAAAATTTGCAAAAAATAGTATTCCAAAAAGAACAAGATGACTTATAGAGTGGAATTGAATGGGTGAAAGCAATTTTAAAGTATAAAGATGAAATCAATTTTTACAAGTCAGTGTAAAAAAATTTTTCTGGCCAAGGGAAGGTGACTGATTCTCAAAACAGAAGAGATTTAACGAGTGTAAAAAAACAAAAAACAAAAAAAAAACACAACAACAAACACACACATATGAACTTTCTGACCTTCTCACTGACTACTTATATATATATATATATATATATATATATATATACACACACACACACAATATTCTGGCCATCAGAAAAACAAATGGATCTCAATATGTAAAGTCACAAGTTTATTTGCTTGAAGAGAGTCAACTGTGGACTTGAAACATGTAACGGCACAAATACCATTCTGGACACTTAATATATCATACAAAAAGCAAGTAGTAATTAATAATAATAATAATAAATTTACAATTTAAACAAAATGTTCGTGGATTCTCGCACTTTGATCTTCTATACCAATTTCTCTTGTTGGAACAACCCCTATTTCTGTTTATATACACACACATAAAAGCCCCAAACTTCATACAAACAAACTTATATATTCAAAATATTTGTTATTATTATGACCAAAGTATTTCTTATTAAACTTTTTAATCCTTTCTATCATGTTCAGAATTTTGGTTAAAAATTTTCTTTTTCTTACGTCAAGAGGTTAGGATATGGATTTTTTGTGTGTGTGTTTTAGAAATTCTCGCAAAAAATCAAATTATCACATTTTAATGAAATAAAATCTTTTAATAGAAAATCTTGATAAAAATACTTTTTTTGTATATCTGTACCCCTCACCCCCACTTAATTTTGAGAAATTAAAATTTCAGCCTCTACCTATTTATATTAGTTAAAAACAAGACTTATTGAAGAATTTAAATCGTCAATTTGTTTTTGTCAAACAGAAACACTATTTACTGAAAATCAGCTCAGAAAAGTTTTTGCTTTTATAAATAAAACATTGATTTCTCACATTTAAAATTTTAAATGTTAAGTATCTTGTTTTTTGTCAAGATATATATATATATATATATATATATATATATATATATAAAACGTACCTCCACTAATTCACTGAAAAAAATAGCATAGCATGATGTGTAAAAAAAAAACAAAAAAAAACTTAATAACTTTCCAGTGCCATAACCATCTTGATATTATTTATTACTAGTTGTTAATATGAAAAATAAGATATTAAAAAACTCTAAATTAATAAAATACCATAAAGTTTCATAATTCAGTATTATCTCAATTATTAAATTTTTAAATTAAGAAAATTTTATATCTTTTTTAAAATAACTAAAATTCAATAAAATATTAGATAATTGTTGAAATTTTTTTAAAAAATTACAAGGTAGTTAAAAACCAAAAAGAAAAAAAAATTCACTTAAGTTTCATAAATTTACATCAATGCTGGTCAATAATACTTAGCTTGTCAACACATCTGGCTGTCAGTAATCAGTGAACATGTCAGAAAAACAAGTCCCCTGTGATTAAAAAATGCTTGTATACTACATTTCATGCTATAAGCAATACTAGTTTCAAAATTAGATTAATTTGCTAATTTTCCTAAAATAACATGTCAAAAATGTATACTTTATTTTTGCAAGATTTTTAAAACCGAGACTTAACTTATGTTTACAAATATATCAGTCAAAAATGGCTAAAACTCAAAAAATTGAGATTCCAATCAATATACTTTCTATTTGAAATACACCAGAGTATTTTGATTACTGGAAATAGTAAATTTAATCATTTAGCTTTTGAAAGGTTCAAGAAAGATTTTTTTCATTCATTAAAATTAACTTTAAAACTGAGGCATTTTATTTATTTATTTATTTATATATATATATATATATATATATATATATATATATATATATATATAGTGTAATAGTTGTTACAATGGTTTATAAAAGCATAGTATCACTACACAAAAATTTCCCTGTTTCTGAGGCAAACTGCTCCTCTTTGGTTGATAAGTGGAACTGGAAATGATTTATTTTTGGGAATGTGAGGTGTAAGTGGTTGTTGTATAGATTGAAATTTGGTGTGTCTAAACTAGTCCATCAGCAGTTTGTAACCATCGAGGGGGTAAGGTGGCTTAGATCTGGACAGGTCACTTTTTAATTTTGTCTAGGTAAATCACATAGTGGGACCTTAGATTTTTTTAAATGGTTAGACAATTTTTATTTGACTACTATGAGTCGATGGGATAGGAAGTTTAGGACAGAATTCGGCTTGAATGCTTGTAGTAGAATTCTTAGTTATATTGTGTTTAGAATAACATTTTAGTATTGTATGGGTTTTTTTTATTTTATTTATATAATATTCATATTTTTGGGGGGATGAAACATAGCTATTAATTAAATTTTGAAGATTATTTTATCTGAGTGAGATATCTAGTGGGACTACATGATAATTAAAATAGGTAAATCATTTTTAACCATAAGTTGAATTTTTTTATATAACAGCACGAGTTATAACTGACACCTTTTAATTAATTAGATCTTAATAAAAAATATTTTCAATGCTTACATAAAACTGTTAATTCATATATATATATATATATATATATATATTAACAGGTGCTATATTTATGGGTTAAAGTGCTCAATATCAGGGATAGAACATATGCAAAAATAAAAGTAGACATTTATTTTTGCCACTGGGTTTTGACTTCAGTCTGTTTCATGCTTAAATGCAATCTTCAAACCAATGTATGTTGTGTTTTGGCTCAACTATTTATATATGCTGATCAATGGTGCATCATGGGTAGAATTCCTATTGTATTGTGATAGAAGTTGTTTCAAATGATTCTAGAGGTTATTAAGTAGAAATAATTGAATCTAGATGCATTTACTTGGAGCTGTTTTATAATTTCTTTTTTTTCTTACTCTTTATTTGATTTCTTTATTATTTGTCATTATTATTACATTCTTTGTTTATTGATTTAGATTTGTTAAAGTTGACAGTACTTAATCTTTGATATTGATTTAGATCATTATTATATATATGTGTATGTATGTATATATAGATATGTAGAGATGTGTGTGTGTGTGTATATAGATGTGTGTATATGTTTGTTTCGTAGTAAACTGAACTTTGAAGGCTAAATAAGTCCTCTGAGTAAATGGTATCATGGCTGAGACTAAGAACTACAATTTATACCTACTTAGAGCCAAACCCGAAGCAAAAACTAAAATAAAAGGGCTGAAAAAATAGACATACAAGCAGATAAACAGACACACACACACAAACATCTTGCCTTTTATATATATATATATATATATATATATATATAAAAATTTTCTGCACTATTGTAAGAACTGCCACCTTGAAACTTCTGAATATCGTTTATGTCTTTGTCTATGAGTGTATCAAATTTGATTAAAATGCAGCCCCACCTTCTATAACCCGATTTTTGATATTTATCGAGGGTACCTCAACACAAAACCTAGCTAAGAACACTTGCAGACGCTTCTAATACAACTGTGTAAATTTTCAAGGAAATCGGTTCAGCCGTTTTGGAGTCTATAGGTAACGGACACATACACACAACGTTCCATTTATTATATAAGTTTAACAATTCCTCAGCCATATATATATATATATATATATAAAGTTGACAGGACTTAATCTTTGATATTTATGGAGGTTTGTTTGAAATGTCAAAAGTCAGATGTAGAGGAAGACTGTGTTGCACCATTCTTCTTCAAAGGAAAGAAGAAGAAACTACCTGACTTTGGTAACAACAGAATTCGACTTCCTCATTTAATGGTGGAAGGCACTTTTTTTTTTTTTTTAAACTTTAAATTCAGCAATTGTATAAAGTGAAAGCATTTGTCTTAGTGAGGGGGGGGGGTAAGAATGAAAGACCGAAGTGTGACTTCATTGACTAGGTAAATCTTTTAAGGGAATCAGGTCAAGCGAATTCAGATTGGAGATTTGGATTTTCCCAGCTGTTATTTTACGTGTCTCCCATCCAGGTGGAAAGAGCCATTGGGAGAGGGGAGGGAGAAATGGAAATAGGACTGGATGGGGATAAGTTTATTTTTCTTCTTAGCAAAGATAAAAGATGGTCACCTATTGTTAGATGATTTACTTTTATTGTTCAGTTGGGTGTCCACGTTGAGCTTATACTCAGACAAGAGAACTTTCCCTCACCTTCAACATTTTGTGTGTGTAATGTAATCTACACACAATATCAACTTGGCAAGTTTATAAATTTCCTCCTCTGTACCCATAATATCAACAATTGTATTCATTCTGGGTCACCTCTAAATTCTGCTGCTTGTGTTTTGTATTGAAAAATAGGAAGTTTTCTAAATTTAAGTTAAAAGAAATATGAAAATATTTTTATTGGTTAATTTCTATTTTATACTTGATCAATTTTCAAATCAATATTTTAAAATAAATGCAAACTTTTATGCAATTGGTAAATTTGACAAATTTTTCCTAATTAGGAAATTCGATAGACAGAACTTGAAAGAATTATTACTGCTAAAATACCTTATTTAAGTTTTATATATAAATTGTCACTTTCCCAACTAAGGCCTCCTCCTTGTTTCTTTTTTATAAATACTTTCATGGCAATTGTTTAGATGAGCTCTGCTATCGTCCTGGACTTTTTGAATTCAAGTGCAGTACTAGACTGGCGATGAGGTCTCATCAATTTACAGTTGAGCTGAGTATATATAGCTGTAAATTCTATGCTAACAGTTTCTTTTCTCGCTTGCAGAACTCCCTTCTGGCTCCATGCTTTTCAGCCAATTTTGACATTAATCTTAAATTTAAATGCAATTGCTATCATGATTACTCTTCTTTTTGTTTTTGCTCCTTTGAAATGTTTTCATTTTTAACTTTCACACTCAGTAACCCCTTGTGTCTCAGTGGCTTTATTGCCTTGCTTGGTGTGGACTTACCTAAAAAAATATATATCCCTCCCACAGATTTTATATATATCTGCCTGGCCATAAGTGACTTAAATGGAAATGAAGACTAGCAAAACAACCTTCCAAATATGGAAAGCTTGTCTGATTAATAAAACAAAAAAATTATATATAATACTTGATAGAACACTGCTGGCATTATTTACATTTTGTAAAAACATTATACACTATGAAATTGGCCTTTTTCTGATGTGCACCAATGGCCTGGTGGGTGAATCTCCGACTACTATCAAATCAGTTGGGTTTCAGTCCCAGCTTGAGGCAAACAGTTAATCTAGTCATACTGAAAAGCTATGATACAGCAAAACAGGCCTGTCTGAGGATGGAAAATTCATATATTACCACCATTATTAACTACTTGACGAGACATTGTTCTTTCTATGTCGAAACAAAATGTACAATTTTGTAGTAGTTTGTACATGTTCTAAAGTAATAATTATATATATATATATATATATATATATATATATATATACACAAGTATTCCATTTTTTTTCTTCTTTTTATTATTAGAGTTATGCAACTATCAAGCAGGTTTTTCAAGGCTGATATATAATCAGGCCATTCAAGATGAGAACAAAACTAAACTACTTTTCTACAAAAAAAAAAATTCTGTACAAACTGGCTTTTGAAATAATTTTATTTGGATGTAATTTTCCACTTTTGAAAGTTAGCCTTGATCAGGTAATGTGTCAGGTGCCATAATTGCAAATTATGAAAGATTTCAAATTTTGGCTGAGCTAACACATTCCCTCTTAATACTAATGCAAATGACAGGCATGAATTGACGACGTCTTGTATTAATTTGTTACTATATATTTTGACAAAAAAGTAGGGGAGTGGATATGTGGATAAACTCCTCTCCCATAATTAAACTACTGCCTGAGCTATTTAGTCAACCATGACTGATATGAAAATAAAACCGCACTAGATGGGAAGGTAAATCTGCCGGTGTCTAAACAAAGGGAGAGGTGGCGGGCGGGGGGAAGAGACCTCTAAACTTACACAAGATAAATCATGTGTTTCTAACAGTTTCATTGATATTAGATCAGGTGACATTATCAATGCTTGGTTGTCTTTCAGCAACTCAATGTCTTGGGTGTGGCGTTATATGCAAGGTTTCCTCCTTAGCCACCCCTTATCTCTTTTCCTGTTGATCAAATTGTGAAATATCATTGTACATTCCAAAAATGCAGTGGCAAGAGACGTAGCAGAAGTCATTAACGAAACAAATGAAAGAAACGTAAGTTTCTTACTCAACGGCAACATTTTCTTGAATTTAATCAAAGTACTTTGTTTTTTTCTTTTTAGATGAGTAAATTTTAAATTAAGTTCTTTATCTTCAGCACTCTGGAGGTATTTTCAATGTTAATCCTGCAAATGCAAGCTGAATTTAAATCTCTTAATTGTGTAGCGGATGTGCGTTGTGGTGCAGTGAATATTGACTCGGAACGACAAATCGGAGAGCCGAGTCTGAATTCCTTGCATTCACTAACACACAAACACCCTTGGGAAATGTATTAATCCGTCTCTTTTCTCCAGTTATGGGTTAAATAATAAGAGTGGGTTCTAAAGCCTTGGCTGGCAATCAGTTTACCGCAGAAAATGGCAACCTACTGCGGGATAATCTTCTGCCCAGTCAGTCATGTCCCTTTCGAGACATGATCACTCACCCAAAGCGTGTATCACATGTGGCACTTAACTGCCTGAATTGTGTAGCCATATTCTTCTATGTCAACACCAAAACCAATTTTGACTGAAATTGAGAGCCAGGCTACAGAATCAGTTCCCAAGTCTGCCTCTATGCAGGTGACACCACCATTTACTCCCTTCTCAATAACAAAACCACCAAGAATGACAAAAAAGAAAAAAAAGCCTGGTTGCTGCTCTTGGAAAGGACATCCACTTGGTGATTAACTGCAGCAGGAAATGGCTTGTAAACTTTAATGCCACCAAAAAGAAACTTTTCTTTTTTGACAATTACAGAGAAACTATCCTACCAGCCATCAGAAATGATGATCCTAGTCTCCTGGAGACTACAGGAGACTAGGATCACACTGCACCTCCTAGGCCTCACTCTCTCAAATGACCTGAAGAAGAAAAACAACTACACTGAATCTAGAGCTGCACATACTGCTAGAAAGATTGGGGTCCCTGTGTCAGGCATGAAAGTGTTTCTTGTCAGAATAGATCTTTCACGTTTATAAATCTACCATTTGTCTATGCATTGAATACTGTTGGCATATCTGGTCAGGTTCTCCTGCTATACACTTTGAGGTTCTTGACAAAATCCAAAGAAGGAATCTTCAATGTAATTGATCTTGACTTGTCACCTACACTTCAGTCACTTTCTCACCAATGTGATGTGGCTTCCCTTTGTCTTTTCTATGAATATTTCCAGGGCAATTGCTCTGACAAGGTTCCCACCCCACAAATTTAAATATGCTACTAAATTGAAATCTAGCCTTTTACTGTCGGATATAGCTAAATGTAACCACCTTTTCTACTCTAAGGGTTTTTCCCCCCTCTCGCACTTCCTGCCCGAGGAACTCTTGGCCCTTTACTTGTGTCCCTGATAGCTACAACTTCTGAAAATTTAAATGCAATGTCAATTTCCATCTACTATCTCCTGAATTCCATCCATCTTCTATCCCTTCTTCAACCCTGTATCCATTTTTTTCTCTCTCTCTAACCCCCCTGTGCACTGGTTGTGGCCCTGCCTTGCTTGGGGTGATGGTTTAAAAAACAAAGTATATTTTGAAGAGATTCCATTTACAGTAAGAGGGGAAGTAGTAATTATGAGACTGGCTTCTCTTTATGAGTCTAAAAATGCTTGACGCCACTTCAGGTCAATTAAGAGTGAAAAATAAAATTGTTTTACTTAAGAAATTGGAAAAAAAAAAAAAATTCTCCACATTTTCTTCCGTTGCAATTTATTTTGAACTGAACCGATTTATCCTTATCTTATTTCTCTTTGGAAAAAAAAAAAAAAAAAAAAAAAAAAAAAAAAAAAAAAAACGTTGGCTTTCAAGTTCTCCAGGAATTAAGAGATTCCAGCCAAAGATGGAGAGACACTTTATTTCAACAAGTCTTTCCAACATATTATTCGACCGGGTATCTTCGTCTTTATTGTCAGTTTTGTTTAAAAATGGCTCTGTGAGGTTTGAATAAATACTGTTTGAAATTTGGTCCCTGCATCACAGTCTGTTGGGAGTTAAAGGAAATATCAACAAAATTCTTTGCTCAGTCTCGTTTGCTTTTCTGCTAACAATGTGCCAAATAACTCCTTGTTTTCTTCCACTGGTTGATTCAAGTGGTAGAATTCATCTGGACAGGAGCTGTTATAACCATTGCCTTGCAACAAGGGTTTTTTTTGGGTTTTTTTTATTATTAAATTTGTCTCGTCCTATATACATAGTGTTCACTTGTGTTAAATAAAGTGTCGTTTTCGGTTCTAGCAAATAATGCTTTTCTCTAGTAAGCAGCTTTTAGTCTAACATATCTAACTGGACAAGCAAGGTCATGGGACCAAAAACAATACCTTGATTTCATAGTTGGCAACTGACATATATATATATAAGAGAGAGGTAAAGAAAAAGAAACTTTATCATCCTGGTTTTTTGAAACCATTGCATTCTTGAAGGTACCATCCCAGAGTTCATAGTTGAACAGTTTTGCTTTCTTTGAAGTCAACCCCAAAAGTTGTATATAATTATGTTCCCAAAGAACAAGAGCATCCGTGGTCACAAATTGCTTCTTTTAAATGAAAAGGTTGAAAGTTACTGATATTTAATAAGTTAGTTTAAAAAAAGATGAAAGATATGCTTGGGTTGTTAAGATCTATGATAAATTATGTATGAGATATTGTTAATCCCTTATTGGGCTTTATCCTGTCTGTCGCTCTCAGGAACATACAGAGTATTTTGAAACATATCTAACAGAAAAAAAACAAAGGGAACATTTCATTTCCCCTTCTAAATAAGAAACAGATTCACAGAAAGAGGTTATTAAACCCATTGTTGTAACCATTGAGCTAGTATTTAGTAAAAAGCTAACTGTGAAAAGAAAAAAAAAAAAATCTACAGCTAGGCAGGTGGGAAATCATTTCAAATGTCAAATATGCAATCGACTTTCCAATTATTTACACTGTTGTTCCCATCTTAATCGCCTTGTTTATGACATTTCGGCCATTGCATTCTCCAACCTTCTTCAGGCGCTACAAATTTTGAACCAAACTCTTTATTTTGATCAGTGGGATAGATCATTCTCATTCTATGTGTGATGCCATGGAATTATCTCCCTTTAACTCAACTCTCCAAGTTATTTGTTCACACCCCCACTGAAGCCAGATATTGAACTCCCAACTCTTTGGGTCAAGTCACTGGAACCAACCACCGCCTATATTCACTTCATAAGGAGACATCGTCCAGAGGTTACAAGGACGTTAACATAAAAACATCCACCATCAGCGACGATTTTATCTTGTGTTGACATAAAATTTTGCTAAGCAACAATAAGTTACCAAAAATAGCAAATGCAGTTCGTAAATTTGTAATGCGGTTCTATGACGTCACATTGCGTGAGAGATGGAAATAACAACCATATATTTAAATGCAATGTAATGTGTTATGACCAAATTTAAACATGATTTTATTAAGTGTGGGTTGTTTGGATTTAATGTAGATGGCCTCCAATATCTGAGGGTTCTTTTTACTGTGTGTATGAGTGACGATTATTGTATTGTTGACTAATGACTGTTTTTTTCTAAGAAATGTTGTTTAATTGTACTCTGATCAGAAAGGTAAGTCTACGGGAGAACATGGTTGTAGTAAAACCAATATATGTAGTCGGTTTATTATAAGTAAATAATAAATGATGGGGGGGGATGTTTTTACGTTAATGTCCTTGTAACCTCTCTGAAGATGGCACATGTGAGCTGAAAGCTTAGAACCAACTTAATAAAAAATTATCCAAATGTTGGAGAATTCTTGTCTTTATGTGGATGAGATTATATATATATATATATATATATATATATAATAAAAGCCTGTTTTGCTGTATCATAGCTCATCAGCATGGCTAGACATCCACTTTCTTCTTGTCAGGAATGAAACTTGACTGATTTGGTGTCAGTCAGACTGCCTACTCTCTTAGTCATCAGTGCATGGCTGAGAGAGGAGGAAATTTTAGCATGTTATATAAGGTGTATAGACATGCCAGCCACAGAGAACTCAATTCCTTCTTGAAGAGTAATGCGTAAATCGCAGAAGTGGTAACTGCTTTTAAAATTTTCCTCTCTAGAGTTCAATTGTAATGAAAGAATAATTTATTAGTCATCCGCAAACACTTATTGAATACAGCATGCATATGCATATGTATATGTGTGTGTGTATATATATATATATATATATATATATATATATATATATATAAGGAGGGGGGGGCTATTGAGAAGCTAAAAGAGAAAGAGATTAACTACAAATTGATTTTCCTCTCCATTTTCATACAGCAGACATTTTTTATGCCATTCATCTTCTCTGAAATAAAAAAGGAAACGTTTATGGATATGATGATTTTTCTAAGCCTAGATGTGACAAGGCCGAACGTATGAAGCACTCAGTTGGGATCAAACTTCTTATTCAGTAGTAACTGATCTAGCAAGACAAGCTTGTTTACCATTACACCACGTCAAAGTGCTCAAATGTTCATCAATATAGGATATGAACACACAAAAAATTTAGACATTTTACAGCAAAAATTTATTTAATTTTAAAAACTTTTTAAAATTTAAAAAAAAAAAAAATTCCAGTTATTAAATTTGAACAAACTGCAGTCACTAATAAAGATGTCCCACCCCCCAAATCTGGAATAAGAAAAATTATAAATTTAATGGTTTATATTTTAATATTCTGTCAACCAATCCATGGAAATGATCAATTCCATTCTTTCCTCTCTCTCCCTTACAGTAAAGGGAATTTTAGATCTCCTGCAAAATGAATTTCCTGCGGTGGGTGGGAGTGTTCTTTTTAAATAGGGTTTCAATAAATTTAATTTTATAAGAATTTTTCATTTAAGTAGATTATTTTGGGTGACACTGTCTAAAGTCAAAGGTCACTTAATTTTTCATGGTAATGACGAAAAGGTACAACAGGTTCATGATTTTAAATTGAAACTTAATTTGTGAGCATCCCCACCTCACATTGATAAGAAAATGCTAGAAAAAGTGGCCATTTTCACATTGTATTAAGTTTCTGCCCTAAATCTTCAAGTTCTTGGTCACTTGTATGAGAAAGTTCCACAGGTTTATAAACCATCTGCAAAAGAGAGAAAAGAAAAGCTAAAAAATTTCAAAAATAACCCCCACCCACCACTGCCATTGTTTCTTCATTTTTCTTTTGTTTTGCTTAGAAAAAAAATTGGATTTCCTTGTTTTTTCTTGCTAACAACTGAATTTTTTTTGTGAAACCAAGTTGCTGCCATGTGTATTTCAGATGTGAATGTCATATCAGGGGGAAGATTTATAAACCTCTAAAAATGCTAAATCATAAACACTTTCTAATTTTAAAACAACAAAAATTCTGTATAAATGAACTGTAAACTAAACTGAAATTTATTTAGCAAATTAAATGCAAATCTTTTAAAGAATAATTTTTTTTTTCTGACCATGGAGATAAAAAAAATTGGTATTGCTGTAAAATATTAAGATGAATATCTTCATCTCTTTGGTTTTGAACTTCAATATGGCTAAATTCATAAGTAAGCCTCTTTAAAACAATTTAGCCACTGAAGAATAAATTTCAACTGTTCAAAATTTTTTCATATCTTAATCCTGAGAACCAGTTTTAATGAGTTTCCTTCCAAATTTTGTAAATGAGGTTCAGCTCTACTCAGGTTTCCCCATCGCTGTTTGTAATACAATTAAAGATATTTGAAGCCAATCTTGAAAATCTCAAATTAATGAAATGACAAAATGTGTGTGTGTGTGTGTGTGTGTTTTTTTTTTTAATCAACTTGAATTCAAATTATTACTGTTCTTCTATTTTGGAAATTTATTCTTATAGCTGCATTCAAATCTAACTTGTACATCAAATATAACTAACTTCTACTTTGACATGGGGGTGGGGGGGGACCCATGTCTCCCATCAAAGAAAAGTTTACTCATTCACATCTTACCTGCTTTGCATTATTATTTACAGGGTCCTTTTTTTCAGGATTCAGAAACTTTGATTGTTCATAATCTTTTAACTGACCATCGACTTTGAGAAGATACTGCAAAATAGAAAATGGAATTTCACTTAAAAGAAAAAATTAAGTTGCTCAGTGGTAACTTTTGTTGACCTCTTCAGAATCTGTTCATCCAATAAACCAACAAAAAAATATCAGTATTTAACAAACCAAATAGTTTAATTAGATATGAAAATCATGTGTCCAAATATTTATTACCTAACTTTGAGGAAATTACTTTCATTATTTTTTTTTCAAATTAACAAAAAGAAAGGTAATCTAAGCATAAGTTTCAGACGTGTTATTATTCATAACTTACTTTTAAAAAATGAAAACATAA
The DNA here is from genome assembly GCA_037127315.1 of Ascarosepion bandense. Classification (NCBI taxonomy): domain Eukaryota; kingdom Metazoa; phylum Mollusca; class Cephalopoda; order Sepiida; family Sepiidae; genus Ascarosepion; species Ascarosepion bandense. The sequence continues at coordinate 471,851 of JBBBDQ010001008.1, read as the reverse complement.
CTATCAAAATTACAACTTGAATATTTTTCTATTAACCTAATATAGGAATAACAATAATTCAATTATAGTGTGTTTTTATATATATATATATATATATATTATATATATATACACACACACACACACTCTCTCACACCCTAATTGAGCACTTTGAAAGAATGATAGACTTTCAAAAACTGTAGCTACTCTAGCATCTACACATCGTTCATTCAGCAATGGATTAGAACACTTTCAGTTATTGGGCGTGTATAATGATAATATACACGCTAAAAAGTCTGCCTCCTTCTACCGAGCGCCTGTAGCTCAGAGGTAGAATCGCTGACTGATGACAATTCGGTCGGGTTTCAATTCTGGGTAAAAAGCAATCGACTGTCTAACCGTACTGATGAGCTGTGATACAGCGAAACAGATCTGTCTGCAGATGACATATATATATATATATATATATCTCCACACACACTTTATTTGTATTGAATATAAAATACTAATTTATCTTAAAATATTATCCATAATCTCAAAGGCTCTTAGAATACTGATTCTTAATGTCCATCAGGTAGACATGAAAGAGAATATATCCAAATGTTTATTTCTTGATAGGTAAAAGGTTTTATGAGGGTTAGTAATTCAATAATTCTGCTTACCCCCAGAAGGGCCATGACCCCTTCCAGTGCAGAAAATAAAGGGTGGGGGAAGAATAAGGGATGCAATTAGATTATTTTTTTTTTTCTTGGACACACCTAAGTTAAATTGCCTCAGCTTCCTCTAGCATATCAACCCCAAATGGAAGGAGTCAAAAGTCAGACAACATCGCATTTTCTTTTCTTCACCCCCAGCCAATCCCCCCTCGAAAAGAAGGTAAAAAATTTATTTTGTTATAAAGCCAGTCTTTTCATAGGCAAAAGTGGAAATCAGGTTGGGAGTGAGGGTGTGGCAATTGGATACAAAATTTGTTACCATCTCATAAGATATTAAAATAAGAGGCAAGAAAATTTTGTGGGTTTGGCCCAGACAATAAATTAATTTTTCAACAAGTCAGATCAAATTCACTTCACTTTGTAAGAAAGTCTTGAATGCATTTCTCCCTGTGCTATCTATCAGGACAAATGTTTCTATATTGGTATTCCATGTGGACTATCGAGAATTTTGGCTAACCATTTTCCATAACTATTTCCCTACCCTGGCCATAGTAAGAGGAGAAACTTTTTTTTTAATCATATCACCCCAAGCAAGGCGATAACGCCACTGATACGCAAGGGGCTACATAAGGGTAAAAAGAATGGAAAAGAGAAAGCCGGAAACCACATCCTAAACAGGAAACAAGGGATGAGCCTCTTCACCTGTTCAATAGACGTGGGTGGAGTGTGAACCTTTTGAATAATAATAATGATGATGAGGGTGAGGGTGATAGTAGTAGTATAAAGAGACAGGAGGAAGAAGAAAAGAAAGAAAGAAAGACAGGAGGAAGAAGAAAAGAAAGAAAGAAAGACAGGAGGAAGAAGAAAAGAAAGAAAGAAAGACAGGAGGAAGAAGAAAAGAAAGAAAGAAAGACAGGAGGAAGAAGAAAAGAAAGAAAGAAAGACAGGAGGAAGAAGAAAAGAAAGAAAGAAAGACAGGAGGAAGAAGAAAAGAAAGAAAGAAAGACAGGAGGAAGAAGAAAAGAAAGAAAGAAACAGGAGGAAGAAGAAAAGAAAGAAAGAAAGACAGGAGGAAGAAGAAAAGAAAGAAAGAAAGACAGGAGGAAGAAGAAAAGAAAGAAAGAAAGACAGGAGGAAGAAGAAAAGAAAGAAAGAAAGACAGGAGGAAGAAGAAAAGAAAGAAAGAAAGACAGGAGGAAGAAGAAAAGAAAGAAAGAAAGACAGGAGGAAGAAGAAAAGAAAAAACAACTCACTCAGGTTGGATTCATTTTAGTCGGAATCAATTAAAAGTCTTCTTTTAATATCTAGGCATACAATTTTGTGTACATAAATATATTAGTGGACTCTCCTGTCAACATGTAAAGAGTGAACAGTTCAATTTTGGTACTATCCTGCTACAGAAACCGCCCCACCCCCACGTGCCACGTGATTTGATGGTGTATTTGTGAAAGACACACAGACAACACACACACACACAAAAAAAAAAAAAAACACACTGGATGAACACTGCATGGAAGTCATTACTGCAAAGGAACATCAAAGTTGAGTTATTTAAATCAACTCGAGATCCAATCTAACTGTACAAATCAGGAAGCATGGCCACTTAATGTTGTCCTCAATATGAAATTAGTGCACATGCAAAAATGCTTAGATCAGCAGAAAAGGTCAAATGGCATCAGTATATCACCAACAGAAACTTCAATGATCTGCAGGCAACAATTCTCAAAACACAGGAGCATTCTGGGAATGCTTGACCTTAACATCCACCAACCAAGTAATGAAGTGTGCAATTCTGAGAATAGACAAGTTACCAAAGAATTGATTGACTGATTGTTTATTAGTTTTACCAGCATATCAAAACCTCTGTGAGTCATTTATTGCTGAAACTGGATTTTTTTTTAAAATTCTGAAACGTTACTACAGGAAAATCTTCTGCCTAGTCAGTCATGGATCGGAAGAGACATGATTGCCCAAGTGTGTATCACATATGGCAATTAACTGATTATATTATGTGGGCAGTTGACATTTTTTAAGAGCATATTAAAATTTCGTGCTCGGTAATAGTTGATACATTATTTTTTTTTTTTTGCTTCTTGCATTCTACTAAGATATACTTGACAGTGAGAAATTGGTTGCAGTGAGTACACTGAGGTGTAGATTCTGCCTTGAGTATGTGTGAGGGTCAGGTGAGTGTGTCCAATTCTTATTCTATTGAGCACTATGTCTAGCCTATGGTCAGCCAATGGCTCCATATTCTCCTTTCTTATTGTCTAAAATTGCTTGACATTTTCTTTTGGTGTGTTGTGTAATTTCGTTTTTTTAATTTGTATATGACAGTTTGACGTTGGTTATTTTCATTTTTGTTGCCCCGTTTGCCAGTATGTCGGCTTTATGATTTCCCTTAATGCCTATATGGCTAAGAATCCAAGCCAATATTGTTTTTGAGCTTTATAACTGATAGCAGGTTTTTAGGATTTCTTGAATACAGGGATGATTTGTATCCTTTTCTTTAATTGCTGTTAAACTTGATAGGAAGTTTCTATTATTCTCAGACTCCTATCTTCTGAATTTTTTAATCATTTTAAGTGCCGTTTTAATGGATCTGAGATGCCAGGTCAAGATCATTAACATTGCAAATTCTTCTTTGAATTTTATTAAGAATCTCTAAATACATAGAAGCGTCAGACCAGAGTTGCAGCAATATTCAGGCTATGGGCATTTACTTGTCAACGGACGGTCATGCAAATTCGAAACCTATTAAGATTGCCATAAATTTGTTGTGGGAAGAATGATTTGACTAGTGTTGAGGTAGCTGTTCCACTAGGCTTAGGGTGGAAAGGTAAAGTATATGAGATTGGCTGCTGAAAATCAGAAGCAACACAAAGATGACACAAGCTATTTTAGTCAAGACACTTGCCCGATCCCAGCACTTAAGACCAGAAGTACTTACAGTCAACATTATTGATGTTATAAACAGTAGCAAATCAAGGCAAGAATGGAAATAGGAGGAGAAGGAGAGAGACTCGTGGTGTTTCAGGAGAGAGAGAAGACAAAACTTTGGTGTTATAAGAAATTTAACTTTTTTGTTTGTTCTCTTTCTTCACAGAATCTCAAACACCATTATTGTATGACAGCAATACATTTTTGTTCCTTACTTTATCATTCTATTTAGTACCATAAATCAAACATGGGAGACAAATTTGAAACAAATCCAGTTTTTATATGATTAGAGACAAGAAGTCTCAGCAACATGATGTGATTGCAGGTTTTATAGATGCTGATCTTAACCTTCTTTCATATGTGATGAATGTTTGAGAGCCAAGGAGATGAACTTAGTAAATCTTATCTTTTCGTTATCTAAGAGCTACAGGGGAAATTGTAGAGAGCCATGATCACCTTCTTTCATATGTGATGAATGTTTGAGAGCCAAGGAGATGAACTTGGAATGCCAAACACACCTCAGTTATTATTGCCTGGATTTTTCCAGTCTATTCTTTTAGACTGGAACCAAGATGAGTCAATATATTTATTTTTCAATGAAGGTTGATGGTCACATCTTGGCTTTTGAAACCATCCAAAACAGAAGACACACTTTGCAATGAGCGAGCAACAAAAGCAAGGTTATAGATAAGCTGTAGTTTTGGCATTAAATTCTTGTTGATCATGTAAAATCAATTTAACCTAATTTTGACATTTACAGCTTCTGCGAGATCTAAAATTAAGAGCCCTAGCTCAACCAAAGCAAAAATTTAGTAAAAACACTTAAAAAAGATAAAAATCATAAAAAATTGCTATTTAATCACTAAAAATGTTTCACTTTTGATAACACTTTTTATAGACAAAAATTTGGTTTATCAATGAGGTCCCCTCTTAATGGCAATTTGGCTTGTCTTTTTTTTGGAATTTCTAGGAAGTGGCATGCACACTCAATGTACATTGAATTATACATTTTAATTACAATTTTAAACATTTATTATTTATGCCAGTTATACCTTGTCAATATATAGATTTTTTTTTCTTTTATCTGTGATATCAAGGTTCGGATTACTTTTAACAACTTCAACAAGAGTGTCACTTTAATGCTTATATTTAATGACTTTGCAAATTTTGTGGGTGGATGAAAAAGAAATGAAACCATATACCTGGATTCACTTTTTTCCTTTTTAGTGTAGAAATTCTCTCAATAATAAAATTTTTTTAAATCAATGATTACAAAAACACCCAAATTTAATACCTAAATAAGTTTAAAAATTAAGTACAAAAATTTCTGACAGCTGATACAATTTTTAAAAAATTTTTTTTAGTACCATGTTATAAAAAAATGTCCCAGTAAGTGATTAAAAAGTGTCAGTTTAACTCTGTACCAATAGGTCCAATGGACCCCTAATTTTGTTTTAAAACTAAATTTTTCACACTATTTAGTTATTCTATCCAAATTATTTTTTATGACTTATATTTTCTTCATTTTCTATCATCGACATAAAGGAAATAAATTTAGAACAAAAAATAAAATGTTGGTGGGTGATTCTTCTTAATTTTCCCCTTAGTAGGTTAATTGGAACCAAAATTGAAATTTTTAATTAAATAAAAAATATCATCCATTCTAAATAGGTACCATTTCTTTTTTCTGAAGACGACAATGGAAGTGATAATGTCAGCAGTGCTTATTCAGAATTGGATGATGATATGAATGACGACAACAAAGTTGACAAATCATTCTTCAAATCCTTCTATGAATGACGACAACAGAGTTGACAAATCATTCTTCAAATCCTTCAGTGATGAATGAAAAGTATTATTCTAAGGATTAAACTGAAATTAACCCTTTCTAAACCAAATAAAAGGGCACAAGGAAGAACTCCATCCTACAATGTTTTACATCAAAAGCCACGACCTTCACTTTTTTGTAACTCGGTTCTTTCATCGTTGATATTGTTCATGAAGCTAAATCTCCTGGAAATTATCCAAACGCTGAAGGAATTCAGATCTTGCCAGTATTGATACAACTACAAACTCTAGTGAGTAATACACTCCCCAGTAACCATCCAATGAGAGAAAGAAAAAAAAAAAGATACATCTTGTGTGGTTCTAAAATGGATAGGCAAAATGCAAAATGTCTTTCATATTTGCCAAAAACATGTCCGCCAAAGCCATTTGAAAGAATTCTGTACAAAATGCAGTGATGAATTGTAATTAAAAAAAAAATAAAAAAAATGTAATTTGAATTTAGTTTATAATTTCAAACTAAATGCATTGCAATTTTTCTGTTTCAGTGAATTAATCTTGATTAAATGTGTTATTTCTTTGTCCAGCTAAACACATTTAATATCAAACAATGCAAAATGTTTGAATAGATCAGAAAAATAAAATTGGGAACATTAGATTGAGATATTTAATTGATGTCAGTTTTCTTGGTAGACAGAAGGTTAAACTAAGGACTTCCACAAAAACACAAAAGGTTTCCAATGAATTTTTAAAAATGAAAAATCTTTCTTGAAGCTTTTATTCTAGTTTTAATTTCAAGCTAATACGTTAAATTCAAAATTTCTAATAAGCAAAATACTTTGCTATATTTCCAAAACTAATTGCGGATTCCCCTCTCACCTTCTAAAATAGCTTTTAGCACCCCCTTTTTAGTTGTTTTTCATTGCAATGTAATTCTCTTTACTAAAAAAAAAAAAAAAATCAACAAAAAATAAAATATACTTTTTCCAAAATTTTATGACAAAAAAATGGTTTAAATTCTCCAAGGAGTCCTGCTTTTAACTATTATAGATATGAGGAGACTAAATTTTCATTTCTTGAAATTTCATAAAATTAACTATGTGTGCGTGAGAGATAAAAAATAAAAAAATAAATAAAAAATAAAATAAAATAATTTCAGTAATTTATGAATTTACCATTAAAATCTTTTTGTCCATTTGTTGATGCAATAAAAAAAAAAGAAAAAAAAAGATTTTTTACAAAAATTTCAAAAAGGCTAAAAAGGCTTAAAAAAATTTAAAAAATAAAAATACTTTGGTCTTTCCTCTTAATTATTTTGATGATAAAAAGTTTTGTTTTTTTTCAACTTTAGAGCCCTTTTCATTATCTTATGCTCTATTTTAAACTAACACTATTCTGTATTTGTCTATATTTCTGAGATGAGGTAGTATTTACACTATTCGGACTATTGTCCTCATCTTGGTTGCCATTTGTACCATATTTCTGCCGTTGTATGCTCCGGTCTTCTTCAGGTCCTAGGTATTTCAAACCAAACCCTTCATTACGATCACTGGGGTGTTGTTGTTGTTTTTGTTTTTTTAGGAAGCGATTTCTACAAACTAATTTTATAAAATCCATAAACCATTGGCATGCTCTTCCAGTCATGGACCTCAGTTACTCAGTTGAAGGTTTGACATATTTTTTCTTATTTTATGCATTTCCATTCATTCTTTGCTAGAAGGTCAGTACCTAGATGGGTGACTGCTTGGGAATACCAGGTTCTATAATCTGGGATGTGTAGGTTATATAATGGCTTCGAATTGGAAATTAGAGTTAAGTAATGTTAAGCTTGGTTAGTACCTAGGTGAGTGACAGCTTGGAAATACCAGGTGCTATAAGCTGGGATGTGTGGAGGGACGTAATGGATACTGGCTTGGAATTGTTAATTGGAGAGCCAAAATTTCAGCTTCTATTGTGTTCGTTATATTCGCTCGTGTGCAAATTCTCTAAAGGCTATTGAATTGCTGACCAACTGTTATATAAACGTTCAAGGCAACACTGTTTCTGCAATTGGAAATTTTCGAGGACTTAAAGAGGTAAGTTATAAATTTGCAGCGATAGTATTATGACTTACTGCCTGACACTATTTTATGAGATTTTGAGATGTTAATGTTATTGTGTGTTCAAAAGAAATATGAATGTCTCCAGAGTGATTCAAGCAGTGCTAAAATGTTGGTATCTTTTTTATTTGTTTCAATTGAAGTAGATAGACTAAACTATCGCCCGGTTCACACTCCACCCACGTCTATTGAACAGGTGTAGAGGCTCATCCTTTGTTCCCTGTTTAGGATGTGGTCTCCCGCTTTCTCTTTTCCAACCTTTTCACTCTTACATAGCCCCCTGCACATCAGTGGCGTTACCACCTTGCTCGGGTTGATATGGTTAAAAAAAAAAAAAAAAATCATTTTCTTTCCTTGTGCAAAGCCTTTTGGGGTTGTAATGAGTTATCTTCCTCTAACCCCACTCTGTTGTTCTCCACTGCTGGGCCATGTGATCGTAATGAAGGGTTTGGTTCAAAATTCCTAGCACCTGAAGAAGGCCGAAGTGTACAATGGCCAGAATGTTGTACAAATGGTAACCAAGATAAGGACAATAGTCCAAATAATGTAAATAGTGTAACACTGTTTTGGTTTTTTTTTTTTAAATCTAAGCTGTAATTATTAAACTAGTTTTGGCAAGTGAAAGTTTCAACGAGAGAGGCTGAAAATGTTCCCAGTTTTCTTTTGAAATCAAGAAATATTGTTGCCGTTTTGCCTAAAGATTATATAAGGAAAAAAGACGTGCCAGTTTGAACATGAGGGGAACAGGAGATTAAATATATAAATAAATCTTAAATATTATACAAATGAAACAAACAATCTTTCATAGTCACAAGAAGACAAATATTGTTTTGCTTTCTCTTAAAATAATCTTTTTTCTTTCTAATCTTTCTAACTGGATCGAACAGTTTTGTTGCAACTTAAATTCTGGGTAGAAAGTAAGGACTGAACCCATTAAGCAATTGTAATATTCTTCAAGACCATCTTTCTAACCATTTCATCACAGCAAGGCACACAATATTCTTGATTCCAAACAGCTTCTCACAAAATCCAAACCAGAAGCATGTCTAGGGATTTTTAATGTATTAAGGCTAATCGGAATATTTTTGCTGTTTCATGCAATTTGAATTTTGTGAGAAAACACTCCATGAAAAAGGTGTGGTTTTCCAATTAAAAATTTTTTTTTATATTCCAAATTACTCACCGACATCAATTTTTCCCTTGAGTAGGGTTTTTTATTTTTCCGTTTTTTATGGTTGGCTGCATGCTTTTTCTTGGCCATTTCCTATATTTGTGCAAAAAACTGGAATTCAGTTGGGAACACCCTGAAAAGAAAACAGATAAGTTTAAGAGACGAACACAAAGAGGGTGTTGGGAAAAAAATGGGAAAAAGTAAGGGATGGACAGAAAGAAGCAGAGAGAGAAAGAGAGTGAAACAGAAAGGGAAAGAAAGCTGTTGAGAGAGAGGGAGAGAGATGATGGAGAGGGAGAGAGAGATGGAGAGGGAGAGAGAGGAGAGAGAGAGAGGGAGAGAGATGGAGAGAGAGAGAGAGAGAGAGAGAGAGAGAGAGAGAGAGAGGGACGAAAAGAAAGAAGTGTAGAGAAGCACGAATAATAAGTAGAATGAAAGTCAAAATGGTGTGTGTGCGTGTATATAAGTCTAACATCCAAATGATAAAAATAAAACTACCCACCCAAGTTGACAAATCAATAGCCTCAGGGTGGCAAAACAGACAGAGGAGAATAAAGAAATAGATAAATAAAAAAGTGGGGGGTGGGGGTATAAGACAACCGATTGTGTGTAGGGAATAAATAGACTGAACCAACAACTAAATCTCAGTCACTTTCTTCCATTGATTCAAGGAGCCATAATTTCTGTTGAAACATTCAACAGTCACAACAAAACATGTTTTGATTTCAGCTCAAGAGTATGTGCAATGGATCCTGCCTTTTGCTCCTAACAGAAAAATACTTGCAACACAAACGCGCTCCTCCCTCTTACTGACGGCATTTGTCTCCCCCAGCCCTCAAAAGTAACCATTACTCGTACTATATGACCAATGATACCTTTTCAAGTTTAAGAAGAAAAAAAAGTCAATCAAGGAAATCGAGAGGAAAAAAAAGTACTTAGCACAAAATAATGCCAATATTGTATCTCAAAAGATATAAGAGGTCAGTTTTGAGCAAAGGTCAATTTTTTTGAACAAGTAATACTGTTCACCCTCCCCCATCTCCAAATTATCAAAGGGGTAAAGAGAACATTATCTGACATGAAAGAAAAATATCGTGGATAAGAATCCTCTTAAAAATGTAGTCTTCATGACAAGACCCTTATTTTCAAGTTAGTCTGTCAAACAAACCCATTAACTTTCACAACAATCTTTGAGTGTTCAATCGTAACTGAAACGCCCCCTTCCCCATTTTATTTCTTCATTATTTTATTTGTCAGCACCCCCTCCCAAATGTATTTTTTCAAAAATTTTGGATAGGTAGTAGAGTTCTTTAACCAGACACATATTTATGTTGAATGTAAACTTTACTTATTAATAGATTATTAACATTGTATATATCAGCCAGTTAAGTGCCGTACGTGAAACACGCTTGGGCGATCATGTCTCGAAAGAGACATGACTGACTGGGCAGAAGATTATCCCACAGTAGGTTGCCATTGCTTTCTGCGGTAGACTGGTTGCCGACCAAGGCTATAGAACCCAATCTGTCCTGTTATTTAACCCATAACTGGAGGGAAGAGACGGATTAATACCTTTCCCAAGGGTATTTGCGCATAAGTGAATGCAATGAATTCAACTGGAATTCGAACTCGGCTCCCCGATTTCTCGTTCCAAGCCGATATCCACTGGACCACACATTTATGTTAAAATAAACTTTAGATTGCAATGAAGAAATAAGCCAATAAATATGAAATAGTCACTTTATTTTCGATATCTTCAGGTATTATTTACATTATTCCAATTGTTGTCCTCACTTTTATTGGCATGCTTACAACATTTTGGCCGTTGTATGCTTCGGCCTTCTTTAGGTGATAGGAATTTTGAACCAAACCTTTATTTCGATCACTGAGATATATAATTCTCATTCCATGTGCAATGCCACTTCCGGGTGCAATTTAGCTATCACCCTTTAACTTCACACTCTATATTATTTGTTTTTCACCTGGTATTAAACTTAAAATTCTTTGGGTCAAGTCACTGGAACTAACGACTACCTATTTCCACTGGGCCATGTGTTCAAAACATAAATATGGTAATAAAGATGAAGACAACAGTCTGAACAATGTAAATACTACTTCATCTCAGAAGTACAGACAAATATCTTCAGGCATGTTTTGAAATGTGGACCTGGTCTCATGCCACAGAAACCAGCAGTAGATATCTACCATGTTTAGGTTGAATGAGCCTTGAGACCTAAATTCCATCTCGGATGTATGTCCCATGGGAATCACTCTTATGGCATCCAGATCCATTGGCAAGTCAGTAATATTTTCAACTTGGAAAATAGGAACGTTCTATAGAACTAACAAAAGAGTCCAATGATGACAGCTCAAAAGAACATCGAAATTAAAAAGATAATCACCCTGACCATAAAATCTGCTCTGCCTCGATCAGAAAAACCTGGACCACTTCAAGTATTTGAGATTCAACAGAATCAGCATTCTTGATCTAGTTTAATGTACTATTTGTTTGGTTAACGGCCAGAAAGATTCTTCTTCCGAGATGAATGCAATTTAGTGGGTCGGTCTAAACACGTACCGACAAGTTCGGATTGAACGTAATTTAGTCTAAAATGCAAGCTCTTGAGTTTTAATGAATGAGATTAAGATCAAACATTCTCTTCTTTATATTCAGATAGTGTGTGTGTGTGTGGGGGGTGTCTGTAGGTGCGTGTGTGTGTGCACCTGGGGGATTGTATGTGGGTGCATGTGTATGTGTGACTTTTTGTTTTTTTTTGTTTTTTAATCATTCCATCTCAAGCAAGGTGATAAAGCCACTAAAACGCCAGGGGTTTAGTGAGAGTGAAAAAAAAATTGAGAAATTGGTATTGAGGAAGAGAGATGACAAGAAAAGAACAGATGAGGATTGACTTTGCATTAAAACAAAGAAGCTAAGATCGATGATTAAAAATGGCCTGGAGCGAGTGACATCTTGAAGACAATGTTCATTTGACCATTATAGACTGGTGCTACAGAATCACAAAGAACTATGTCAAATAAGATCAATCACTCGAGGAGGACTTTCAATCACAACTAAACCTGATAACACATGTCACAATCCAAAAAGATAAAAAACAAAATGCTCACATTCCACACTACTTCAAACAAAATGCAACAAAGAAAGCCTCCATCTTAAGAAAACTATTTTCCTGTAAAATCGTTTTGAGAGAAAGATTTTATAAATTCCAACAGAATGCAGTATTGACCTCTTTGGTAACTGAATGCAAAATGTTTCCTCATAAGGAAATTTCTAATATTACCGTTATCATGCTTAGAAAGAAAGAAGCTATAAATAAAATTTTGGGTCATATAGCCCAACCCATTCTCCAAAATCTAACCAAACATCAGAAGCTGGGAGGAGTTATGAGTTTCTTGGTCAGGCTGAGAACTTTTCTGTACCCCTTACAGAAGAAATATTTATAGCGTTCCTGAGATAAGTGCAAAATGAAAAGAAAGCCATTGCACTTAATCCTACTCCCAACCCTACCCCTAACCCCTACCCCTAACCAATTGTACACTTTCATTTTTTTTGCAAAGAAGTTTTAGTTCAAGCTAGCAAAACACATCTTTGGTAAATTTATCCTAAATTCAAACAGGAGTTTTCCCTGTATGGATGGAAGGGTGGTTCTCGGTTTTGTCCGTCATTCATTTTCTGAATCTCTAACTAAACTAACTTATCTCCTCAAAATTGTAACTCGAACATCTCATGATTGGCTTTGGTTAATCTCCTAAATTTTAGCCACAGATTTTACAAACAAGATAAAGAGAAACTGTCATTGTACATTTGTCAATGGCAAAAGAAATGAAACTTATGCACCTTTCAGGTGTTAATCTTTTGCTCCATCTTTGAACAAAAGTTCCCGTCTAGTTTTGGTGGTATTTTTAAAATATCTGACATGTCAACAGAATAATTGTTGATTGACCCCTTGTGATCTAGATTGAGTGTCTACATTCCACAACTCTGAGTCGCCTTCCTATTAAATTGGGTGACTGGAGAGAAGGTTGTTGGAGATAGGAGGCGAGAGAGAGAGAGAGAGAAATAATCAGAAAAGGTGGGGGAGGAAAAGAGACACACGTGGTAGCAAGAGGGATAGGATTAGTGATGGTAGAGATGAACATTAAATGAAATAGAAAACTGAGATTGTTAAAACAAGATGGAAGATAAAAAGAACGAGGCGAACTGTGGGGAAGGAATTTGTAAGATATAGGGTTCCTGAAATAAACAGCTACATATTAAAAATTATGAATCAAAAGTCTAGAAAGAAATCTTAGCCTTGCTGAAGCAGCAAATATTCTTCTGTAGGCCATGTCTCTTCAGGATGTTGGCAGTCATGGCTCTCCACAATTTCATTCTTTGTAGCTCTTAGTAAAGTTTGTCTTGTTTACTTTTCCCCCTCTAAATGTTCACTCAATCAGTCAGTTAAGTGCCATACGTGATACACACTTGGGTGATCATGTCTCGAAAGAGACATGACTGACTGGGCAGAAGATTATCCCGTAGTAGGTTGCCATCGTTCTCTGCGGTAGACTGGTTGCCGACCAAGGCTATAGAACCCAATCTATCCTGTCTAGTACTGCACTTAAATTCATAAAATCTAGGTAAAATAGTGAAGAGCTCATCCAAACAATTACCATGAAAGGATTTATAGAAAAGGCACAGGGAAGCAACTTTATGTCAGTAGGAAAGTGACTAAAGCCAAGATGCCAGATCAAGACCAATAATATTGCTGATTCTTTGGATTTTATCAAGGAGCTCAAGGTAAATAACAGAGGCACCGGGCGATATGTGGCAGCAATATTCTAATCTTGGACAAATGGTAGACTTATAGATATGTAAGATAGAAAAATTGTCTTGCACAACACAATAAACCAATGTTCTTGTCAGTTGACCTAGCAATGGATTCAATATAGTCTTCTGAGTTCATGTCAGTCAAGAAGGTGCAACAAGTCGCTCTCGTGGAAGTTGGCATAAGCCAAGGCTGATGAAAGGCAGAGATTGGGTCTCTCAGATGATTAATGGAGAAAAGTTTAGTGTTTTGGAGGCATTAAAATTAACGAGCCATCCTCTTGCTCCAGATTATTTGTTAGCCATACAAGCATAGTACCTAAAAAAAAAACAAAAAAGTGTTGTTTACAATGAAGCCCACTTTTGCCAAAGAAGTGAGTACCTGTGCACTCCCAACGTAAGAGCGTCATCAGTCTCCAGTACCATGATTAGTCGTATAATATCTGTACTGTGAAGAGTTTTGGCTATACAATGTTTTACAGTTTTTTTTTAAAGGATTTTTTTTATCAGACATTATCTTTTGTTATAAACCTTATTTCTTTAATAAGATTTCTCAATTTAGGTCTGTTGTTATTAAATTTAATGTTTTATTATTTTTTTTTTAAAAAGTAGGAGGTAGCAACCCAAATATGTGTAGCTGTATAAGAAAAATTAAATGAAAAACGTTGGTAGTAAAACAAGAAATATTGAGTTAGATAAATGCGGACAAAGGATCTCAAAATATGTCGTGTTAAGAAAGAGAATATCAATTGTGCTTACAAGACAAGGGGGAATCAGAGACAGACATGTCTTACAATAAAGAACAAACGGTTCATCTAAAGTATAAAGAGGAGGGGGGTTATAGAAAAACTCGGGCTCTTTCACTAAATAGTATGAAAGTGAATAAAATTCAATTCTTAAGAGAGGACAGGCATTTACACTTGAGTGGGTAGATAATCACATCACACTGCCTCAGAGTCGACCTTTATGCCGACTGTGAGAAGAAACATAGAAAGAAGTAGAGGGGGGGGAAAAAAACGAAAACAAACACAGGCCAGCAGAGAAGAAAAAGTCAATGTTAACTAGTACAGTTAATAGTCACACTGCATGTATAGTAGTTAATTAGTTTAGCTTAGTCTGGCACAAGGTCAACATAACAGGGAATCTATCAAAAATAGAGTTAAAAACGATCTCAATAATCTGGGATTTCTTCGTTCAATAGTTTCAATAAATGATGATTTGTATCTGGGGAGTCAGGAATGAACAAAGAAAATTTTATGGGAAATTGACACACGTGAGAAAAACAAAAAAAAATTGTATAAAAATTGAGTTTATCATCAAAACCTTCATATTCTATATTAGAAGAAAGACTGGAGAAAATTCTGATATAAAAATTATTTGTGTACATTTAGAAAATTGGAGATTTTTGTGAAGAGGGATAAATTCTTCCTTGCTTATTCCTTTGATTTTCTTTTTAAAAAGGGAATTGCTGTAATTAACAATAAATAGATCTGGAGTTATTTCCCTTCGACAGACATTAGGACGTGAGTGTAACAACTTATAGCCACTTAAAAATTACTCAGAAACAAGTGACCCAATTGAACTGGAAAATTGGTTTGTGCCCCAAATGAGAACATTTTAACAATAGTGTGCTAATGCAAATTTTGATACAGTGACATTTTTCTTGTATTACAATAACAAAAAGATACAAAAATCAGAACATTATTTGTAATAATAATCTATGAAACAAGTTTATTGACCATCAACCAGCAGCTGATTACCAGAGTAAATATTTAATGGATTTTTTTGTCAGGTCAGTCACTTGAGTGCCATATGTGATACACGCTTTGGGCGATCAGGTCTCAAAAGAGACATGACTGACTGGGCAGAAGATTATCCCGCAGTAGGTTGCCATTGCTTTCTGCGGTAGCCCAAGCAGCCAGCCAAGGCTATAGAACCCAATCTGTCCTGTTATTTAACCCATAACTGGAGGGAAGAGACAGATTAATACCTTTCCTAAGGGTATTTGCGCGTAAGTGAATGCAAGGATTTCAGCTGGAATTTGAACTCGGCTCCCCGAATCTTCGTTCCGAGGCGATATCCACTGCACCACAACGCAGAGACAGTAGGCATTTTAAATGTTGATTATCTGACACAAGAGCCACCTGGAACACTGCCAGGGTTTTATTAAAATTTCTCCAAAAGTTATCTGGATACATATTTAGCTAAGACAAATATATAAATGCTTTTCCATAGAATTGTGGTTAGTAAGATAAACTTGAAGTTCATTAATATTATACAGGGGCAGTTGAGCACCATCTGTGAGAAAAAGAGTACCATGATGCAATTCACTCTGCCAGAAATTTAGAAATGGCATGCTGTACTGTTTTGGCATTCATGCTGGATGCTCCAATAAAAACATTTCCGAGTGTCAATCTGAGGACAGTGCAAAGGATTCATAGGAGTTGAATAAGTCTAATGGTGATTATAAAAATGTTTCGGGTAATCACTAGCAATGGTGATGTTATACCTTCATTCATCTTACCACAGGGCCTCAGACTCAATACAGAGGCCTATATCAAGTGCCTTTGAAAAGGTAGTGCTGCCCTGGGTCAAGAGGGTGGATGCTGGAAGACTATATCTGGCAACAGGACTTTGCACAATGTCACACAAATAAGAGAACCAAGTCATGGCTGTCAGACAATTTCTGTGGCCACATCACCTCTTTCATCTGGCCACCTAACCGCCCCCCAGACTGCACCCCCACCTTTATTATTATGAGTAGGGTGCAGTTGAGCGAGAGACCAACAAAACTCCTTGAAATACCAAAGATGAACTGAAGGCAAGGATTAAGGGCAGTATTCACCAACTTCAACAAGGTGACCATCCATAAGAGTCGCAAGAAATTTCAAAGCCATCTGGAGGTCATGGATAAAGCAATGGGGATTTTATTGATTAAATTTTATTCTTTAGTATTTAAAAGGTATTTTTGAGTGATTTAGTAAATATGTAATAAAATGAGATGTCAAGTGTTATTTTCATTTTTGTGTAATTTAGAAAACACTTTATCTATCACGTCCTGTAGAGTTAGATATACACTGTTGGCTCCCATTTGACCTTGTGCTAATGTTTGCCACTCTAATTGGACATTCACAGAAGTGAGTGAAAACATTTTTTTTCTATCTACACTATGATTTGCTGTAACCCAACAATTCACAAAAGGATTTTATGACAAAGAGAATGAAAACACTAAATTTACTTTTAGTCTTTATAATCTCACCAGTGTAACAGTAGTGTTGCCTTCCAAGCAGCCAATCCTGGTTTGACTCCTGGCTGATCCATGTTCTTGAACCTGGAAAGGAACAGGCTCCTGCAGATTAAGATGCCCAAGACACAGGCCCTGGCACATGACCGTGACAGATGGAGGAGAATGGTAGACAGTTCAGTATGTCGGCACCCTAACAATTTCTTCTGAGGTTAATGGCAAAAGAAGAAGAATCTTACCAGAAATCTTTCATAAAATTTGTCCAGAATATTTCATCATTTCCTGGAAGCCCTTATGCAAGTAAATCAGCAAATATATCAGATGGAAAAAAAAAACCCAAGAAAAACAAAAAGAAAACAGACAAATCTCCATGAACTGCTATTTTGATAAAAAGTTTCACAACTGAAAGCAGATAAAACATTTTGTTTTTATGAACTATTCAGAGTAAAATTGGTTCTCATCAATTTTTTTTTTTTTTTTTTGCTGTCCTCATAATTTTCTGCTTTGGTATGATAAAATAGTCCCCAGAGTTCAAGAAAAGCTATCAGCATACTTGGTTTTCTTTGGTTCTATATTATACTAGCAGTATAGCCTGGCGTTGCTCGGGTGTAATGAAAGCTTTAAAACTAATCCCAGGTCCTGGAGCTCAGACTCTTTGGACGTTGACACAAAAGACTAAAAAGCAATAGTTGTTTCCAGTTAAAGTGAAACCGCAGACTGAAAGAAAAATGTAAGTCAAATTTTGATTTCCTGGTATTGATATCAAATAGGTTTTTTCAGCGTAAACTGAATTTTGAAGGCTAAATAAGTCCTCTGAGTAAATGGTATCATGGCTGAGATTAAGAACTACTATTATACCTACTTAGAGCTAAACCCGAAGCAAAAACTAAAAAATGGCTAAAAAAAATACAGACATACAGGTAGATAAACAGACACACACACAAACATCTTGCCTTATATATAATAATCGATTTTCTGCACTATTGTAAGAACTGCAACCTTGAAACTTCTGAATATCGTTTCTTATGTCTTTGTCTATGAGTGTATCAAAATTGATTAAAATCGAACCACTCCTTCTATAACCCGATTTTTTCAATTATCGATATTTATCGGGAGTACCTAGACACAAAACCTAGCTAAGAACACTTGCAGACGCTTATAGTACAACTGCGTAAATTTTCAAGAAAATCGGTTCAGCCGTTTCGGAGTCCATAGGTAACAAACACACACAGACTGACAAATTTCCATTTATAAATAAGTTTAAATTTAGATTATATCATGCAGAATATAACACCATACACTTGAGCAAAGCTAGAGAGCACGCTTATTAAAAATTAAGGATACAAGCTGGAATAATTTACAAAATAAGGTCTCTTAAAATTGGCAATTTGTTTGAGCCAAGTTTGTCATGAAAGGCCAAAATAGATGAGCAACAATTAGCAAAAATTAATAAGTGTACTAATCTAGCCTTGTCAAGATTGATAATAGATTTAACAGCTTTTTGTTCTTACTTTCTGTGCAGGTAACAGTTATAAGAAAAAGTTTGTTGCTTACTCATTCTAAACGATGATAGAATGTCAGTGTCAACACATGGTGATCTGAGTGATTGAAAGAAACGATTTCATGCCTTTCTCAAAAGCATCAGTTATGTGAATAGATATTAACTATGAAGATTCATATGGAAGTTTCTTTGTTTTGTTTTTTTTTAGTTTTGTTTAGCGGCATATCAACCTGTCGGTTATTTAATGCTAAAATGGTGAGGTTCTAAGGTATATTTTAATGTTCGGTTATAATGAGAAGGTTGATATAGTCAGATTTTAAAACAATTTTGGTTTTGTTCTTTTTTATTTTAGAAAACTGAAAATGTATTCAAAAATGTTTTGCTGAGAATGTTTTTTTTTTCCTTTCAAAAATGTGTTATGGTAATAATTTTCTCTTCAAAAGTGTATTTTGGAAATATTTTTCCATAAAAGTCTATTTTTATGAATATTTTTCTAAAGTGTATTTTTATGCTTTCATAGCGTTTTGACCCCAGTTTGGGGTGGGGGTTAACTATTTGCCCATAGCTGGGATCCTAACAGGTGCTACCACTCCGGGTCAGGGTAGACCTGAGAACAACAGCAATTAAGAGGTGGTTCCATGCTCCTCATAACCTCCCAATGAGAGGCCTTGCTGCCGGATGCAGTTTACTGTCATGCCCAGGACCTCATATGGAAGTAGTGAAAAAACTTGCTTAAGATATTTATTGTTTTGCTAGACATTTAAAATATTTGACAATGCCATATTGGTTTTTATCAGAAAAAAAAAAAATGTTTAAATTTAGAGAGAAGTTAAAGTATGTTATTTCCAAAAGTTCAGCATCAATCAATGTCAAGTGATACTTCTTTATTCTTTTGCTTTTTTGACTTCTTCATCACTAGGTTTGTTATAGTTTGTGTTTAAAGACAGGCTCTTTTTTTCTTTTTTTTTTTAAATCATATCACCCCAAGCCACTATAGTGCAGGGGGTTACATAGAGCGATTGGGTATAGGAAATGTCAGGAGGAGGGTGATAGACGAGTTAAGATGTACATAGGGAGAGTGTTGGAGAGAATGGGTGTGAGTTAGTGTGTTAGGAGGTGTCTATTGACCTTACATTTAAACTCCTGGAGGTTGTAGCCGTCGGGGAAGCAATCATGTGAAAGGGAATTCCACAGTTGGGAAGTGCGAGAAAAGAAACTGTTGGAGTAGAAGTTGCGGTTGCATTTTATCGGTTTCACTGTAAAAGGGTGGGACCTAGTTGCCAATCTAGTATCTCCAGAGTAGTTGGAGTTTTGTCTAAATAAAGGAAGATTTTGAAAGCAAGCACAATGTCTTCCTAAGTAAACCTTTGATATAACAAAGAGGGGGCACCAGTGATTTAAGTTCATCAGAGCAGAAGCTGTGAAAATATTTATAGAAGAGGCAGAGGGAAGCCACATCACACCGGTGAGAGAGTGACTGCAGGCAGTCAGCTAAGTCGGTATCGATCACATTATAGATTCTCTGCTGTATTTTGTCAAGAACCCCGAGGAGAATAGAAGGGGCACCCGACCAGATGTGGCAGCAGTATTCAATACACGGGCGGACGGTAGATTTATATAATTGCAGGATAGATTCAGACGGAAAGAATTTCCAGGCCCTGCACAGAGAGCCGACTTTCATAGCAGCGGATTTAGCAAAGGATTCGACGTAGTCATTCCACTTGAGGTCCGCTGAGAGTGTGAGGCCAAGCAGGTGTAGTGTTTTACTCTCTGGGAGGCAAGCCTGTTCCATGCTAATGGGAGCAATCAGATGTACATTCTTTTTCCATAGGCATCTTTGGTCAGAGTTGAAATGTAACCCCCCCCCTTTTTTTTTGAGATCAGGAGATTTCTTGTGTGTTGGTTCTGATTGTATGTCATTGTGATTTTTTTGCTTTTCTCCACATTTCAACAGATTCTCACTACTGCTTGACTTCATTAATTTTGCTTCCAATTTCCCAGAGATATTTTGCTTTCTCAGATGGTTATTAACTTTGTTTTTATTGCCTTGTTTATCTTTTAACATTCTCCCTTTCTTTTTTTCTTGCTCGTTTCTTTCTAAATCATGTTCATCATTCAACAAGGGCATACCTTTTCATCTAGACAACTTTGAAATGGTCTCATATGCTTTGGTTAATGAAGGTATAATTACATTGATTTTTCTCTGTCATTGTCATTAAAATTTAAGGACACCAATTTGCACTTTGTCACAGAATTCTATTCTCAAATTTTCATTATTAACTGCATGGATGTTATTCCTGAGTGTCTTGTATATTGGGTTGTCCAGAAAGTTCATGCTGATTTTTAAGGAAATTAAGTTGTGAGCAGTACTTTTCAGAATCAATTGATTGGTTACTTGGCAGAAATTAACAAGATTCTTTTCTCATCCCACCACATGACTTTCTTAGGATGAAGACCTGCTTTTGGCATGGATAAAGTTGGCTCATCTCACTAACCACAGGATCTTTTTTGATGAACATTGTTGCAAACAATCTATTTCTCATCACAATTTGCTTAAAAAAGGGTGCATTTTCATTGCATTTATACAATAAAGTTAGCTCACAAAGCTTACCCAGGATCTTTTTCATTAAAAATTGTTGTAAACAGTCCATTTCTCATCACCCGTCCCAATTTTCTTAAAAAGGTGCATTGCCTTTATACAGCAAATCACATATAGAAATACGATCCAAAATGTTCTTTTCACTCAGATCAAGTGGTACCCAAACAGTGTAGTGATTTGGGTACCCAAGCTTCACTAAGTGATCATGGGAGGTGGAATTTGATAAATTTAGTGTTTATTAATAAGGCTACAGTTAACAACTTAGCAAACCACTTCCATACAGCTACGTCAACTAAAACACATTCACTGTATACATCACATATTTCTTTTGTTGTTTGTGAGATGCAAAATTGACACAAATTAAGTAATTTTAAACTCTCCTTCTCAAAGGATATTTTGAAGTGTGCTTTAATTGGAAATGTAAGCATATTATATATCGATAAAGTTGATGCATTCTAATGCTGGAACATTAACGACTAAAAATCAGCATAAACTTTCCAGACAATCCAATATATACATTTATTAATTCATCCCAAGCATGGTGATAATGCCACTAAGAGAAAAAAAGGGGTCGACAGGGGGTAAAAAATGAACGAGAAGACTTTAGAAGGAAATGGAAACCCAATCCTAAACAGGAAAACAAAAGATAAACTCCTTCCCAATGTTCAAAACACTGGGAAGGAGTGAGAACTGGGCAATAGGCATGTGAGTGTGTGGGTATATATATATATATAAACTCAAATTTCATCCAATTGAAACAGCTGTAGCAAAATAATTTCTAATCTAGAGTAGTTGGAGTTTTGTCTAAATAAAGGAAGATTTTGAAAGCAAGCACAATGTCTTCCTAAGTAAACCTTTGATATAACAAAGAGGGGGGATACTGACTGGTACCCAAGAATATACCCAAGTTGTACAATACAGGAGTATTCTGCCATCTTAATTCTGTATATTCAATCACTTGTTTGTGATGTGCATAACAATCCCTACATTCATTTGAAACTTATTCACTTACTGTTAAAAGTTACCTAACTACCCATGGAACCATTATTAGTTTGTATTGTGTGGTACCTACAAACAGAAGTTATAGGAAAAAAAAAAAAAAAAAAAAAAACCGAAAAAAACTAAAATTAAAATTTCCAGCGCCCTTCTGTTGTGTGCATGTGTAGTCATACAAACGTAACAAATTTAGTCCAATGAAGTTCTGAAGGACGAAACATGTCACAAGTAAACTTTTCTCATTTGCCTTACAAGTGTGTGTGTATTTTCAATCATTTCACCCCAAGCAAGGGTGATAAGGTAACACTGAAAAGTTCTAAGCTTAAAACCCTTTCCAACAACAAAATGACCAAATACTTTTTTTAATAGCATCTTGGTCAGAATGACAACTTTCAGTACATCTTTGTAAAACACCACCATTCAATAACAAGCCAAATTATCAACAAAGTTAAAACATCCCTTTCTATGACCATTTTTCCAAGCAATTCGTTTTTCTTAGTCAAGGTTTGGTAAAATCTATCAGAATTTTAGAATAAACTTTAAGAAAAGCATTGAAGAAAGAAGAATTTAAGACTTAAGTTTGTTTTTTTTTTACCTCAAGCAGATCCAAATTTGTAACATGGTTTTAAACAATGATTTTTTTTTTTATTGCATTAATATTTGAATTACTGTCTTTTGTTGTTAAACAGTAAAAAATGTACGTTTGGATGAGTAGATTTCAATGGGTCCTACATGTAAATATAATACTTGACAATGAAGGATATCACTTTAGTAAATGAAAAGTGAATACCAACAGGGTTGCACTTAAAAGAGAAAATATTGTCATATTCATGACATTTTCTTTTTAAAAACAGAAACATTTCAGGTGTACATCAAAGGAGAATTTGTTGATTCACACTTGAGCGGCCAATGAAGCTGAACTGGACTGAAAAAACAAGAAAAAAAAAAAAAAGGGAAAGGTGGGGATAGGTGATAATCCCAGGTGTAAAATTACCAAACAGGAAACTAAGATACTGAGTAGTAACAAGTGTAAGTGAGGTTATCAACTTTAGTATTTCAAAAACACATAACCGAACACTTGAACATTTAAACATCCAACAATTACATAATTTTCATTGCTGAGTCATACTTGTCATATGAACTCTTTTGACACACAATTCAGGTGGGATTAGGTTAAACTTGTTCAGACAGACTATTTTCACCTGTGATCCTTGCTTCAACAGAGATGACCACCCACCAGCATTGTCTGAGAATCATCACCATCTTGCACAACAATCTTGATGACTAGCAGAGTGTTTAAACTTCATGCAATCTTCTTCATGTAACAAACTAGCAGTCTGCCTGAATGGTAAAAGTGAAAACTAACCATTTCCATCAAAGAAGCATATGGCATTC
The DNA here is from genome assembly GCA_037127315.1 of Ascarosepion bandense. Classification (NCBI taxonomy): domain Eukaryota; kingdom Metazoa; phylum Mollusca; class Cephalopoda; order Sepiida; family Sepiidae; genus Ascarosepion; species Ascarosepion bandense. Next base: position 448,661 of record JBBBDQ010001008.1, on the reverse strand, counting down.
TTTTATCAGTTACTAGTAGTATAACCCGGCATTGCTCGGGTGTAATGAAAGCTTTAAAACTAATCCATGGTTCTGGAGCTCAGACTCAGCCTAAAGAATATTTGTGTGAAGTTTGGTAAGGATCAGATAAAAATTGTGAATTTGTATAAAGGATATACAGACAAATAAACAGACACACACACAAACATCTTGCCTTTTATATATATATATATATATATATATATATATATATATAAAAAATCGATTTTCTGCACTATTGTAAGAACTGCAACCTTGAAACTTCTGAATATCATTTCTTATGTCTTTGTCTATGAGTGTATCAAATTTGATTAAAATCTGACCACTCCTTCTGTAACTCAATTTTTTCGATTATCGATATTTATCAGGGGTACCTCAACACAAAACCTAGCTAAGAACACTTGCAGATGCTTATAGTAAAACTGTGTAAATTTTCAAGAAAATCGGTTCGGCCATTTTGGAGTCTATAGATAACAGACACACACACAGACAAAGTTTCATTTATAAATAAGTTTAGATTAGATCATTACTGTTAACTGAAACTTTATAAAAATCTTGGCAAAGTTTCTACTTGCAAAAAAAAAAGAAAAAGAAAAAGGGGGGACAAGTTTTCTTTTGACCCTATTCTTATCTAGTCTCTCAGAAATGTTTGTTTCAGAAAGACGATTAAAATTTTTAATAAAACCCAAACTGGATACTTTCTTTTTCTCTAGAATTGATGACAAAAGAATTAAAGTATTTATTTTATTAGATTGTTTAATATTTCATGAGTTTTTCACTCACTTCATCTCTTATTTCAAACTTCCTGTTACGCATTCAAAATAAAGCGTTAAAGAATCATTCAGTCATTTAAGGGCCATACGTGATACACACTTGGGCGATCATGTCTTAAAAGAGACCTGACTGATTGGACAGAAGATTATTTCACAGTAGGTTGCCATTACTTTCTGCGGTAGGCTGATTGCTAGTCAAGGCTATAGGAACCCAATCTGCCCTGTTATTTAACCCATATCTGAAGAGATGAGACAGATTAATACCTTTCCTAAGAGTACTTGCGCATAAGTGAATGTAGAGAATTCAACTAGAATTCGAACTCAGCTCCCTGTTTTCTCGTTCCAAGCCAAGATCCAATGCACCACAATGCAGAAAGGAATCAGTGAGTTTATAATGCCTTTATATTCTATATATATATATATATATATATATATAAAATACTAATCACAGTGAAACTAACACCAATTATAAGAAACTAAATCACTAGAACTGGCGCTAACTTAACTATAATTTAATTGTCTTGAACACCCAGAAGAGAACCTCTTCTTAGGGCAAAGGTGGGGGATAAAAAAAGAAACAAACGGCGTACAAACACAAAACGTTGAGTACCCATTAGAAAGGAAAATACCCCAAGACGAAACCTTAACAATAAATTGCTCGATACAAAAGTAGAGCTACAAATGCAAAAAATCTAAACGTTTAGATTTTTTGCATTTGTGTGTGTGTGTATAAATAAAACCCAAGTTTTAACAATAAGAAAAATATACAATACGCTTATTTTAAGTTTAGTATTCTTTTCTTCTTAAGAAATTACATGAAAACATCAAAATTAAAAAGAAATAAAAACACTATGATATTTAGTTTAATATACAAATAACTATTTACGTATGCCGTTTTATTTATTGTTATTTTTATTGGTATTCACCTGTCGAAATTACCTCCCCCTAAACGAGTGTTTTTACTTTGTTTACTCTTTTACGTTTTAATTATCACAAATATCTCTTGTATTTTTTTAATAGTTAAGTCTTATTTTAATGAAAAATTCAACTTTTATAATTATTCTGATTTGTTTATATTTTTAAAGTTAATATTTATTTATTAAAAAGCCTGTTTACACGCTAATCTCGGAAGTAAACATTACTTTTATTTCAAATTTTATCAAATTTATTTTAAAAATATTTGTGGAATTTCATTTCTGATAGTACATATATTTTTTTTTTTTAGGTATTTCAGGATCGTGAATAAAAGGATCAGAGGGGCAAATTAGGGTCTAAGGGCACTTTCCAGCTTGGACCTGTTGATTTAAAAAGTGCTATAAAAAAGTAAAAGGGAAAGAGAGAGGTTAAGAAAAAATTTAGTTTCATCACCAACAGCTTCAACATTAAATGTTCAGGCTAATGTTTCTTCCCCCTCCTACTCATCTTCTCCAAGTGAAAAACCAGAAGAATATTTGCAGCCAAGGAAACATCCAAAAGGCCCTTATAATTTCCAAGTTATGCTTTCAAGTTAGTTAGAGGGGGACATATCTTCTAATCTTAGAGCTAGCCTTGTCAATGCCTTGCTCTTGGATTTGAAGGCTATAAGCCTTCTTATACTAAATATTAATATGAAAGATATTATAGATAAATGCAAAGTTGATAGGGCAAAGTCTAAAGTGAAAACAACTGCCCAACAAAAACATGATGAAAGTGTGGAAAACCTTATATGTATTGCAGTTGATGGGAGAACGAATAAGGACACATTGCTGTATGAGGAAATTGTGGAGGAAAATGGACAGAAAACTATGAAAAAAAACTAAGGAACCAGAACGCCATTTAACTTTTACAAAGGAGGCACCACATAAAAGTCAATATCTGATACATAGAGTTCTCTCTAATAGTGTTGCAACAGGTGTTCTTCATGCAGAGCAAGTAGTGGATGTTTTGCATGAATTCAACAATGAGAACACTATCAACGTTATCCTTGTTGACAACATTAATGCCAACACAGGCTGTGAAGGTGGAATGGTTGCAATTTTAGAAAAAAAAAATCTTCATGTAATTGCTTGCTATTTGCACCATAATGAACTACCTTTCAGAGCTCTTTTCAAAAACATAGATGGTTGCACAAAAGGCCCTACAGCATTCAGTGTTACTCTGGGGAAATTATGCTCAAATGATTTACCACAAATATCATTTTCCACTATTAGCAGTCCTCTGCATTCAATTTTGAAAATTGATGAAATACATGATCTTAATTGTGACCAAAGACTCCTGTATGAATACACAGTGGATATTTCTAGAGGTAAGGTTGACTCTAGATATGCCTCCTGGAAAATTGGTCCTTTAAACCAGGCAAGGTGGTTAACTTTGGCCATCAGGCTTATGCGTTTATTGAGTCGTGGCACATACCCACAAAAGCTCACAACAAAACTCCAGTTTAATAAGTTTTATTGTAAATCCTTTAAGTTTGGTTCCAAAGATTACTGGCGTCTCTGCAAAAGCGTGCTCAGCAGGAACAAGACTTCAATACCCCCACTAATCAATGAGTTTGAAGTTCTCACCTACCCAGCGGACAAGGCTGAATGCTTTGCCCGTAGATTCTCAACCAATTTGACACTGGACTCGTTAGGAATACCTACACCAGACTTCCCACCCAGAACTAAGGCTCAACTAAATAATGTCCACATTACACCCTCGCTGGTCGCCAAGATAATTGCACAACTTGACCCACACAAAGCGAGTGATGGTGACGAAATCCCAGTCATAGTACTGAAGAAATGTGCCCCAGAACTCTCCTCTGTCCTCTCTAAACTCTATAACCTCTGCCTATCTGCTTCCTGCTTTCCTGCCTATTGGAAGTCCTCCTGCGTAGTCCTCCTAATCCTCTCTAACCGCACATTAAAGGTGGTATTAAATGGGCATGCCTCCCAAAACTACCAGACGAACGCGGGCGTCCCTCAAGGTTCTATCCTAGGTCCCACGCTCTTTCTGATCTACATTAATGATCTCCCCGACACCATTAGATCCCAAGTTGGCATGTATGCCGATGACACAACAATCTATTCTCGCATCGATCAAAAACCAGGTGTGGACAACAAAGTGAACCTCGCTGCCGTACTTGAAAGGGACCTCCAATCCATAGTGGCCTGGGGTAGGAAATGGCTAGTAAATTTCAATGCCTCTAAAATGAAGCTGTTATCAACTAACCACCATAGACAATTGCATCTACCTCCTATTAGCATGGGACAGGCTAGCCTCCCAGAGAGTAAAATACTACGCCTCCTTGGCCTTACCCTTTTGGCAGACCTCAAATGGAATGACTATATCAAATCCATTGCCAAATCAGCTGCTATGAAAGTCGGCTCTCTGTGCAGGGCCCGGAAGTTTTTCCCACCTGAATCTATTCTGCACATATACAAATCTACCATCCGCCCGTGTATAGAATATTGCTGCCATATCTGGTCGGGTGCCCCTGCTGCTCTCTTTGGGCTTCTTGACAAAATACAAAGGAGGATCTGTAACATGGTTGATACTGACTTGGCAGACCGGCTGCAACCACTCTCTCACCGGCGTGATGTGGCTTCCCTGTGCCTCTTCTACAAGTACTTTCATGGCTTCTGCTCTGATGAGCTTAGATCACTGGTGCCGCCTAAGCATGAATTTACACGAGATACTAGATTAGCAACTAGGTCCCACCCTTTTACAGTTAAACAAATAAGATGTAACTAAATTCTACTCCAACAGCTTCTTTTCTTGCGCTTCCCACCTGTGGAACTCCCTTCCACAAGTCTGCTTTCCCGACAGCTACAATCTCCAGGTGTTTAAATGTAGGGTCAATAGACACCTCCTATCACACTAATTCCCAATTATTCTCAGAACACTCATCTACCCAACCCTCATTCTCGGTATCCTTACCCGCCTATCACCCACCCTCTGACATTTCCTATATTTAATCATCCTTTCTCCACTCTATGTATCCCCCTGCGCAGTAGTGGCAGTGACATGCCTTGCTCAGGGTGAAACGCTTATAAAAAAAAAAAAAAAAAAAAAAATGTGTATGCCACTTGTTGGTTTGAAATTAAAAGAAATAATAAGTTCCACAATCAGCAAGTGCACATTTTTAATATGATGAAGTTGAAGTAAGAAAAGAAGTTTTAAAAAGAGTTTTGGCCATTAGGTAATTAAATATTTATTTATATATCAATGACTCAATTATTTATTGCAATTTATAGAATCATTTTAAAGATGTTATCTAATTTCACCATAATTATTATAGTAGAGACTGGAAGTTTTTAAATGAATCAATAAATAAATTTTTATATTCTTTCAGAAAAGGTTAAAAAGAATACCAACCATTAATTTGAATGCCACACGCTGGACACAATTGATAGATTTATCATTGTGGCATTTTTGAACCACCAATGACGGAAGGTTTTTCTGAATCTGAACTTCAGGAATCATTGTTAAATGGAACCAAGCTTGACTTGCCAAATTTGCCCCCACATTCCTAAGGCATGGAATGGGCAGTCAAGTTAACAACAGAAGCTTTGCAAACTGTATACAGTTTTGAAGCAATGGCATAAACATATTATAGCCAAAATTTTGAGTCAGAAATTGAGACCAGCATTTTAGTATAAGGGCTCTTATATGGAGCAATTTGACTATATTAAGCTCTATTAAAATAGTGTTTGTTTTTCTTTATTTGTTTGTTTGTTATATTTTCACTTATAACAGAAAAAATCATATAAGGTATTCAAATATCACGGCTTAATTCATAATGTTTTTTAAAGCAGATACTGAAAAGGGGGGGGCAGATTTTCAATTTGAAGATTAGTCATCATTTCTTTAATTAATATCATTTTTATAAAATAAAATGACATTCCTTGATTTAAATACTAAAATTATTTGGTTTTCTCACTAATATTCAAGCCAAATCTTGCGAAAACGAGGAATTTTCAGTATATTTTTGTCTGCGATCTTTGATGCCAAACGCTTAAAAAACCGTTGAAGTATTTGATCTAATATTTTGTATCAGTACTTAATAGGTCCATACACAACTTTTGGTAAGTGAGATTTTTTAATATTTAAAAAAAAGTGAAAAATCAACCTACCCTAATATATATATATATATAATTATTACTTTAGAACATGTGCAAACTACTACAAAATCATACATTTTGTTTTGACATTGAAAGAACAATTTTCTTTGTTCTTATTCATTTATATATCTAAATCTAAACTTATTTATAAATGGAACTGTGTGTGTATCCGTTACCTATAGACTCAAACGGCTGAACCAATTTTCTTGAAAATTTACACAGTTGTACTATAAGTGTCTGCGAGTGTTCTTAGCTAGGTTTTGTGTCAAGGTACCCCCGATAAATATCGAAAATCGATAATTGAAAAAATGGGGTTATAGAAGGAGTGGTCCAATTTTAATCAAATTTGATACACTCATAGGCAAAGACATAAGAAACAATATTCAGAAGTTTCAAGGTTGCAGTTCTTACAATAGTGCAGAAAATTTGATATCGATACCAGGAAACCAAAATTTGATTTACAACCATTCATTTTTCTTTCAGTCTACAGTTTCGCTTTAACTGGAAACAATTACTGCTTTTTAGTCTTTCGTGCCAACGTCCAAAGAGTCTGAACTCCAAGACCATGGATTAGTTTTAAAGCTTTCATTACACTCGAGCAATGCCGGGATATACTGCTAGTATATACATATGTATACGAGAGAGGTCAGGTGTATGGAATAAAAGCACTCAATATCAAGGAGAGAGCATATGTAATAAGAGTAGAAACACACATCTTCCCCAAGTGGCAACAGTTTGTTTCATTGCTTGGGGGCAATCTTCATGAAACAGTTGCCACTCGAAGTTGACCTCAGTGTTCACTTTATATCGGGGTGGGCTGAAAAGTTCATAGGCTGACTATGAAGGAGCAGTGCTGGTGCTGTGGAATTTTACAAGCATTCATTTCAACTCTTCTTATTAATAACTACATTGTTTCTTTCCAGGAAAGACTGATATCTGGCTGTTCAAAAGAAACTTCAAAAGTAACTCTTAGTGCATTCTTCTGAAAATGCACCAAATTTGGCATTGTGGTATTATCAGAAAGAAAGTGTCTAGCTTCCAAAGACATTCATACTGACAAGTTTGATACATTAGGGGGCCGTTGTTCCAGCTTTATCAACAGTGCAAAAGTGGGCAGGTGAATTTAAGATAGGAAAGGAGAGTCTTGAAGGTGACCCAATGCCTGGACATCCAAGGAAAACATTTATCCTGTTCACCACACGAAGATCGATGACAGGTGATTAACTATAAAGTAAATAGCCAACGCTATTAGCATATAACTGTGAGAGAGTTGGGAATATTCTGCACGATAAACTTGTCAGGAGAAAGGTTTCTGCTTGTTAGATGCCTCGTCTTCTAACGCTTGATTAAAATTGCATCAGGCTGATAAACAATGCTACATTTTTCTTGTGCTGTTAAGGCAGATCGAGCTGGTTTGCTTGAATGTTTCCTAACCCGGGATAAATTTAGGGTTCATCGTTAAGCCAGAGACAATCGATGCAGTGAAAAAACTCCTCTTTACCTGATCCAAAAAAGGCCAAGGCTGTTTCATCTACAGAGAAGATGATGGCCTCAGTGAAAAGTACTGCGTTTATTAACTGATGGGGGGGGGGGGGGGGTGTCTTGTTTCGTCAGGACATGGCTCCAGCATACAAATCCTTGGTTTCAATGGCTGTAGTTGTGTGTGACCGTAGCTTTGAACTGATTGATTACCCTCCCCCACCTTATTCTCCTGATTTGGCCTCATCTGACTATCATCAGTTCCCCAACACGAAAAGAAAACAACTTGACTAGGAAGCAGTATCACAGTGATTATGACCACTGCAACACTGACGGAAGACATGCATGGACTGCAAGGCAGGTGATGCTAAAATATTAACTTCAGTCAGATTCCATATGAGTATCTTGGTCAGCCTATGAACTTTTCAGAAGACTGTCGTACAGAGAGAATCTGCTTTGCTTATTTGAATTGCTTAAGTCTCTATTAATAGATAAGTTATTCATAAAAAAACGTTAAAATGTATATGTAAACTAGCTGAAGTACCTGTGTCGTCGATTATGTTTTATTACTGAAGATAGTATTAGGAGAATGAAAATATAACTTTATGCTTGAAATTTGAACCTCATGATTTATAATAAAAAGCTAGAAGAAATTAAATGGATAATTGAGAAACATTTATTTTTCATCGAAAAGAAAAATTCCTCTTTTCAGCAGAATAAATAACGATGATGTTAAAACCTACCCAGAGGTCCAGGAAGTATAAATGTTATAAACATAAGTGATCTATACGATGTCATTTGGTCATGTATTATAAATAATTTCTCCCCATTTACACTATAAATATTTAAAAAAAATATGGTGATTTCACATCAAGATTATTTCTAATAATATTTGAATCAATGGTGATTTAAAAAAATAAAATTATTGTAAAACCAATTCTTTTTCTGGGAATGTATTTCTTTCTTATTTCTTGAAACAGTTGCTGGCAGTAAATAAAATTTTTAATTACATATTTTTGTAACAATATTTTCCAAGTTTATTTTTTTAGAAATTTAGGATGATCTATTAAATGAAACCTAGGTAGGTCCGTTGGCTCTAGGTTAGCTACTTACTTATTTATTTGCTCTGCTATTGTATTGAGTGCTTTACGTGTTGGGTTCCTCATCTCGGGGTTTTTTTCTTTCGACTAGTACTTTGACTAATCTTCAAGTGCTTAGTTCATTTCTTTTTGTTTCCATTTTTTTCCCCTCCGCATTTATACTCAGTGGGTTTTTCGAGACATGTTTAAAGATAAATTTACAGTTTATACACACACACACACACACACACAGAGAGAAGGTTTCCATAAGTTCATGTACCATTATAAGTATTTATTGCTCAAAAGCCACATGACATAGTATTGCATTTTGGTGTAAAATGTTGTACATCTCAAGTTTATATTCACAGCTTTCATTGTCTACATTCTACATGTGCACCTCTAATTGCTCAGTAGAATCATTTCAGGAATTTTCTAACTAAAAAAAAAAAAAAAAAAAAAAAACAAGATAAAGAAACTATTATTCATTCAAAAATTTGAAATTAAATTTACATGATTTTGAGACATCATAAACAACTTGCACAAAATGAAAATATTGCAATTTAAATAAAAAATATTTTCATACAAATACATTTAGAATATTTTTTTCCTCCTGTTTGATTTGGGACGGACTGGGTACGACATTTTGCAAAAGAAAACAAATTTAACAGGAAGATAAGAGATTAACACATTGCCTTTCATATCAACTGACTAACAGAATGAATATTTCCATTCTCGGTATTCTAAGATTAAAACATTTCTTTTTGTAGGTCTGCGATAACAATCAGATTTTCATCATAAATCAGGAAAGGGAACGGCAGTTAAACCTTCTGACCAAACACAAAACAAGTCAACATATTAAAACAGTAAAATTCTAGGACCAAATTAACGGATGTGATACACACACCCCATTATAAACATGCAATAAATCATTGTGCTAAGTTTCAATTTAGAAAGATATTAACAGGAGAGTACATTTATATATAACAGGCATTTATTTATCTCACAAAGAAACGCCCTGTTTGATTGAAATTCAGTCCTTTATTGGTGAGACTGAGTGACCTCTCCAGGATACAAACCTGGTCAATGGTATATAGAGGCTAGTGCACTGTCCAGGCCAAATTTTCATCTTTTATTTTTTTCTCCAATTTCCCTTGAACTCAGTTTTTTCTCTCACTGTAACCCTCTGAGCCTGGCTTGGGATGAAATGATTAAGGAAAAAAAAAAAAAAAATCCACAGGAATACAATATACGGGGTGATGCAAAAGTAGGTGGACATTAAATGTTATCATTTTCTAATACAATTATGGATGTGCATTGTGGTGTAATGGGTATCAACTGTGAATGAGAAAGCGGAGAGCGGAGTTTTAAATACCAGTTAAATTCATTCACTTACACACAAATACCCTTGGGAAAGGTTTTAATCCGTCTCTTCTCCCTCAACTACGGGTTAAATAGGGGGACAGATTGGGTTCTATAGCCTTGGTTGGCAACCAGTCTACTGCAAAAAGTAATGGCAACCTACTGTCTAGTCAGCAGTCTTGTCTCGAAAGAGATGTGGTCACCCAAGTGTATATCACTTACGCCAATTAACTGACTGAATACAATTATTACATCAACAGTTAAATTTTATTGTTAATATGACCATAAATACCACAGATATATGGAATGCTATTGTAATAATATAAACTGATACACAAACCTAGTCTGTATACTTTTGGCCCACCCTGTGTATATATATAGAGAGAGAGATGGGATAGGTGCCTTGTATTGCATAGGGTACCTCTAACCTGGCAAAGTACAGCAACTTGAAATTGATTCCATAAGAGGCTAACCCTAACCTGTAGAGCAGGGGGTTGAGTAAACCTTTTATTCACTGAGAGTCATTGTTGACTGTGTAAAGTGGGCCGCACACAATCACATGATTTTAACAATCCTACATGTGTAGGTCATGTGTACATTTGCTTATTAGACATATTTTCTGAACAGACTACACAGAAGTAGGAGAAATTTGTTTTATATTTAAGACATTTTCTACAATTGACAGGATTTCTACATCTAAGAAGAAATATTTTATTTTTACAATAATAAATCTTCAGAGACATAGTGAAGCACAGAAATGACATCCTATCGCCACGCAGGCACCTTGACCACTACGCCACTGTGCTGAGAAGTGAACATTAACATTGACTTCCTTTTGGTATGAATGTAGCTTCAGCTGTATTTCAACAAGCTATGGACACCATACTTGCAGATTGTGATTGTGGCTGCTTCTCTGGGTGATGTATTAATTAAAAGTGTATCCAAGTAACAACATATGTGGCCTGTGGAAACAGTTTTGGGAAAAATACGAGAGCAGGAGTTCAAACTCAGTTAAGAAAAGTGTGAATTGTTTTTGCCTAAAATGAAGTACCTCAAACAAATCATTGATAAAAATGGTGGTCAACCAGACCCATTGAGGGCAAGTGCAATTAAAAACATGCCCCCCCTCAAACAAACATTACAAGCATTCCTGGGAGTAGCAAACTATTATCAAATTCATGTAAGTAATATGCAGAATGTGAGAACTCCACAAAATGATCTATTTAAAAAAAGCTAAGATGTAAAGAGGAACTAGAATGATAAGCGTCAGAAGGAGTTTGAAAAAATAAATAAAAAAAATATACTAATGCCAGACTTTTTATTAGCAAACTATTATCCAAGAGCAGAAACAGTGGCTTCAAAGTAATAATCTAAACTTATTTATAAATGGAACTTTGTCTGTGTGTGTGTGTGTGTGTGTGTGTGTGTAACCGTTACCTATAGACTCCGAAATGGCTGAACCGATTTTCTTGAAAATTTACACAGTTGTACTATAAGTGTCTGTGAGTGTTCTTAGCTAAGTTTTGTGTTGAGGTACCCCCCCGATAAATACATGATTGCCCAAGCATGTTTCACGTATGGCACTTAACTGACTGACTGTTACTGAAGTAATTTTAAAATACCAGCCAACTGTTCAGTGGCACTAGCTTTGACTTACTTGTAAATCTTGTGCGTGTGTGTGTGTGTATGTGCGTGTGTGTGTGCGTGTGTGTATATATTTTTTTAAAATTTTTTTAATTTCTTTTTTTTTTTTTCGTATCACTCCAAGCAAGGCAGTAATGCCACTGATGTGGGGGGGGGGCTACATAAGAGTAAAAAGATTAGATAGAAGAGAATGAAGAGAAAGACGAACCAGTAGAAAGGAGCAAGAGAAGGATGGGAATACAGGTGTGATGACAGTTGCAAAGGTGGAGAGAAAGAAAAAATATACAGGGTGGTGAAGAAAGAACTAGAGTCAAGTGGTTAATAGATGAGTACTGACATTGCATTTAAATTCCTGGAGGTTGTAGCTGTCAGGAAAGCAAGAATTTGGAAGCAAGTTCCACAGGTGGGAAGTGTAAGAAAAGAAGCTGAAGGAGTAGAATTGTCGTCTGCATTTGGTTAATCTAACTGTGAATGGGTGGAACCCAGTTGCCAGTCTGGTTGCACGAGTAAACTCATGTGGCAGGGCACCAGTGACTTAAGTTCGTTGGAGCAGAAGCCATGAAAGTATTTATAGAACGGACAAATGGTTTTCATTATATACCAATCCCTCACGTGTCTGGGCCAAACTCATCAAGTGACAACAAACAATCCAGCTTTGAGGAATCCAAGATCAACAACACAACATGGGCGGAACCAACTAAAGGTCAGGAAGATTGACTAGACTCACCCAGGGGTCGTGTTATAGCATTCCAGATACCAGAACAAAATTCACTGCTCACAAATTCAAAGATTTTTGTAAGACGTTCTCCAATGAACATATTACTATCCCATCATATCATCCAATGCCAAGCTGAATGGTTTGTGGGTTGAGTAATTAATACACCCCTAGTGACACAAATGGACTAGTCTAGATGCTTTAAATAAAGAACTGCAGGGAGTCCAAAATTTCCATTGGCATCAGTCTCCAGAGCATTTCTTACAGACATCACGGATAGTGCCTAAAGCAAGACTTTATATTATAACTGATGGTTGGTTGGTTTTGTTTTTATGGCATATCAACCTCGGCAGGTCATTTATTGCCAACTAAATTTTTATTTATTTATTGTTGTTAAGACCTTTGTTCTTTCAACAATTTATTATTATTGTTTTTTTTGTTTTTTTTATATAAGTTTTGTGTCTAGTAATATTTTTTCTTTTCGAGCATCAAGATTCATTGGGATTTGTTTTTAAGGGCAGGGTCCCCAAGTCCTACCTTGTTTAACCCATAACTGGAGGAAAGGGACAGATTAATACCTTTCCCAAGGGTACCAGTGCTTAAGTGAATGCAGGGTATTCAACTGGAATTCAAACTCAGCTCACCGATTTTTCTTTCTGAGCCGATATCCACTGCACCACAACACACATCCGTCACTAAACACTTACAGCACCTGGTATTCCCAAGTGGTCACCCATCTAAGTACTGACCAGGCTCAACATTGCTTAACTTCGGTGATCGAGCAAGAACCAGTGTATTCAACGTGATATGGCTATAAGCCTATAACTGATAGAAAACAAATTATAATAGATAGGATACCTCGTATTTGTAAATGTAAAATTATAATAGGAAAAAAAGAATTCTTTTAACAAAACGAAAGAGTTTTCTGTAGCATTCTAGAAAAAAAAAAATCACCCCCTTTTCTGTTATCTTCTTATTCTGCTCGGCCTCCTTGGCAATTTATAGTCATTTTTACATTTTGTTTTCATTTTACCTGCACAGGACAATAAAAATGACAAGAAAATTCATTTCTTTGCAATGTCTCATTGTCAAGAGAAGAAGAAGGAGAAAGTGGTTTGTTAGTCACCAATACGACTGTCCACTAATGTGAATCCATGTTGACGAGAGATGAGAAAAGTAGATACTCAAGTATGGGCAACAAGCAGGAATGTTTTGAATTTGGTGCGAAAGAAGGGGAAATGTGAAGGGAATAGGGATCTAAGGGGTTTCATTGACAATGAACAGTCATTGCACCCTCCCCACAAAGGTTGTTCTATAGATAACACCCAAAAAACTGTGGAGGTAAATTAAATGCTTGTTGTTAAAATAAGAATATTTGACAGATGTGGGCTATGGTGATTGATGGGTTCCATCAAATTGCTTAGGAAAAACAAATTCATTGACAGAGACACACATACAAAACGAGTTAAAAAACTTTAAATAAAGACAGCTTTCAGCAGAGACAAACAAATGCACCATCTTCTTGCAACAACAATGAAAAACTTTTCACCTCTTTTTCTATACCTTTTTTATTTTTCAATATCATACAATACACAGAAATGCTGAGCGAGAAAGATTTAAAAAAAAAATCTTTATTTATCCAACCAATGCTTTTATTCTGGAGAAAACACTGCACAGCGGATAAAAACATTGGTTAGATCCAGTGACTTGTGAGCTCAATTCCTGGCTATATTACATTGTCTATATTTCTCGGATGAGACATAATTATTCACACTTTACATTGTTCAGATTGTAGTCCTCCTCTTCGTTGCCATATTTATATTTTGTTCATTGTATGCTCTGGCCTTTTTCAGGTGATTAGAATTTTCAACTCAACCCTTTAATTCATCCACTGCAGTAGATTGTTCTAGTTCCACAAGCCATGCCTCTTCCAGATGTCTCAGCATCAGTTATCTCCCTTTAATTCAACCCTTAAAGTTTTTGTTCACTTCTGCTGTAGCCAGATATTGAACTCAACTTTTTGGGTCGAGCCACTAGATTCAACCAACACTTATCCACTGAGACATATGGGGGTCAGTGACTAATTATTCTTTTAAAACTTAATATTTTAGCCTTTTAATTTTTGTTATAACCTCTGTGTGTGTGTGTGTGTGTGTGTGTGTGTGTGTGTGTGTGTGTGTGTGTGTATATATAGAGTCTCCCCTGTCTCTCTGAAAGAAGAGCAATTCCTAACCTAAAATGGCACAAGGAAAAACTTGCAATATGATATTTTCAGTATAGACAATAGCACTGCATGATTGCAGAAAAGTAATTTTGAAAGGGCAACCCACTTCAGGGTGTATTTACAGGCAGCTTGAAAAAATAAAAAATAATTGAATTTATGAGGTTAGAGAAAGACAAAGCTAGATTGTCTTAGGGGCCTGGGAACACTCAAATATTTTTCCTCATTTAAATTTATGGTAATTGCTGTCCAAGTTGATAGAGTTCATTCAACCTGTTGGCCATCTTTTCTTCAAGAGCAGGTAATTCTTCCTTTTCACAAAGATGGAAAGCAATGAAAAACTTTTCTTCCAACTCTGTTGGAAAGTTGAAGAATAACATATTCTTTTCTCAGTTTTGAGGTTTCTAATCCTTCTGACAATTGCAGTGTCGAGCCAGATTCTTTGTTAAAGAATCTGCTAGCTGCACTCGATTGTTTGTTTGTTTGCTTTACCAGCACATCAAAACCCCTGTGAGTCATTTTGTCCAGAAACTGGATTTTTTTTATTTTTTTTTATTTTATTCAGGAATATTTTAAAACATTTCAAATGGTTGTGAGTTTTTTTTTTAAAATTGTTTTCAGAATATCACAAGTTGTATAGTTCAGGAGTATTTCAAAATGTAAGTTGCATGGTTTAAAGTCCAAACTCTATTTTCTATAGAAGTTGGAAGTATTTTATTTTCTTCAGATATCCTATTATTTGGGCAGTAGGTACATTTTTGAAGAACATTGTTAAGATTTTGTGCTTGGTAATAGTTGCATTTTTTTTTTTTTACTTCATACATTTTCAAGATAGGCTTAATGGTGTGAAGTTGGTTGCAGTGGGTATACCCTGGTCTAGTTTCTATCTTGAGGGTATGTGTGTAAGATGAATGTGATCAATTCTTCATTTGCTGAGCACCATGTCTTGCCTACGATCAGCCAATGGTTTTATATTCTTTCTTATTAATGGCTGAAGATCATAGAGTTTATTATTTGGGAACACGTCCCAAATTGTTTGCCATTTTTTATTTCTTTTGTAATTTAGTTTTTGTAATCTGTAAGTGGGAGTTTGACATTGATTATTTTCATTTTCTTTGCCCCTTTTGCTAGTTGGCGCCATGATTTCCCTTGATGCCTATATGGCTAAGAATCCAAGCCAATATTGTTTTTGAGCTTTATAACTGATAGCAAGTTTCTAGGATTTCTTGAATATAGGGATGATTTGTGTTCTTTTCTTTAATTGCTGTTAAACTAGACAGGGAGTCTGAGAATATTAGAAACTTCCTATCTTCTGAATTTTTTATAATTTTTTGCTATTGGCTCTCGTGACATTAGCGTAACGAGAAGAAAGTGTGTGTGTGTGGGTGTGTGTGTATATATATATATATATATATATATATATATAAAACAAATGTTTAGAAGTACAAAATTGGTATACTATTTTAAAAACAAAGAATTTATTGTGAGTCTCAAAGGCTCTTTTGTCCAACATCTCATCAGGAGAAAAATTATTGGAAAATGAACTAAACGAAAAGAACATTAATGACGAAAATGAAGAGCAAAAAAGAAACATAAATAAATACACACACACATAAATACACACACACATAAATACACACACACATAAATACACACACACACATAAATACACACACACATATATCTTGAGGCAAGAGGAATTCACATGTAAATAATTAGCGAGGGACAATTAAAATAAAATATATCCCCAATAAATTTAGAGACTTTACAAAATTCTTCTGCCGGTAGAGAGGTTTCCTTAATGATTTAGAGACTGATTCACAAAACATTTTTAATGATTACTGGAACCAGCTCGATATGTAATTTTTAAACCACTCCTTCTTATAGAACTTGGCACATGCTATATTCTCTAGTAGATGTTGAGCAATAGCCTATTTCATATTGGTAGGGGAGAGGCAACATGTTACTTATTTTGCAAAGTCTTCTTTTCAAAGACACATGCTGATTAATCCTCATTTATAAATGTAAGGTGCTATGCCCCACTTAACCAGCAGCACACTGGCAATTAAATTCATATACCAAATTATTCAATTTAATGTAGGGTAAAGCATCCTTATGAAACGATAGAAATGCAGACCTAGTACAAAAAAAAAAAAAAAAAAAAAATTACAATGCAGAGCAACAGATAAGAAACAATTAAAAAAAAATAAAAATTTATATATATATATATATATATATATATATATATATATATATATATATATTACACAGACACCAAAATACACAACAGTCTTTATTATAATGAAGAAAGGTTAATTTTCCTTGTCTTCTATTGAGCTGAAAAAGGGTTTAGTAGAATGTCCAAGATTCTAACCAAAGAGAACACAATGAGCCCTGCCACCATATTTGCAGAGGTTAGGGACATAAACTGTTCGCAAATACTTGTAACCCCACCTAAAACAGCTTATAAGTACCCATTTTGATTGTTAGAACTCCCCATATGCTTTTAAACTTTCATCCGAAACACTTTAGAAACATTTCATACCATTTATAAAACATTTTTTGAAAATAGTGCTGTATTGGCAACCATAGTGTAAATTTTCTTTCATACGAACAATAACCGTTAATTATTCATAGATCAATACAACCATTAAAAATACTGTATAAAATATGTGTAACAAGACAAAATATTGCATAAAGTTTAAAACATTTTTTAAAAATGAAACCGTGATCGTGCCCCCAGACTTAGCATAAATTTTCTTCCATACGTACAATAAAAATTTTCTTTTACACAGACAGAGGTAAAACTATTGAAAATATTAAAATCCATACGGGTACACTAGTAACAGACAAAAACAAAAATACTTGATAATAATTCTGCCGCTCAGGCCCCTGGAAGCCTTAGAGGAAACTGGGCGTTTAGGTGGCATATTAGAGCATATATAAAAGGAAAAAAACCAAAAGTGAATTCACAAACATTCACAGAACACAGCACTAGTGAATTAGTCAGGTCTACAACTTCTGTGAAAGTGGCCGAGCATTTTGTGTATCAGCCAATGGATGCTGGTCTTGTACTGCCATCTGACCACCCACCAATAGCATACAAGTATTGGAGCAAACGCACACATGCATTTAGCCACTTTTAAGATACCAGCGGGAGATATTTTTAAAAAATTGTGTAATGTCGTTAATATCAAAACGAGAAACGGTGGTGATGGTGGGAGGTATGGGGGCACCGTAATTGCATAAATGCAGCTGAGAATAAAAAATCTGCCAAGTACAATAAAAATTAGCAAGTATCAGGCACAAGGCTGTCATTAATGGGGAAATAATTATTCTGATATAAATTTAGAATTTCATTTTATGTTAGAATTTAACAAATTTTCAAAAAAATATCAAGTCCAAAAGTAATAAAAACAATTAGAAAGTTCTGACGAATTTTACCTGTTATTTTTATACAAAATGCTATACTGTAAAAAATTGTTTAAAAACTTGTTAGCAGTCGAATGTTTTAACCCCTTAAAAGTCAGCAGAAAACAAAAACCCTTGGTTTAGAGTAACAAACAAAAATAAAAAACTTGTGGGAAGGGAAAGATGAATCAGAGAAAAAAAAAGGTGGCATTAAAACTGCCACAAAATAAATAAATAAATTGGCATCAATAGAAAATAATTAGATTACATCACCAACCCTATGACACAAAGTTTCATGTTAAGGCTCAAGAAGAAGAGATAAGCTTTTTTTCTCTTTTAGTTAGTGAAACACCCCAAGCAAGGAGAAAATGTCACTAAGATGTAAGGGCTTACTGGGAGTGAAAGAGAATGAGAAGACTTTAGTGAGGCAAAAAGAAAAAAAAAAAAAAAAAAAAGACAGTCCAGGAAGATAGAAGATGGCCACTAAGTTTGCATTCAAATATTTGAAGAATTAAGAAATCTGGAGTTACACAGGCAAAAAGTGTGAGAAAAGAAACTATTAGAACAGAAGAGATATTTGCATCTAGCTAATTTAACAATAAAATGTTAAGACCTTGTTGATAATCTAGGCACAAAAAAAAAAGCTCATCAGAACAGTTCAGTCAGTCAGTTAAGTGCCATATATGATACACACTTTGGGTGATCATGTCTCGAAAGAAACATGACTGATTGGGCAGAAGATTATCCCACAGTAGGTTGCCATTGCAGTAGACTGGTTGCTGACCAAAGCTATAGAACCCAATGTCTTGTTATTTAACCCATAACTGGAGGGAAAAGACAGATTAATACCTTTCCCAAGGGTATTTGTATGCAAGTGAATGCAAGGTATTCAACTAGAATTTGAACTTGGCTCCCTGATTTGTTGTTCTGAGTCGATATCCACAACACACATTTACCATGAAAATATCTGAAGAAAAGATAGAGGAAAGCTATCAGTGAGAAAATGACTGAAGCCGAGATGCCAGGTCAGAACTAATAACATTACAGACTCTTCTTTGGATTTTGTCAAGAATCTCAAGATATACAGTAAGAGCACCAGACCAAATATGGCAGATGAATGGTAAGATTTATAGATGTGCAAGATGGCTTCTGATGAGTAGAATTGCCTGACACAAAATAGCATACCAACTCTCGTAGCAGCAGAGCTATCAATTGATTAGATATAATCCCTCCACTTGTGTCAGTGGAATGCACAAGCCTAAAAAAGTGCAAAATGTTGCTCTTCTGGAGGTTAGCATCAGCCATGTTAATGGCAGGCAGAAAAGGTTCTCTATGGTGATTAAATGAAAAAAGTTTTGTTTTGGAGATGCTGATTGGTAACCATTCTTGAAAATGACTCCCAGTCTTATCAAGTTGAACTTGTTACCAAGACAGGAGCACATGGTTGTTTCATCAGTATATTATCAAAAAAATAAATGTTTTAAAAATATTTAATATTAAATATAGAATTAATGTGGAGAAGTTTGTCACTTACCTGAGCAGAGTCATGCAAACTTCGAAGTTTTGTAAAAGTATTATTGTGATACTAGCAGTATAGCCCGGCATTTGCTCAGGTGTAATGAAAGCTTTTAGATATATATATATATATATATATATATATATATATATATATTGTAACTAAGTTGTTGAACTCGTAGGTTTATTAACCTTTTGTTCTTGCATTTACTTTTATAAAGAGTGCTCGATACAAATGTAGAGCGTTATAAAATTTTATAAAAAACAAAAAATAAAAAAAAAAAAAAAAAAAAAGCACACACCCCAATACAGAATAACAAATTAAATTAAGAAGAAACCAACCCCAAAACAAAACACCTACCAACCCCTAAACCAAATAACAACACGCAAGGTGCCAGCAGCCTAAATCCTCACAAGATTAATAGATTAACCTATCCTGAACTCAGCCACAAACAAACACTTAACCCTAAGACCTCAAAATACAGACCAACCCCTCTAACACACACAAAAAAAAAAAACAAAAAAAAAACAAATCCAACACAAATAAACGGGCTTTTCTACTAGATAATTCTCATTTCTAAAAAATCACCTGAAGATGAAGCCAACAACATAATGGGCTGGCTTCGAAACGCGAAAATTTTTGTGTAGTGATACTATGAATTTATAAAAACATTGTAACAACCATTATACTATATATATATTAGCGATTTTCTGCACTATTTTAAGAACTGCAACCTTGAAACTTCTGAATATTGTTTCTTATGTCTTTGTCTATGTGTGTATCAAATTTGATTAAAATCGGACCACTCCTCCTATAACCCGATTTTTTTTATTATCGATTTTCGATATTTATCGGGGGTACCTCGACACAAAACCTAGCTAAGAACACTCACGGATGTTTATAGTACAACTCTGTAAATTTTCAAGAAAATCAGTTCAGCCGTTTTGGAGTCTATAGGTAACGGAGACAAACACACACAAAGTTCCATTTATAAATAAGTTTAGATCTTCACTCTTTCAGGGTTTAGCTTCTGCTCTATCTCTATATTGAGCACTTTATGACAAGACATCTGCCTGCCAAAAATGCCTTTCTACCAGCAAACCACTGAAAAAACAGTAATCTTTACATTAATCATCATTAGAATTTAACAGTAATATTAGATATATCGATTATTCATCAATGATTATGAACTAGGTTATCTCATTTATAAAAAGAAACTATATTTTGTAATCAAAATTACTTCATTTGCAATGATTTGAAATATTATGATACTTCAATTACAACTAGTACATTTACTCTCAAAGTATTTGTTCTTATAAACCAATTTTGATTTAAATAATCTCCAAAGATTAGCGGCTAAATTTGAAAAGTTGCTAAACAAGTAAAACAGTCACAGGAACAACAGAGCTACAAATAAACTTTACTGCATATTATTTTAACATGAAAACAGTTAAATTATGACAATAAGATTGATTCCCTTGACAGAAAAAAAAGGTGGATTGAAATCTGAGAACTCTGGTATAAAAAGGAGCAGGGTAAGCTTCAAGCTCTGACAACTTACATAACATCACCTCGAAAACGGTGATTAAATAAAGTTGCTCAAAACCGTAGATTAAAACACAAAGATCCACTCATCAAGATCATAGCCACATAACCAAAGATCTTCAATTAAAAACTTTTAACAATGCCCTGAGCATGCTCAAGAATTCTATTCGTCCAGTGAGAAAAAGATTCAAGACAGAAGAGATAAAAGATAACCAAGTCATAATTCTCATTTTCAGCAGGCAAATCTGAACAGGAACAAAAAACATTCTGACAAGCAGATGAGACACGAAGGAAAAGAATGTCATAAGACAAATTCCTTGAGAGAAAGTTTGATGACAAATATTTACAGCCAATTGGGGAGGTACTAAAAGTATAATTTAACTTATTTAGCCATTAAAAAAAAAAAAAAAAAAAAATAATTTTTTTTTTTTTAAAAGAAAAGACAAAGTACATCATGACCGACTTAAACAACATCTCTAAAAAGGTTTCTGATGAAAACAACAAAGTCCTGTTAGGGATATTTTTCCCTTTTTTCATAAAATTTAAATATTTACAATTGAATCAATATTGCTAAATAAACCTGTCATCTGTCTAAATTTATGAAATAAGGTATTGTAACTATACTATTTACATCGTTCAAACTGTTGTTCATATATTTCTGACATTTCAACCACTGTACACTCCAGCCTTCTTCAGGATCTGTCTATATTTCTGAAATGAGGTACTGTAACTATTTACATTGTTGATATATTCCTGGTGTTTCGGCTGTTGTACGCTCTGGCCTTCTTCAGGTGATATAAGCTGGAACTTCAAATCAAACCCTTTATTTCATCCACTGGAGTAGATTGTTCTAGTTTCACATGCCATGCCTTTTTCTGGATATCTCAGTTTCAGTTATTTCCCATTAGTAACTCAGCTCTCCAAGTTTTGATCACCTCTGCTGTGGCCAGATATTGAACTCACTACTCTTTGGATTAAGTCACTGAATTACTTCAACTCATGATTTTATCCACATGGCCCAATGGATAAAAGTATTTGTTGAAGTAAAAAAAAAAAAAACATTACAATGAAATAAAATAATCATAGTTTCAGCTATTAGGCAGAATCATACAGTTGTAGGAATAATGACTTTTGCTTGTAACTGTTAATCATGTAAAAATTAAAACATTGGTTGTTTTGTACATTTATTTAGTGTACAAAGTCAAATGTCAACAAAAATTTGTTAACCATTAACATCATTTGTTGCATATTTTCATATTATTTTATGTTATCTTAACATTAATACATAACACTTTTTAAAATTATTTTCATTATGTCATTTTTCATATAAAGTCTGTTCTATAATAAAAATGTTAAAACAAAAAATAAGACATATTTCCCCTGAATTAGTCAACATTTAACCACAAATTCTATTGATTTTATGATCATAGTTCTTATGTGAATATTCAAAAAGTTTTCTAAAGATATACAACTTGACCCTATTGGGAGAAATTAAAATTTTAGCATATAGCGGCAAATATCAAAATCTGCCCTTTTTGAATTTGGCTCAACTCTTGTAACTCAGGCCACAATCAAAAATCCACCACACAATTTTGTACATATTTTGTCATAAGGCAGACAAATTTGTTGTCAATTTTTAACACATTAAAGATACATTTAAATTAAAAAGTCAAAGGCTAAGGTAAAGGTCCAATTATTATAGTTGACTTTTAAAAAACAATAAATCACTTTTTAGATCTACCCAGGTGCTTTAAAATGATATATAACTTAATTTTTTTTAAACAACTTCACTTTTCAAAAATGCTTTTTAAAAAGAGAGAGTCAAAATTGAAATAAAACCTAAACATATGATGAAAATGAATTTATACACGTTTTTGTTTTTGAGAATTTACAACAAAAATATTAAAAACACTCTTTATTAGATGCATTTATTTACAAGAAAAATTTTATATTTACAATATTCTAAAAACAATGCAATACTTATTTACCAATTTATAAAGAAAAAAAATATGAAAACAGTTTTTTTATTCATAAATTTATAAACATTTACTAAATTAAAATGAACCAACTATAAGGAAAGCCTTGTTTACCATTTTATAAAGGATGAACCGATTGGCAATTAGGTGATGTTTTGCCAACCGTTCCAATAAAGAATCTAATAAATAAAATGTTTATTATTTTTGTTGTAAATTTTAAAGAAGGAAAAATGTATAAATTCACTTTCATTATTTAGACTTTATTATGATTCTAATCATTGCTGAAAAGTGAGGGTAGTTAAAAATGTGGTGTCATGGGAAACCCAATCCTTTTGACACTCCATCTTATTGTGGGCACCGTTTATCCATGCTTGCTATTCTTTCTCTTTACTTCCGGGAGGGGGGGGGGTCTAGAAACTAAAGTAAATGAGGTACTTCTAAAATCATAATTTATTGCTTGACTGATGCATACCACAATAGCTGTGGTATGCACTTAGGTGAGAGAATAGGCTGCCGTGACAGCCATGAGGAACCATAAAATGAAAGTAGATACTCCGTCTATAATTTTATGTCTGTCATTCCAAGCATTGCTCAAACAATTGAACTCATTCTGTGGGGATTTTATATAGTTTCATTCAATTCCTTCTACAGCCTTCTTCAGGCAAATAATCCATGAAAAAGGAAAAGGATCTGTCTCTTTTTCTTTCAAACAATACTAGATAAGCAAAAGAAAGTGATAACTAACTAATAGACCAAACAGCTGCGTTTATTCCCAGTAAAGAATGCCATTCTGACAATAACATTCAACAATGCAAGTGATTCTAATTTTGACACAGGAAGTGATCTCTAATTCCATTTCTGCTAACAAAAGAAAACCATACCCTGAAATCTACAATATATGCAACAAGTCAGGTTTTTAATTTTATCTCTAATAGAGTTTTCTTTTATCAATTATCTCAGCCAGGGTAAGGTTCTCTTCTCTCTCTAAATATTGGGTCCACTTGCAGTAAGGTGGCCACCGCTGAAAAGCACTCTTTTATAAACTTTGAAATTATTCAGTGACACATTGTGTGTGTGTGCACACACTTACAACTGCTGCTTGTTGTATCTATTCAATTTCCCACTTAGAACAGAGGATCAACCAAGTAATATATATAACCCCATCTTTGGTATCTAACAATTTCTAAGCTTCACTTTCATAAGGCAAATGGGGTTGATGGAATTCCTGTCACCGTCTTATTAAAAAAAAAAAAAAAAGAAAGAAAGAAAAAATAATAATAATAATAATGTGCCCCTAACCCTGGCTCCAGTCCTCGCCAAACTCTATGACGACTACCTCACTGCTTCATGCTTTCTTACTTGTTGGAAGTCCTCCTCCATAGTTCCTGTTTTTAAAAACTCTGGGGAAACCTCCAACCCCTCTAATTATTGCCCATTAGCCTCTTACCACCTTTTGGCAAGGTATTTGAGGCTATTATCAATGCTGAATTAGACAGCTCACAACCATCTCTCTTACAAACAGTATGGCTTTTGCTTTGTCAAGTCTACTGCTGATGTGCTAACAATCATCACTGAATATACACACCAGGCTCTTGATTAGAATGGTGAAACTTGTGGTGTTGCTTTTGATAATTTAAAAGTATTTGACAGAGATTAGCATACTGGCTTTTTATGCAAGCTCAAAAGCTAAGGTATTTCTAGACAATTGTTTGATTTAATCCACTTGTTCTTATCAAATTATGAAATGAAGGTTGTTTTGAATGGGCAAACTTTAAGTGCCTTTCATATGAATGCAGGTGTTCCTCAAGGAAATCCTACACCTTTTCTGATCTTCCTGATATAATAATCAGTTCCCAAGTCGGCAAAAATGCAGATGACACTACCATTTACTCCCATCTCAATAAGATATTTGCTAGGATTGACAAATTAAACCTGGCTACTGCCCTTCAAAAGGGACCTCCAATCTGTGAATGAATGGGGTGGGAAATGGCTCATAAATTTTAATGCCTCCAAAATGAAACTGCTCTCCCTTAACCACCATAGAGAAACTTTCTTGCCTACCAACAGAATAGATGACGTTAATCTCCTAGAGAGCAACACATTTTGCCTCCTTGGCCTTACTCTCTCAAATGATCTCAAATAGAATGACTACATTGAATCCATAACTGCATTTACTGCTAGAAAGGTTGGGTCATTGCTGCCGGGCCAGGAAGATTTTAATGAATGTTCAGTATAAACTGCATCCACAGCTTGGAACTTCACATCTTCACAAATTTACATGATGTCAGCTGTACAACAACAGCTATGACTTTTCAGCATTTATTTCCTGCATATCCCACCATTAGCTGTTGTGATGTTTAATTGCAATAAACGTGTATACCTTTGGTCCTATTGATTTTAAACCATTCAGAAAATAGCAGTTTGTTTTATAGTAAAGTTTTGTAATTTGCTTGAAGCATTGTGTAAAATAGGTCTATGGTTATGTCTTGAAGGCTGTCACAATGCGTTGAGTAAAATAAAAGAAGGTAAAGAAGTTTTTAGGTATTACCTATTTATTAAACATTAATATTTCGAGATCAAAATCTCATTTTCAGAATGGCAGAGAAGTGTGCGTCTGTCCGAGTGTGTTCTTGGCCTTTCAAAGAATGGTCATTCCTCATTCCTGGCTGGCTGTCTGCTGCTGTCATTAATTTTACTGTGTGTGTGTGTGTGTGTGTGTTTATAGTATATATATGCGATTTATAGTTGGGGCCTTTTTTGGTTTGATGATAGATAAACCACACATATAAGCAGACTAAGTGTGACCTGACCATTGGTTTGACTTTTGACTGGGTTGAAGAGGATCTAATTCATTACTGTTTTATCTAGTGGTGTGTGCGTGTCCGTGACTGTGTCATGTGTGCATGTTTATGTGCACGTAGTTCTTGCAATTTAGTCTACTTTTTATTGTGTGTGTACGTGGTGTGTTATAGACACCTCCACTAATTTGCCCGGTGGGGTGGGGGGTGGGGGTAGAATAGCGTAAAATTATTATTATTTTTTTTTTTAATTTTTATATCCTATAGGATTGCTATTATTATTATTATTATTATTTATTATCCTCTATAATAAACAGTATAATGAAAAAAGAACTTTATGAATGTTTTTTTTTTTTGTAAATTTTTTAATATTCAGCATTGGCATCAAGTCTGTATGCCGAAATATTGGAGGTACCCAAATGCGTGCATGTTTGTTTTATGTTGTTTAAGTGAACAATTACCAAAATTGATAGTTATATTTTTAGAATAGAGACCTTTGCATCCTGTGTACTTACAAAAATGGACATATATTTGTTGCTTATACAGTTTGGTCATTTTGTTACCAATTTTCTTAAATTTTTTTTTTTTTTTTTTAAATTAATGAACCATCTTAGATTCCTGTGTAGAGGGATAAATCAAATTTCAACTAGCTTAACTACTTAAACATG
This sequence comes from Ascarosepion bandense, assembly GCA_037127315.1. NCBI lineage: Eukaryota > Metazoa > Mollusca > Cephalopoda > Sepiida > Sepiidae > Ascarosepion > Ascarosepion bandense. The sequence goes on along the minus strand of JBBBDQ010001008.1, from coordinate 422,378 downwards.
AATCAATTGCAAAAGAGCATTGAACACTGGGAGAAAAAGCACAGCGCCTCAGTGGCCTTTCTCAACTTAGTTGGAGTGAAATGACAAAAGAATTTAACATGCTCTGGATAAGTTGCACAAGCAGGAATTTGAGACGTTCAAGGCATGCCAAAAAAAAAAAAAAAAAAAAAAAAAAAAGACACTTAAGTAGTTGATACATTGTTGTAGGAGATATACTTATGTCTGCCATTAACCTGTGAAAGTGATTGCCAACATCATCAAATGCCAGTTCAGTATCTATGAGGAAGCAATAAAGAACAAAGTCCTCAAATTTACATCTCCCATAAAGCAGGTACCATACTTTGACATCATAGCAGTGATATGGAAGAGTCAGATTTGAGGATCCCCAAAGCTCAGGAATACAAGTTGAAACAAAGTGAGAAAAGCACTTGAGAAAGCTAACCCCTCCCAAACTAGACATCACATGTGAGATAAAAACAGCTATCGAAACCCTGTAAAATGATAACAAAACCATCATGCTGCCAACAAAGAAAATGTCTAGCCTAATTGGAGATGGTAGCTAAAGCAAAGCCGAAAAAAAAGAAGGTGGGGTTTGGCCCACCTGAGAAGCTATTCTCCAGACCCTGAACAAAAACAGCTGACTCAATGTTATAACAAGCTACAAGGCATGTATGGCCTGAGAATTCTTGAGGTCAGTTGTTGAAGATTGGTTTGCTATCCACTGAGCAAATTCCTTGCAGATAAAACCAACCCACAAATAGGTAGAGTCTCCATCCTCTATAAAGAACTCTGCCCACTTTGATCCGACCAGCCAACCAGAATTGGATCTCTCTCAAGTAAAGCAAAAGAGTATCCCAGTAGATAACCCCACCGAGATGTTGACATTCTGCATATGAAACTTCAAATTGCGTCCCTGCATACACAGACTGGAAAAAGGCTTAACAATAGAACTGAGATTATCTCCAGTAATGGCAAACATATACAGAAACCCCATCATATCACTTAAATACAATGATGACATTTTTACACTCCAGTCTCAGCAGGAAGATGTGTCAACATCGCTAGAGCATCCGAACTCAATAAAACATTCAGTACAATACAGAAAGAAAAGAAAGATTCACAGAGTAGGGCTTCTGAAATGTCCATAAATCATAAGCTAACATTTACCAGACAATATCTAAACTTCAATTACCACTAACCATGCAACTTCAAGAAAGAGACTACCTCTTTTTATAATCATGTTCACCTAATACATGGCCCAACAGCCACTCAAGGTAGAGGGTTACCATGTGGTGTTGTATAAGCATAAGAAAAGGCAAGTACAGTTTATGAAGTTATGTAAAAAAGTTAATGGTGAACTCTTGGCAAGGAGACATAATTTCTGAGATCTCTTGATCTACAGGATGACATCCCAGATAGAAGGCATAACCCTACTGCTCACCATGCAGGGAGTGATAATTGGTTATAATTGTCTGGGCTTGTGATGTCACTAATTGAACCCTGAAAAAGTGTCAATATATGTTGTCATGGTTCCAGAACCCATTAGGTGTAATCACATGGCATAGGCTTGCTGGTCAACCTAAATACATCATGTTGCACTGCTTTATGACGATTTGCATCCCCCAATCATCCACGGACTACTGTACCCCAATGTACGGGTTATTTCAGGTCATCAGGACTCGAGTTGCCTAGAATTGGCTAGAGGAACATTCTAGAAACTTCAGCTGACATGAATGCAATTGAGAATTTCTGGAGAAATCTCTTTGTACACAAGACACTTCCTAGAAATATTAGGGAACTGTTGTGAACAGATATTGAAGCAGCAGGGTCTTCAGACCTCTTGTATAATCAATGTCATTTCAATCTGCTGCACTTCAATGGATTAGTGGTGAGAGGTGGGGAAGAATCTACATGATACAAGACGCCGATTCTATGATCTGTCAATGTAATCATAATTTCTCTTCTAAAGATTTTTAATAAGAGTACATTTTTCAATAAAAGTTAAATATTAAATGAAAATTTTGAGGGAAGACGTGATGAAGAAAGAAAAAAAGAAAAAGGAAAAAATTACATTTAATTATGCTTTATAGCTCAGTAAGCAAATAACATTTTTTTTAATAACCATTAGACCCCAAGAAAGGTCATAAAGCCACTAATACGCAAGGGGTTACTCAGTGTGAAAGAAAAAGAAAAATATTAAAACGAGAAAATAATAGAACAGGAATTAAGACAGAAGATAACCATCAACATTACATTTAACTTTTTGAGGATCAAAGTTGGCTGGAAAGCAAGAAGCCAGAAGAGAGTTTCACATGTGAAAAGTGTGAGAGAAGAAATTGTTAGCATAGAACTTAGTTACATCCAGCCATTTCAATTGTAAAACGATGAGAAGTAGTTAGAAATCTAGTCCTGCAATTAAATTCATAAAGTTGAGGTGCCAAAGAGGAAAGCTCATAAGAAAAACAATTACAATGGAAACATTTACAGAAAATGGGAATCCACATTTTGGCAATGGGAAAGTGAGTGAAACTGAGATGACAGGTGAGTACCAACAACATTGCAGATTCTCCTTTGGATATTGCAAATACGCTTACATCATTAAAAATTGAATATTTTTTTATACTAATCTTAACCCAATACAATACCCAAGAACCACTCAAAGTAGAGGGTTATTGTATGGTATTGTGTGAGCATATGAAAAGGCAAGAAGCAAAGTTCATGGGGAAAGATAACAGTTAATCATAGACGTGAAAAGGTCAAGATTGTAGTGATTGGGAAAACATCCTGCCAAGAGTCTGTTCCACAAAGCAGCAGTTCTTGGGAAGAAGCTGTCCGAGTAGAACTTACTTTTTATTAATGAAATACAAAGGGAATAAAGCTGATTCATCTTTGTGTACGTCACATGGTGGGTCCCAGCTGCAATATCGGAGCTGGTGGAATGAGAAATGTTGCGGAAGATTATAGAGGGGATAATAATTCATCACCCATAAGGCTGCATAAATACTTTTGAAATCTTTTACCAAGAGAGATAAGTGAGGACTGTGTAGCTCCAGCCCAATGGCAGCAATGCTCCATCTTTGGTCTGATCTGACTCTTGGGAAGACAAAGTACAGCAGTGGCAGTCAGATACTATCTGGAGTATCTGACTGCCATTTTTCCAGCATCTTTAGCAATAAATTGGACATAAGAGTTCAACTTGAGGTCTGGGAGAAACTTTAGTCACAATAAAAGGCAAGGATGCTCCTTGAGAGAACGTACCCGTCTTTTATTTAGGGGGAAGTTCAGCATCTGCTTGGTGGTGCTGGCAGCAGTAGTAGAATTTTTACAGTTAAAAAAAAAAAAAGTTACGGAAAAAAAAAAATCACAGAAATCATTTGCAACTAATTAACCAAGTGTCATCTTTTTTTAGTATGCAGAAGATATTTTTGGCTAGCCTATTATTCATCAAGGATGTGCACTGTGGTACAGTGGATATCGGCTCAGAACGAGAAATCGGGAAGCTGAGTTCGAATTCCAGTTGAATTCATTGCATTCACTTACACGCAATTACCCTTGGGAAAGGTATTAATTCGTCTCTTCCTTCCAGTTATTGGGTTAAATAATAGGACAGATTGGGTTCTATAGCCTTGGCTGGCAACTAGTCTACCGCAGAAAGCAATGGCAACCTACTGCGGGATAATCTTCTGCTCAGTCAGTCATGTCTCTTTCGAGACATGATCGCCCAAGCATGTCTCACGTATGGCACCTAACTGACTGATTATTCATCAACTGTTAAATAACTACCATTAGTAATTCTAGTAGTTTTAAAATTTCGACTCCATTATTGCACATTTTTTAATTATTTTTCAACAATCATTGTGTTTAAATTTATGACTTGACAATTGTTCTTAAAGTAAAATATGCGATATTTTAATAAACTAAATTTTTGTAATCTCAGAATAATTAAATCCAGTATCCTGCAAATATAACTGCAAAGATATTGGCATAAATGATTTTGATTTAAAGTCTCTGGAAATAACCAAGCAGTTTCACACAGATTTGGTATAATGGCACCTATTATTTGATAAGTTTGGCACCTTGAGGATCAATAATATCTGTTTTAATGTTTAATTTTAAAATGCAAAGTAAAACGAATTTATAAAGTGGTGAAGTTGTATAAATTTATTACTGAAATATCTTAAAGAATTTTTTTTTTATATATATGACTGAAAAAAAAAAAAAAAACAAAAACATTAATGAATAAGTACTGAAAATTTAGTTTGACTCGGAATTGCTTGATTTTTGGCAAATATTTTAAAACAGGCATTTTTTGTTTTTTGCCTTCATTTCCCCCCAAAAAACGCATCCATTTATTTTTGGTGGTACCTACGTAGGTACCTCCACTCATTTTCAATATTTAAATCTTAAAATGAATTTTTAAAAATGTTTTATTTTAGTTTTAATTGAAAGCTAAATGATTAAATTTATTTCCACTAAGCAAAATACTCTGGTGTATTTCAAACAGAAACTATATTCATATAAACCTAAAAAATTTTCAACGTTTTTTTTAATCTTCCAATTTTTCGGCATTTTTAAGCGATCGACACATTTGTAAACAAAAGTTAACTCTTGGTTTTAAAAATCTTACAAAAATAAAACACATCTGTGACACATGATTTTTGGAAAATTATCAAATTTAATGTTACATTAATCTGATTTACACAATTATTATTTATAGCATGAAATTTAGAATAAACTATTTCTTAAACACAGAGTTCAACTTTTTGATCATGCCACCATATTTGAAATGTGTTAGTGTTGACTGTTGACAGATGCGAGATAAAGTAAGTGACATAATTACACAATTTTTTTTTCCTGTAAGAGGAAGAAACCCTGAAACACTTGACCTTAATTTGCACATAGAAATTAATTATCATACGAAAAAAAAAAAAAAAACTTTCAAAAATAGGAAGGCACAAGGATTTATTTTAAACTTTTTGAACTAATCCCAACAAATGTTTGGAGTATTTTAAAAATATTTTTGAAACTTTTATAATTATAAAAAAATGGAAACAATTAAATTTTCATTATTAATCGAATTTTTTTTTCTTCACACTAATGTCCTTAATTTATTAAGGCAACTAAAAGCTTATCAAATTAAATATTTTTTATTTTATAGGGAGCAGATTTTCGGAAATAAAGGCAAAATTTTTAAAAAATAGATAATTTACAAATACAATACATTCCCAATAAGTCCTGCGTTTAAAATCAATTTTCGCAACAAAATTTAATTTCTTAATTAAAATTTCATGAATTTTGCGTGGAAGGAGTGGGTAACGGATGTTTATTTTTACCAAGATTTTTTTAAAATAATACTTTCAAAAAATAATTCAATTCATTTGTGAATAAATCCTGAAAGTTTCATTAAAATCCGACAATTACTTGATTTTTGCAAGAATTTCTAAATTAAATGTGTTTGTCACCGGAAAAAAAAAAAAAAAAAAAAAAAAAACGTTTTCCATTGTTTCTCTCGTAACGATTTAACTAAAAATAAAAAATAAAAATAAGATTTTTTTGCCAAAATTTCGAACGTGTAACGTGTTAGAAGGGATTAAATTTTTTGAAAAAATAATTAAAATTATACTTTGAATTTTCCTGTTAATAATAATATAAAAATGTTGATGAAAAATTTAATTGAAAAACGTTGTTTTTATTAAGTTTGAGACATTTTTTTATTCATTCATATGCTGTTTAGTGTTTTTTTTAGCGATTAAATCATTTATTTCACGCAATAAAGTTTGAACAAATATTAAATAAAATTAAAAAAATAAATTTGGTGCTTAATTTAAAACGTTATTTTCTTTTAGACAAGAAAAAAAATCTAGCCTTATATATATATATGTTGTTTTTTTTTAAATTACAATGTACCTTCCATTGCGACTTGGAATTTTTATTGCTGCTTTAGCTTAAGAAATCACGTTGTATGAGAATATTTTTTGTTTTGGCTTTTGAAGGTGGAGGGATTCACTTTTATGAAAATTAATTCGTCATCTGGAAATCTTTTTTTATTAAATTTGTATAAATTTATTATTTAAAAAAAATCCTGGTCGCAGTGCCTAATTCTACCCAAAATGCAAATAAAAAATATATATCCCAGCTCACGATGCGACAAAAATAATGTCTCAGATCTTTTACACCTGACACAAACGTAAAATTTCTAATTTAATTTTAAAATCGTTTGCGTGTCCAGTGAAGAAGGTAGGATTTGAAGGTAGGATAAAAAAAAAAAAGTTTTAAAAAATCTTCGAAAATTGTATAAAAAACTAAAAAAAAAACTTTAGTTTTCGCCACGTGGATTTTTTTTTTTTACATGAAAAATGTTTAACATTAAAAGTAAACATCTGAAATAATACAGTAATTAGATTTAAATTTCAACACAAATCTTATTGAAAATTTTATCAACATTTTAAAAAATAAAGTGTTCTTTACAAAAATGTTTTTAGAGAGACTTAGACGTAGGCTACCTTAGTTCTCGTCATTGCTGTAACAAATATCGAATGACAAATCTGATCAGAACAATTGTACAGGTAGTGTTTTTAAAAAATATATTGGAAGTTAATTTTATATCATAAATGACATTTTGAAAATTCAATATTGTACTTACTGTTGTGTTGTTAATAAACACATTCACAACGATTCACTTTCTGCTAAAGCCACGTGGTTACAACAAATATAACTTCCGTTTCCGGTCACGTGATTCTGATATGGTTACTCCAGTCTTAATGCACTTGTAAATACAGTCTTTAATAGTTAAAAAAAAAATAAAAATAAAAATAATAATAAAAAAATGACCAGTGTATTTTTGTTAAAACTTTTTTATTCAATAACCAGACATTACTTGAATACACTGGACGTGGTCCACTTGTTAAAAAAAACATTGGGAAATTTTCTTTTGAGAAATAATTTTTATAGATTAGCACTTAAAAATTAGTCTTTTTACTCTTTTTATTTTTTTTATACTGTACTAAAGTTCACCTTGTACAAGACCCCCCCCCCAAAAAAAATACTCAAGGTAAAGAGTTACTGAAGGCTATTGTTGAATGAATGGTAGGAGTAAGTAAGAGGTAAAAAAAAAGTGCAGTTTATAAAGATTTATGGAAAAGACATGTCCTGTTATTTAACCCATAACTGGAAGGAAGAGACAGATTAATACCTTTCCCAAGGGTATTTGCACTTAGCTGAATGCAAGGAATTCAACTGAAATTCGAACTCGGCTCCCCGATTTCTCATTCCAAGCCAATATTCACTGAACCACAACGAACACACGCCTTTCACATAACAAGTGAAATAAAAATTTGAAAGTAATTTGTGTATTTAATAAATTCAAAAAACTAAAAACAATGGAACTGTGAATGTGCTGTAAATGCTTTGTTCATTTCACATTATACTGAAAAGCATGAACCCATTTCTCCCTGTGCTCTCTCCCATCACTGCATATCTTGAGAAAAACACCTTGTCAATGCCTTCTTACAATAATCAATGAAGAAAAGAGTAAATAAGTAAAACTCATTTTTAGCAAACCATTTTCTTGTACTTTAGATCCCCAGTTACAGACATATTTATGGATCTATAGTGGGTTGCTTATTGTTGCAGGTTAACAGAATTTGGCCTTGTGGTAGATAGCCCACTATAAGTCATAAAATGATTATAAAATCAAGAAAGGCAATTTGAGTAGAAAATAATATTTATATATATACATATCGATTAATCTTTTACAATTAAAGTAATGCTTGAAGGATAGGTCTAATGGAGGTTAAAGTGTTCATGGCAAATAATAAGCTGAAAGAGATAATTAGTGCTTAGGAATGTGAGGAACGGAGGTATGTGAGGAATGTCTTTGAAGTAGTCGTTCCTTAGGTCAGTTAGTACTTTTGAGACAGTGAAGAAGTGATGAGAGGTGATGGGAGGCGAACGTAGTAGCCGCTTGACTTACGTCAAGGGGATTGGTCACACTCTTCTCCTCGGTCTCTGCCTGTCTATTGAGGTCTTGTCTGTATCGGCTTTTTATATCTGCTTTTTGGATCAAAAGCAGCTCGTTTTGGGATTTCACACTTGTATTTGATTCTGCACTTCCCATTGGCTGGTAAATAAAATTCGCGTAGGCTCGCGAAATGGAAATTTGATATTTGATTAATTTTTATTTTTCAACCGGAACATCTGCACAGACACGGATGCGCATGGACAAGTTTTGGTCATTTGCTTTCTGGTCGGTATAGAGCAAACATCTGGTTCCTTGCTTTTGCTCAGTCGGTATCACCACAGATCCTATTAGTGTATTCCTTTCCCTATGTATATAAGAGTTCTTATTTGTCCCTATTTTTTTAATCATTTCACCCCAAGCAAGGCATTCCACTGCCACTATTGCACATGGGGTTACATAGGGGAAGGTGAAGAGAAAGAGTGGTTAGATATAGGAAATGTCAGAAAGAGGGTGATAGATGTATAAGGATACTGAGGCTGGGGGTTGGGTAGATGAGAAGAGTGTTTGAAAGATAGTGTGTTAAGAGGTGTCTATTGACCTTACATTTAAACTCCTGGAGATTGTAGCCGTCGGGGAAGCAATCATGTGGAAGGGAATTCCACAGTTGGGAAGTGCAAGAAAAGAAACTGTTGGAGTAGAAATTGCGGTTGCATTTTATTGGTTTCACTGTAAAAAGGTGGGATCTAGTTGCTAATCTAGTATCTCATGCAAATTCGTACCTAGTGGGGCACAAGTGATCTAAGTTCATCGGAGCAGAAGCCGTGAAAGTATTTATATAATAGACACAGTGAAGCCACGTCGCGCAGGTGAGAGAGAGACTGCAGCCGGTCTGCCAAGTTGGTATCAATCACATTACAGACTCTCCGTTGTACTTTGTCAAGAAGCCTGAGGAGAATAGAAGGGGCACCTGACCAGATGTGAAAGCAGTATTCAATGCACGGGCAGATGGTAGATTTATATATGTGCAGGATAGATTCAGATGGAAAGTTTTCATGTACTGTATTGGACAAAAGGTAAGTTGTTAAATTGCATTAAGTGTTTAGTTTTCTCTTCTATGTGTCATCTCATTTCATGATGTAGATGGCTCTCCACAATTTCCATTCCTTTGTAGCATTTAGAAAGGTTTGCCTTTCTGCTATCCCTTCTAATCTCTTTTCTGCCAACCATTTATATAAGCTTGTTAGGCAGGTTATACATGGCTTTCCTCTGTCCCTTTTGCCTTCCATGTATCCTGGGAATGTCTAAATTCTCCGAGTCTTCTTCATCTATTGTGAGATCTAGAAATTCCATCTGTCTCTTTCTGATTTTTAAGTCAAAGTGTCCTTTTTTGCTTACATTTCCTTAAAATTTCATCATTATTCACATGTTATGTCTATGGTATTTTTAACATTCTTTACGAGAATCACATTTCAGTTGTCTCAAGTCCCATCCCTCTCTGTGAAGAAATTGTCCAATATTCACTGCCATATTGCATAATAAATTTGATTTGATTGCTTAATGGCATATCAAAACCATATGGGTCACTTAATGCTGAAATTTCATTTTCTTGTGAGCTTTGAAGTAACAAAAATATGATATATGTTATTCTGCTTTCACAATTGAATACATGGTAGAAAATACTCAGCTTTTGTGCATGTACATGTTTGTGTGGACGTAATTACAAGAGGCAGTGATACATGTGTTTTATGTCGTCATTTTGTGGAAGTTATAAATTGGAATACAGTTTGTCTTAAAAAACAGTATGATATTATATGGATTAATGTAATGAAAAAGTTCATTCATGTTTCGTTGGTTGAGGCATTTATATTACCAGCTACAGACTGGGACATGTAGATGGATGAGAAGTTGGTAAATGGGGAAGGGCTGTCCTATGATACAAACACAGAAGGTGTCCAGAATATTACCTATGCAAAAACAGTCAGGTGAGCAAGTGGAGCCCTGGTGAGCAGCAGAAGATTTTCCCAGTTTCTGATGCACACTGATGAGATCGAAAGTCAAAATAATCGGTCAGGGGGAAATCATTCACTGGCTAGCAGAAATCATTCACTGTTCAGAGGAAATCATTCACCGGTCATTGGAAATCTTTCACCAGTCAGGGGAAATCATTCACTGGTCAGGGGAAATTGTTCACCGGTTGGAGGAAATCATTCACCAGTCAGGAGAAATCATTCATTGGTCGGGGGAAATCATTCACCACTCAGTGGAAATCATTCACTGGTCTGGGGAAATAATACACTGGTCAGTGGAAATCATTTACCTGTCAGTGGAAATCTTTTACTGGTCAGGGGAAATCATTAGCTTGTCAGTGGAAATCATTAGCTGGTCAGGGGAAATCGTTCACCGGTTAGTGGAAATCATTTACTGGTCAGGGGAAATAATTCACCAGTCAGCAAAAATCATTCACTGGTCAAGGTAAAATCATTCACTGGTCAGAGGAAATCATTCACCGGTCAGATGAAATTATTCAACAGTCAGGGGAAATCCTTCACCGGTCAGGGGAAATCATTCACTGGTCAGGGGAAATAATTCACTGGTCAGAGGAAATCATTTACCTGTCAGGGGAAATCATTAGCTTGTCAGTGGAAATCATTTACTGGTCAGGGGAAATCATTTACCGGTCAGGGGAAATCATTCACTGGTCAGTGTAAATCATTTACCGGTCAGGGGAAATCATTCACTGCTCAGGGGAAATCATTCATTGGTTTGGGGATAATCATTCACCGGTCAGTGGAAATCATTTAATGGTCAGGGGAAATTATTCACTGGTCAAGGGAAATAATTTACCGGTCAGGGGAAACAATTCCCCGGTCAGGGGAAATCATTTACCTGTCAGTGGAAATCATTTACTGGTCAGGGGAAATCATTAGCTTGTCAGTGGAAATCATTTACTGGTCAGGGGAAATCATTTACCGGTCAGGGGAAATCATTAACTGGTCAGGGGAAACAATTCACTGGTCAGGGGAAATCATTCACTGGTCAGCGGAAATCATTTACGAGTCAGGGGAAATCATTCACTGGTCAGGGGAAATAATTTACTAGTCAAGAGAAATCATTCACTGGTCAGTGGATATCATTTACTGGTCAGGTGAAATAATTTACCGGTCAGGGGAAATCATTCACGGGTCAGGGGAAATCATTTACCGGTCAGGGGAAATCCTTCACTGGTCAGGGGAAATCATTCATCGGTTTGGGGGAAATCATTCACCGGTCAGTGGAAATCATTCTCTGGTCAGGGGAAATAATTCACCAGTCAGAAGCAATCATTCACCGGTCATTAGAAATGTTTCACCAGTCAGGGGAGTCATTTACTGGTCATCTGTAATCATTCACCGGTAAGGGGAAGTCATTCACTGGTCAGGGGAAATCATTCCCTGGTCAGGGGGAATCATTCCCTGGTCAGGGGGAATCATTTACCGGTCAGGGGAAATCATTCACTGGTCTGGGGAAATCATTCACTGGTCAGGGGAAACAATTCACTGGTCAGGGGAAATCATTCTCCGGTCAGTGGATATCATTCACCGGTCAGGTGAAATAATTTACCGGTCAGTGGAAATCATTCACCGGTCAGGTGAAATCATTCACTGGTCAGGGGAAATTGTTCACCGGTCAGGGGAAACAATTCACCGGTCAGTGGAAATCATTCACCGGTCAGGGGAAATAATTCACCGGTCAGCAGTAATCATTCACCGGTCATTGGAAATCTTTCACCAGTCAGGGGAAATCATTCACTGGTCAGGGGAAATTGTTCACTGGTCGGGGGAAATCATTCACTGGTCAGGTGAAATTATTCACTGGTCTAGGGAAATAATTCACCGATCAGCGAAAATCATTTACCAGTCAGTGGAAATCTTTTACCAGTCAGGGGAAATCATTAGCTGGTCTGGGGAAATTGTTTACCGGTCAGTGGAAATCATTCACTGGTCAGGGGAAATCATTTACTGGTCAGGGGAAATCATTCACTAGTCAGGGGAAATCATTTACCGGTCAGGAGAAATCATTCACTGGTCATGGGAAGGAATTCACCAGTCAGGGGAAATCATTCACCGGTCAGGGGAAATCATTCTGAGTGAGAGTAGTGTAGTACGTTTATGCATTCATCTCAGTCACAGATGGACTTGCTCGTTTAATGGCATATCAACACTTTAAGGGTCATTTAATGTCAAAATTTAATTTTCTTCAGAGCTTTGAAGTAACAAAAATATGATATATGTTATTCTTCAGAGTTGAATGCATGGAAGATGATACTCAACTTTTGTGCATGTACATGTTTGCGCTGCCATAATTACTAAAGGTGGTGATATGTGTTTGATGTAGTTAATTGAAGTTAAATTTTGGAACACAGTTTGATTTTTAAGATATTGTTGGATCAATTGATTAATGTCATGGAAATGTTTTTTCATGTTCGTTGTTTGGTTGAGTTTGTTTATCAACCAATTAAGGTTATTTAATACTGAAATCTAAATATTTCAAACAATTGTATGGCTTCATTTAAATATATGTTGAATGTAATTATATGCCTTTAACTACAGATAAAATATATTGTTGGTAATTTTACTATAAATATGTATTCACATGAATGAATAAAAAATGTTACTTTTTCTATGCTGGAATTAATAAAAAAATGTTACTTTTTCTATGCTGGAATTAATAAAAAAAATGTTACTTTTTCTATGCTGGAATTAATAAAAAAAATGTTACTTTTTCTATGCTGGAATTAATAAAAAATGTTACTTTTTCTATGCTGGAATTAATAAAAAATGTTACTTTTTCTATGCTGGAATTAATAAAAAATGTTACTTTTTCTATGCTGGAATTAATAAAAAATGTTACTTTTTCTATGCTGGAATTAATAAAAAAATGTTACTTTTTTCTATGCTGGAATGAATAAAAAATGTTACTTTTTCTATTTATTTAAAAATGTATTGCTAGTATTTTTATTAGAAAATTGTATTTTTATTCTTTCATAGTGTTTTCTCTTGATCAGAGGCCTTGCTGCCAAATGTAATTTATCATCATGCCCAGTACAAATATTACATAATGGTTGAGTATTCTTTTCTTTCTTTCTAATTAAATTTTCCAGTTTTTTATACTTTGCTTAATTTTTGTAAGGTATATCTTGCTATTCCAATGTACCATTGCATTGTGGCATCACAATTTCTGTCCTCTGTTAAAAAATCTTCCTAGATATTTAAATTTTTGTACTTGCTTGATTTTGGTGTCTCCAATTTGTAGTGTGCATCTCAGGCTGTTCCTTTTTCTGACAATGGTACGTTCTATCTTCTCACAATTGATGCTTGATCCTTTCTTCTCATTTTAATCACCCAATGTGCCTTTTAATTTCAAGAATTTTTTCAGAAAAAACTTCCTAGAAAACAACCAGGATAAAGGTATTAATCCAAACCAATCAATGCATAATAAACATTTTTCTTTATTGATTTTAGCATAGAAAAGGGTAACATATTTTTATTCATTCTAGCATAGAAAAAAGTAACATTTGTTATTAATTCAAGCATAGAAAAAAGTAACATTTTTTATTCATTCCAGCATAGAAAAAAAGAAGCATTTTTTATTCATTCCAGCATTAAAAAAAGAAACATTTTTTATTCATTCCAGCATAGAAAAAATGAAACATTTTTTATTCATTCCAGCATAGAAAAAAAGAAACATTTATTCATACCAGCATAGAAAAAAGAAACATTTTTTTATTTATTCCAGCATAGTAAAAAAGAAATATTTTTATTCATTCCAGCACAGAAAAAAAGAAATATTTTTTATTCATTCCAGCATAGAAAAAAGTAACTTTTTTATTCATTCCAGCATAGAAAAAAGTAACTTTTTTTTTCATTCCAGCATAGAAAAAAGTAACATTTTTATTCATTCCAGCATAGAAAAAAGTAACATTTTTATTCATTCCGGCATAGAAAAAGTAACATTTTTTATTCATTCCAGCATAGAAAAAAGAAATATTTTTATTCATTCTGGCATAGAAAAAAGAAATATTTTTATTCATTCTGGCATAGCTGATGAAAGAAAAAAATGAACACTTTCAGTCACTGCTGCTGCTTTTTTATTTTAAATGATCTCTGAAGTTTATGGATAAGGTACGATGAATAATCAAATGTGTCAAAAGTGTATCATTTACACTATTTACATTGTTTGCACTGTAGTCTTCATCTTTGTTACTATATTCAAGGACACATGGCCTAGTGGATAAAAGCATTGGTTGGATCCAGTGACTTTATCCAAAAAGTTGTGAGTTCAATACTTGGTAACAGGTAAACAAAAACTTGGAGAGTTGAGTTAAAGGGAGATAACTGATACTGAGACATTTGGAAGAGGCATGACTCATGGAACTAGAACAATCTACTCTGGTGAACAAAATAATAGGTTCAGTTTGAAATTCCAATCACCTGAAGAAGGTTGGAGTGTATAACAGCCGAAATGTGAATTTGGCAACAAAGATGACAACAGGCTGAACAATGTAAATACTGTAAGTAATTACAATACTTGTCTATACTTCTGAGACAAAGTAGTATTTACATTATTTACATTGTTCAGACTGTTGTCTTCATATTTGTTGCAATGTTCATATTATTTTGGCCTTCTTCAAGTTCTAGGAATTTCAAACTGAACCCTTTATTTCGATCACTGGAGTATATCATTCTCATTCCATGTGTGATGCCACTTCTGGTATCCATGTAGTTATCTCCCTTTAACTTAACTCTCTAAGTTATCTGTTCACCACTGCTGTAGCCTAAATCTCTTGCTAAACAATACCTCATCTGGTAGACCAATTGATGTTTATAACAATCAAATTATTATTTGAGAGTAGCCAACATACCCCAAATTGTTGTGTTTTTTTTTGTTTTTTATTAATCATTTCACCCCAAGCAAGACATTTCACTGCCACTTTTGCACAGGGGGTTACGTAGGGGAAAGTGATGAGAAAGAGTGGTTAGTTATAGGAAATGTCGGAAGGAGGGTGATAGACGGATGAGGATACTGAGGATGGGGGTTGGGTAGATGAGAAGAGTGTTTGAGAGAATGGCTGTGAGTTAGTGTGATAAGAGGTGTCTATTGACCTTACATTTAAACTCCTGGAGATTGTAGCTGTTGAGGAAGCAAGTATATGGAAGGGAATTCCACAGGCAGGAAGTGTGAGAAAAGAAGCTGTTGGATTAGAAATTGAGGTTACATTTTATCGGTTTCACTGTAAAAGGGTGGGACCTAGTAGCTAATCTAGTAGCTCATACAACTTCATACCTAAGGGGCACCAGTGATGTCCAAATCAAGTATTGAAAATAATCTTTACTATCTTGGTTATGTTAAATATGTCTACATTCATCTTGCATGACCTCACCATGACCTCACCGTGACCTCACAACTTCAGATCTTTTGTTGCACTAAGTAACTTTTGATTCATCCCTTTGTGCTTCTGTTGCTCTATCCACAAACTCATTAAGTAGGTTACTCTCTCTTTTTGCTTCTTTTGCTTTCAAATGTGGCCTGTGAGTTTAAGTCTTTAGACCTTCTTTTCTCATTATTTGTCCTAGAAATTTCAATTTCTCTTCCTGATTGTAAGTATAATAAAAAAATAATGAACTATTAGGCAATATGGAAATGTCCTGCTTGTGAAACAAATTCTAATGAGTGATGAAAAGTGAATACTTTACAACAGTCTAGAAGGCAAGAGATTGGGTGGCAAACAAAAATCACAACTAACTACACTATAACCTGATCCAATGAAAGTGATACTATGAATATATAGAGGGGATTAGAAGGGAATCCTCTACTCTTAACTACTTCTGGAGAACCAAAGGACTGATCTGAGTAAGTCTTCTTTTATGTGCTGTGTCCTTTCATGAAGTAGGTGATCATGGCACTCCACATCTCCCTATCCCTTCTAACTCTTAACACCCCTTCGCCTGTTACCCTGCTCAATCCCCACTCAGCCATCCATTTGTTCAGGTCCATCAAGTATGTCACACATTGCTTTGCCTTGTCTCTCCTTCCATCCAGTGGGCATCAGATTCTCCAAACCCTCTTTCCTCACTACATGTCCCAGAACCTTCAGCTGTCTTTCCTGATGTTAAAAATCAGTTTCCTTTTTTTGTCTATCATAAAATTGGAAAAATATATATCAGCCAATCAGCTTGAAATTACATTAGATTCATCCAGAGTGTACAATTTTATTATAAATATGATCAATTCTTGCTTGTTAACTAGTCTTTCAGTGAACCTTTGATCAGGGTGTTTGTTCAATCATTTGTTACACAAACAAAACTAAAATTCTCACACTTAAGGAACTACTCACATCTTTAGCATATTTATTCAAGTAGACAATAATTATAAAAATGTGGGTGCTAAATTGTTTACAGGCAATGAGAGTTGCAACTAAATTGCTTGCCTTTATTTCATGCAAATCACTGCTGAAATTTCGTAGACACAAAGAAAACAATGTAAGTTTCTGTCTATCCTCTCCAAATCCTCGTCATCTCTCACATGTTCTGGCCATGGTATCCCCAGCATCCTTCTGTAGAATCACATTTTGGTTGCTTCAAGTCTTTCCTTCATCTTTGATGAGATTGTCCAGCATTCACTGCTATATTGAAAAACAGACATCGCATAACAATCCAGTACTTTCTTTCTTTGTTTCCAGCAAAATTTTCCTGTCTCTTAATACTCTACTCAGCTTCTGGAATGCATCTTTGACCATGCCAATACGCCTTCGGATCTCTGTATCGCACTTTCCGTCCTCTGTTAGGACACTTCCCAGGGATTTAAATTTTTGTACCTGTCTGATTTTAGTATCCTCGACTTGTAGTTGGCATTTTGGGCTCCTCTTTTTGCTGATGACCATACATTCAGTTTTCTTGTAGCTTATATATAATACCTTCTTTCCACTTTCTTCAGCTATCTTCTCTAGTAGGTCTTGTAGTTTCCTTTCCATGTCTGCTATCAGCAGTGTATTATCTGCGTATCTTCTATTGTTCAGATTGTGGCTGTCAATTAAACCAGCTAAAGGCAGCAATTTACAAAAGACATCCAGAATTAGTTAAGAGAAAAGAAGTTTTAATTTAATTTGTTCAAAGTCAGACCATATATTTCTTTGTTATGGATTGATTAAAGAATTTTCTTTCATCTGTTATATTCATCAAATATTGTACATTGGGATTATTATTTATTCTGGTGTTAATTCAGGCTCCAAAGGAGAATCTGTAATGTGATAGGTCCTGACCTTGAAGCTTGACTCCAGCCACTTTCTCATTATTGGGATGTGGCTTCCCTCTGTCTCTTCTATAAATATTTTCATGGCTTCTGCTCTGACAAACTTGGGTCACTCCACAAGAATTTACTCGAACAACCAGATTGGCAACAAGGTCTCACCTTTTAAAAGTTAGATCAACCAAATGCAGGTGAAAATTCTATTCCAGCAACTTCTTTTCTCGTGCTTCCCGCCTGTGGAACTCCCTTCTATATACTTGCTTTCTTGATGGCTATAACCTTCAGGAATTTAAATGCAAAGTCAATTCCTATCTCTTATTCACTTAACTCCAGCCTTTTCTACATCATCCCGTGTATCTTGTTCTTTTCCTTTCTCTCTACCTTTGCAAATGTCTTCACTCCTGTGTTCACATCCTTCTCTTGCCCTTTCTTTTTCATCCTCTGTAGCTGGTTAGTCTTTGTCTTCACTCTCCTCCTGTCTAATACTTCAACTCCCTTATGTAACCCCCTGCACATCAGTGGTATTAATGCTTTGCTTGGGGTGAAATGATTAAAAAAAATTCTCTTAATAAAAATATTAATTCCCTGAAAGATAGTAAAAGGCATATCAGATAATTTTTTTAAGATACAAGAGACACTACAAAATTAATGACCTGTAATTATTTCCATGGAAACTAGAACAGATCAAGGGAGCACAATAACACCACTGGATGGAGCAAGTTTTCAGCTACCAAACACTATTTTTTATACTATTGGTTATGCATCTTCAAAGGGCTCTTCATTTCATGAGTTGACAGCTGTGCAGGGTCATCCAGAAAGTGGTTTGTCACACACATCTCTGTCAACATTGCTGAAATGCATTAACCATCATCTAATGATGTTCACATTCACAGTTTGGTTTCCATAAATATTCAGCCAGTGTTGATAAAGTTTGTTTTTTTTATGTGGAGAAATCTAATGGCACACTTGTTTCATATACACTTTCATGTCAGATGCCATTTTACAAGACTACTATCTGGAACAATGCCAAAAAATGATAGGCTACAAGAAATTTCAAACTGAACCCATTATTTAATCTATGTAGGTAGTTTGTGCTTGTTCCACTGTTCATGCCCAGGAATACTGCATCAAGTTATTGTTCAATACAGTTACTACTTTAACCATATCCACTGGACAATTTTCTAATGGATTAAAACATGGGTTTGTAAATTTGATTACGTGGAGATCATGAGTTCAATCCCTAAGCTGGGCAGTGTATACTTGAATTCAGTGGGAATATGATGAGTAATAACTGAACAGTACTAAATAAGTAAACAAGGTACCCTGGGACATGGGTAGTAGAGCAAGAACAATTTAGAAATTAGGTTAACTGGCTCAACAAGCATTTGATGTAGGGCCAGAGTGTAGCTGAAATGGTGGGATAATAACAACAAAGATAAAAACAATAGTCTGTATATAAAGAATGTATATATTTTTTTTTACATTACCCAATATTTCCACAGAATCATGAGGATTGAAAATTATGATCATTTTTGCTGCTATATTCACTGTGTTTCAGTTATTGTACCCTCTGGCCTTCTTCAGATGTTTGGAATTTTAACCCAAACTCTATATTTCGTCTACCGGAGTAAACTATTCTAGTTCCTCATGACATGCCTCTTCCAGATATCTCAGTATCAGTTATCTCCCTTTTAATTCAACTCACAAAGTTTTTTTTCCAGCTCTGCTGTAGCCAGATATTAAACTCCACTTGAACAAAAGCACTGTGTGACTTGACCCAAAGAGTTGTGAGTTCAATACCTGGCTACAGCAGAGGTGAATAAAAATTTGAGTTAAAAGAGAGATAACTGGTACTGAGATATATGGAAGAGGCATGACATGTGGAAATAGAACAATCTGCTCCACTGGATGAAATATAGGGTTTGGTTTGAAATTCCAAACATTTAAAGTAGGCCAGAGCGTACAACAATTGAAATGTCATAAATATAATAACAAAGACGAGGACAACAGGCCAAACAATGTCTCAGAAATACAGAATGAAAATTATGGCTAAAATTTTATGGAAGCTAAATAAAATGTTAAAAACATGTCAAAAGGTTGACAAATATGTG
This sequence comes from Ascarosepion bandense, assembly GCA_037127315.1. Classification (NCBI taxonomy): domain Eukaryota; kingdom Metazoa; phylum Mollusca; class Cephalopoda; order Sepiida; family Sepiidae; genus Ascarosepion; species Ascarosepion bandense. The sequence continues at coordinate 403,022 of JBBBDQ010001008.1, read as the reverse complement.
ATTACTGGGTGGTGCCTCATTTAAGAGGAAATTAAAATAGCTTGAATTGACTATGGGGGTAAGGTTGGGCATACTGTTTATATGTTTATATGACATGTAAGGTGTGGCTTTTGCTAGCCATAAAAGAACAACAAAAAATTAAAACCTTTCAAAAATTTCTTCAAGTCTGAAGACGGGATTTAAGTCAATGGTAAAGGTTAGGGTAATATTAACTGCTTCCCTATGAGGAACCATTTTGGCATTCATATCCTGCTTTTCATTGAAATTTATAAAATCCTTTTTCTAAAGACAAAAAAAAGTTTCTCAGGTCCAATTACTGTTATCATCCTTTCCAGTACTGATGAAGTTTCATTCCTAACATTTTATTTGAAGCAATGCAGAATGTCAACATCTTAGTCATTTTTTATCTTTGTTTTACAGATGCTATCCATTTTATCAGCTTGGAACAAGAAATCAGGAAGCCGAGTTCGAATTCCAGTTGAATTCCTTGCATTCACTTATGTGGAAAGGTATTAATTCATCTCTTTCCTCTAGATATACATTAAATAACAGGACAGATTGGGTTCTGTAGCCTTGGCTGGCAACCAGTCTACCACAAAAAGAAATGGGAAACTACTGCAGAATAATCATCTGTCCAGTCAGTCATGTCTTTTTTAAGACATGATCGCCCAAGTGTGTATCATGTATGGCACTTAACTGACTGGCTGTTGGTAGTTCTCAAGTAATATACTTTCTCTTATTTGGTACAGTTTTTTGTGATTCTGTAACATCAGTCCACAAGACCCTCAGGTTTTCCTTGCTCAAAGCCCTTTTTCACCATTGATCTTAAAAAGCGGCTGTATACAGGTGATAGTTTATATATTTCTGAATAGGTTTGGCACCATACATGACATTCATATGAAAGTCTTGTCCTGACAAGGCTATTTTAGGAACATGACTTGAGTTTTCAGGTTGATGTTTTAGTCTTGTAGCAACTGGCAGTGTTGGGTAAAACTACTTCTAGTGCAGCTTATTCTATATTCAATTTCCTTATATCCTACTAGAAGTATAGCCCGGTGTTGCTCGGGTGTAATGAAAGCTTTAAAACTAATCCATGGTCATGGAGCTCAGACTCTTTGGATGTTAGCACAAAAGACTAAAATGCAATAGTTGTTTCCAGTTAAATCAAAACTGTAGACTGAAAGAAAAATGAATGGATGTAAGTCAAATTTTGATTTCCTGCTATCGATATCAAATAAGTTTTTTCGTTGTAAACTGAACTTTGAAGGCTAAATAAGTCCTCTGAGTAAATGGTATCATGGCTGAGACTAAGAACTACAATTATACTTACTTAAAGCGCTGAAAAAAATACAGGCATACAGGCAGATAAACAGACACACACACAAACATCTTGCCTTACATATATATATATATATAATCAATTTTCTGCACTATTGTAAGAACTGCAACCTTGAAACTTCTGAATATCGTTTCTTATGCCTTTGTCAAAGAGTGTATCAAATTTGATTAAAATCGGACCACTCCTTCTATAAACCGATTTAATTGATTATTGATTTTCGATATTTATCGGGGGTACCTTGACACAAGACCTAGCTAAGAACACTCGCAGATGCTTATAGTACAACTGTGTAAATTTTCAAGAATATCGGTTCAGCTGTTTTGGAGTCTATAGGTAACGGACACACACACACACACACACACACACACACACAGAGACAAAGTTCCATTTATAAATAAGTTTAGATACTAAAATTGTTATAATTGATTCCTATGCTGAGATATTTGAAGTGGTTAGCATTTACTAATTCCATATCTTGAACTTTCATTATGGATTTAGAATAAAAAAAGGAAACTTGCTTAATTAAGAAGAAACAGTTGAAATTTCTAGAGTACATATTGAGAAAAGAGAGTTGGGAAAATCTGGTACTCACAGGCCAGATTGAAGGATAGAGGGACAGAGGAAAACAATACATAACCTACTTAGTGAGCTTAAGTAAACAGATGGCCGAACAAGTTATGAGAGAAATAACAAAAAGAGAAAATTTATTAAGGAAGGAAAGGAAATTGTGGAGAGCCATGATTGCCTATATCATGAAGGGATGCAGCACAAAGAAGAACTTATCACTGCTTTTATTCTAAATCCAAATCATAGTTTCTGTTTTGGAAATGTTTATCTTTTTTGGGAACACTTGGTAGAAGATGTGGATCATTGGTGAATAAACCCACTACGTCCAGGCTCATCATCTGGTTGTATGGGATAAGAGCATCTTTGATTAGTTCCACAAAGTGAGTGGCATTTCAGACATATGTTGGTGACTTTCCTATCAATGGGTCAGTTATATCCATGAGGAGGCAACCCAGAAGGTGGCACACAGAGCCTTGGCAGCTAACAATTGACCTGAGCGAAATACAGACTTTGTGAATCTTGTGAGGTAGTTTGCTGTAGCAAGACAACTACCCGTATGTCTTATGCTGGAAGTGATCCTTGTTCTTGATTAGGATCTGTGACAGTTGTCGTTCTGTTTTCAACATTATATCCTTCTTTACTTTGCTATAGCTACCACTTCTAATGAGGCCTTCCAGTTTCTTAGTGTGTTCAGTTTTGTCCATCACTACAGTTGCATTGCCTTTGTCAGCTAGTAGTATGATGATGATGTCATTCCTCTGTAGCCACTCCTCTTTTGTGACATTTGATTTGGGTGACTTGGCTTTCTTCAATGTCTATCTCACTTTCCATCTTAGCTCATTTGCCTGAGCTTGAGGAATGTTCAAGGTTATTTCCTTGAGACCTTGTTCAATCCATGACTCTTCAGCTAGTTAACACTAGCTGAAGAGTCATGATTTTGAGTCATCTTTTTGATCAAAGAGGAATAGGCATTGCAACCGACGTTATAACAAGAAGATAAAAAAAATCCTTTCGAAAATTACTGTTTTCTACAAGCAGTAGTTTATGTATAATATCTTTAATGACCAAAGAGGAACAGGCATTGTAACCGACGTTAAAAAAAAAATAATGACTGTTTTCTACAAGAAGTAGTTTATGTATAATATCTTTTTTTTACCGCGAGGTTGTAAAAAACACAAAGTTGGGAAACTGGCGTGGGATATCCTTCTCTTAATGAGGGTGAATGGGGCTCTCTTAAGCCGTGGTAGGCAACCCATCTGGTGATGGTGTCACGATAAAAACACCCTTGGTAGCTCTGGCGAAGCATCAAGTATTCAGCTACTGACAAGATTTTGAATCTCGGCCAAGGCCGCAGAATGATGCTGATGATGAGTGTTAGCTAATGTTGACAATTGCCTTGACAGGGGCGTGGGTGATAGATCTTGTGTGTCACCTTCTGATCTTTTAATCTATCCAATTTTTGTATTTGGTAGACCTTGACTGCATCGAATTCTTGTCTGAAGGATTTTTCTTGCTCATGCTGGATGCTTTTTTCAGTCTTTTCCATCAGTGATTCTGTTGAGGAAGGCCTCAAGCCTTTGGGAGATATCGGATTGCAATTTTTTATTTTTTTTTAATCATATCACACCGAGCAAGGCGGTAATGCTACTGATGTGCAGGGGGCTACATAAGAGTGAAAAGATTGGAAATGAGAAAGCCGGAAACCACATCCTAAACAAGGAAACAAGGGATGAGCCTCTACACCTGTTCAATAGACGTGGGTGGAGTGTCAAACCAGGTGATAGTTTAGTCTATCTACTCCAATTGAAAAAAAATATAAAAGAAAAGAGTGAAAAGATTGGAAAAGAGAAAGCCGAAAACCACATCCTAAACAAGGAAACAAGGGATGAGCCTCTACACCTGTACAATAGACGTGGGTGGGTCATCCAATGGTTGTTCTAGATTTATTCTTGGGCAAGTGCATGTCCCACTTTTTCTGTGACCAGATGGGCTCTCCTTGAATTGACGAAGAGTCTTGGTGCCAACCTACAGGGATGAGTCATAAGTGTAGCAATGTTAGATGCTTTGACATTCACACCAGCTTCTGATGAAACTCTTTTATTTGTTTCCATAATTTTGATATATCAGGTCCATACTGATCCTTCCATATTTGTCTATACTTCTGAGATGAAGTAGTATTTACATGTTTCACACTGTTGTCCTCATCTTTATTGCCATATTCACAATGTTTCAGCCACTGTATGCCATGAACTTCTTCAGGTGATTCAAATTTTGAACATAACCCATTATTTCATATTAATGGGGGAAACAAGACATAGATTCATGTCTTTCCCAAGGTTAAGTGAATGTAAGTGAATGTAACAAACTCAAATAGAATTTGAACTTGGCTCTCTGATTTCTCATTCTGAGTTGCTATCAATTACTCCACCCAGTGAGGATGAAACTCCTTACAATAAATGTATGTAAGACTAACCCAAATCTTGTTTTTAACCTTTGATGATAGAATCAACATAATTTTAAAGAAAAAAAAAACTACAAGATAAACTACATATCTGAAAAAGGCAGAACAACAACACATTAACTGAAAAGGCTGAAAGAAACACCTCAATTGAAAAGGCTAAATGACAACACCTCAATTGAAAAGGCTGAAAGACATACGTCAATTGAAAAAGCTGAAAGAAACACATCTATTGAAGAGGCTAAATGACAACACCTCAATCGAAAAGGTTGAAAGACATACATTAATTGAAAAGGCTGAATGAATAATTGAAAGGGCTGAATGACAACACCTCAATTGAAAATGCTAAAAGACACACATCAATTGAAAAGGTTGAAAGACACACATTAATTGAAAAGACTGAACGACCAATTGAAAGGGCTGAACAACAGCACATCAGTTGAGATATTAAAAATGGTGAAGATAGTCTTAGTAGATGTAGGTACTAAAATGCTTGACCAAGAGTATATTTAAAAAATAGCTGATGCTTGATGTCATAGCCAGATCTTAGAAAGTGTGTTAAGTTGAGAAATTTTCAGCATCACCTCCTAAGTTGTTGAATACTGAAAATAACTAATCTCAGATTATTAGTAAGGCCAAAGAATACATGGGCCAAAATATAATTATAACAAAAAAAGATGTGGATATTAGTTTGTATTGGCCAAAATAGAATGATAAGAAAAAATATAAGGATATTAGTTTGAATAAGTTTGAAATACTAAAGTTCATCTATAGAGGACTCAAGAGCTACTCAAGGTAGATATTTACTTTTAAAATAGTTATGATGTTTGTCTCTTAGTTTATTATACACTTTATATGTCTTCTGCTTAATGTATATAAATAGGTACAATTCTATTTACCAATCCACTACACGAATCTTGATTTGAAGGGGTTAAGAGATTGTAGTGTTCAGAGAGAAGCGCCAACACAGGACTCTGATCCTCAAAGTTGCAGTTCTTGAAAAAAAACTGTTTGAGTAGAACTTTCTTCTTATGTTTGGAATACAGGGAAAATGAGTGTGATTCAACTCTGTGGAAATGGCACAGCATGACCCAGATTAAAAGTGCCGAACTGGGGGTGCTAAAGAACAGAGATTTGGCATGGAAATACTGATAGAGTAGTGACAGAGACATGACTTTGTGATTATGGGTAAAGAGGCTGCAGGATGGAAAATAAGTCTTCCCCCACAAAACTGCATAAACGATTGCAAACCCTATCAAGGCTGGAAAGTAAGGACTGAACAGCCTTAGGCCAAATACGACAGCAATAATCTATTTTGTGTTTAATCTGACTCTTGTAAAGAAAAAGCACTGCCAAGGACTCACATACTCCCTGGCAGTAATGATTTTTTTAGTACATTCCCAGAAACAATCTTGAATTTAAATGCAAGTCATAAAACTAATTTTAATGTGTAATTTTGCAGAGCAATCCATAAAAACATTTTGAAGTTTAACGATTAAATTTTAAAATGCAAGCCATAAAAACTGTCTTGAATTTTAATGTTTAACTATTTTTTTAACAGAGTCAAACTGAACATAGTTAATTGGTATTTAATAAGCTTAGCTTAACATGCTACAAAAGCAAATTAAGAGAAAGTGTTGCATGAGAAGAGTGCGATGTGCCAGTATTTTAAATGGGGAGGGCCTGACGACTTTGTAGATCAACATTAAAAATTTTAGTTTCTACCTGAATCCTAACACCAGCCAACAACCCCTGTGGAGCCCTGTTTCGGAATTATAGAAAAATGCTAATAGATTTAAGTACTGCTACTGAAAACTCAATTTTTGGTACAAAATTGGTTCCAAGTATGTGAATTTTTGTATTCATATCTTTTAACCAACATTGACGTTGTACAAAGATGTGCAGTATTCTTTGAATTGGCAGACGATGTGCAGTATTCTTTGAATTGGCAGACAGTAAAATATCTTTTAAAAATAAAATTTTAGATGCTCAACTTCAGCATATGGTCAACAATATTTTTTGTCCTTAAAAGCAATATTTAAAAAATTGGGAAAATATATATATCAGCCAATCAGCTTGAAATTAATAAATCTAAATATTAGATTCATCCAGAGTGTACAATTCTATTATAAATATGATCAATTCTTGCTTGTTAACTAGTCTTTCGGTGAACCTTTGATCAGGGTGTTTGTTCAATCATTTGTTACACAAACAAAACTAAAATTCTCACACTTAAGGAACTACTCACATCTTTAGCATATTTATTCAAGTAGACAATAATTATAAAAATGTGGGTGCTAAATTGTTTACAGGCAATGAGAGTTGCAACTAAATTGCTTGCCTTTATTTCATGCAAATCACTGCTGAAATTTTATACACACAATGAAATCAATGTAAGTTTGTGTCACATACATCTGCACACATATGAACGCATTTTCTGTTTACACTATACTAATGCAATTCATTCGGTTGTACTATAAAACAGATACACAAAATATTTTGCGTGAAGTCATTCACAAAGAATTTTATTTGAAAGAAAATTAATACTCACATAAATAAAACTTGTAGATTTGTATTTGAAGATTCTTAATTCTTTGTTTATACATGCATATTCCACTCCACCCGAAAAAAAATTCTATAACTACCTCAGCCACGAGGCCCAAATTATGGACGGTTAAAATGGAACAACAAACCACTTTGCATTCATAAGCTGAATAAAACGCTAAACTTAAGTGGATGTAACCTGGTTTTAGATAATGTTGTCTTTTTTTCTTTTTTTAATTTACTCAAGCCTAAACAGTAAAAATAAAGAAAAGGGGAGAAACCCAAAAATTTAGTTTTTTTATCAAGTGGGAGGAAGGTAAACGTCTTTCAGCAGACAAATAATGAAAACACATGCTGGGGATTTTAAAAGCACCACCCTATTTTAGAGAAGTAAATGCTGGATCATTAAGTGAAATGTGTCTATCTTCATTTCTCAGAATTAATAGATCCACTGTCGTCTGAAATAGATAAATTTGCCACTTTGTATGAAGAAGGCACAACACTTTGCAAAAGATATTAAATAATATAATCCATTTAATTCTCAACAAAAATACTACATCCTTGTAAAACTATCAACAGAGTTTGCCTTTTGCTCAAATACCCCTGGAAAAGGTATAAATCAATCTCTTCTCTCCAGGTAAGTGTTAATAGTAAGGAAGACTATAATGTCTAGCTTTGATTGGTAACAGCTCTTAATTCAAAACTTTTTTGGGTATGGAAAGAGCAACTTATAAAAAACTCACTTGCTATGGAAACCACAACAAAAATAACCACAATGGTGAGGCTATAACCCTATATTTCTACGACCTTATATTCCACAAGTGAGTTGACTGAGTTAAAATACATATGCTATACTTATCATCATCATCATTTATCCATCACACCCAGATGGTGCATAGGGCAGCAACATTTTGTTACTGTTTCTGTAACAAACTGTTTTTTACAGGACAGGGTTGTCAGCCCTGCACCCAACCCCCAAACCTGGAGGACCGGTGGACCATTCTTGGTTCTTACGTTTACAGCACCTGGTATTCCCAAATGGTCACCCATTTAAGTAATGACCAGGCTCAATGTTGCTTAACTTCGGTGATCGGACGGGAACCGGTGCATTCAACACGATATAGCCGAAGACGCATATAATTATAGATGTTAGAAATTCTTTGAAAGAAAGATTAACAACTTTCTATGGAAAATGAATGAAAAGAGGGCAATTATTATGACACAATGGCTATAATTTTGTGATAAAGAAAACAAATTGAGGAAACCAGTCAGAAAGAATCATTGTATGATATTAAGAAAACTTACTTGGAAATTTAAATGGAAAGAATTCCAAACGGCATCTCTAGAAAAAGCGGTAAAGACAACATGAAGAAATTCATTTGAAAAAAATCATTATACATTAACCCAAAAAAAAATCTAATTATTTTTCTTATTTTAATTTATTTTTAATTAAGTTTCATGACAGTTGATTTATAGCGGGTTATTCATAGTTTATAGTGGAGAGTCCATTCTAGTGAAGGGTAGTTGTATATTGTTGCAGATTAACGTAATTTGGCCTTGTTGTAGATAGCCCACTATAAGTCATAAAAGGATTATAATTAAAGAAAAGCAATTTGAGTTGAAGAATAACATTTTATATATAACACATATCAATTAAGGTTTTTACAATGAAAGTAATACTTGAAGTATAGGTCCAACGGACGTTAAAATGTTCATGGCAATAAAATGCTGAAAGAGAATTAATGCTTAGAAATGTGGGAGCGTTGTAAGTAAGGAATGTCTTTGTTGTATTCGCTCCTTAGGTCAGTAAGTAGTTTTGAGATAGTGAAAGATAAGAGGAGAGGGAAGGGAGACTAGGATAGTAAGCCACTTGACTTAGGTCAAAGGGGATACTGATTACACTCCTCTCTGAGTCTGGGTCTGTCTGGGTGCTTTCTGTATCGGCTTTTCATTTCAACTTTTTGGATCACAGCAGATCATTTGGGATTCACACTTGTATTTGATTCTGGGCTTCCCATTGGCCGATAAATTCATGTAGGCTCGCGAACTAAAAATTTAATATTTAATTAATTTTTATTTTTCAACAGGAGCATCTGCATAAAGCCAGCTGTACACCAACGACTTTTGGTCATTTGCTTTTTGGTCGTGAGGGTGCGAACATCTGGTCCCTTGCTTTTGCTCGGTCGGTATCACCACAGATTATTACAATCTCTGCAGATTGTTTTACATGAAATGACTGATTATGAATTGAAAAATAAAATACAGAATTTTAAATGTTCTTTCTTTTAATCAAAATCAGTTTCATTTCATTTACTGACCCATTTCACAACAGATTCCATCTTTATAAAATTTTGTATTTTTTGAGGCTAGATAATCTTCTAAAGCCAGAATAGCCAGTCTTTGAACGATTCACTTCTTGGATAAAAAGCTCAAAATGTTCTTTTATTGTGCGTTGCATTTCTTCATAAATTTTAATGAATGCACGTCCAAATATGTGTGAAGATGACTATTTTACCACAGATAAAATTTAGGAATAAGTTTAATTAATTGTATAAGTTAATTTCATATCAAATGTCCAATAATAATAATACATAACTGCTAAGTAGCCTATTCTAATCAATATCTGTTCCATTTGATTGTATGATTGATTTTCAAAAAGGATTGTCGTGAAAATATACCATCTTCTTAAAATTACTTATTTTCTGACGCTATAAAATCTTCAAAAGTTAAAACAATTATTCTGTTGAATTTTTTTCATCTTAGATGAAAAGCTGAAAATATTTGAAAAAAAAGGTAATAGTTGGAGAAGATAGGTCAGAGGTTAGTATATGCGCCAAAATTTCCTATTCTTTCTTATTCATGAGATTTGGCAAAACTATTGCAGCAGCACCAGACTCATAAATCATTAACAAGAAGCTCAAAACCTTCAGGTGTGAAATGTTAGAGGATCTGCTGCACCAACCCGTCTGTAAGTTAAATGAAGTAGATTTAACGATATAACTTACTGGTTAAAGGTGTAGTATTATTCCCCATAAGTTGTTCTGTTAAACTCATTTTCTTCTGTTTGATTTAGCATACCATTTTGGTTGATTCATTCAGCAGATTTTTTTTCAGGTTTACAATCATGGATGCGCATTGTGGTGCAGAGGATATCAACTTGGAACGAGAAATCGGGGAGCCGAGTTCAAATCTCAGTTAAATTCCTTGCATTCACAAATACCCTTGGGAAAGGTATTAATCCGCCCCTGCCCTCCATTTATGGGTTAAATAACAAGACAGATTGAGTTCTATAGCCTTGGCTGGCAACCAGTCTACCGCAAAAAGCAATGGCAACCTACTGCAGGATAATCTTCTGCCCAGTCAGTCATGTCTCTTTCGAGATATGATTGCCCAAAGCGTGTATCACGTATGGCACTTAACTGACTGACTGAATATAATAGTTGGAATCATGATTAAGGCTTCTACTGGTCTGATCAAAAATGGGGGATTGGTTTTATATTGTTATGAAGTAAGAAACTGATTCCCCACTAATTACTACTTTAATAATATAATACATCTCTCCCCGCTCCAGTTGTGGGTTAAATAACAGGACAGATTTGGTTCTATAGCCTTGGCTGGCAACCAGTCTATCGCAGAAAGCAATGGCAACCTACTGCAGGATAATCTTCTGCCCAGTCAGTCATGTCTTTTTTTGAGAAATGATCGCCCAAGCGTGTATCACGTATGGCACTTAACTGACTGACAATCAGTTAGGAAACTAAAGTGTTTCTTTTCTTATAGTGAACAAAAAGAGAAAATTACAATCTATTAATTGAAATGGATTTGTTCAATTGCATTTTATTAGTAAGCTCATCTCACTAGATCAATTACAGCTGAATAGTGAGTTTGATCCTCACTGGGCGCATTATATATTTGGCTTTGTTCCACATCTAAGTTATGCTTAGAAAACCATCACCATCATTATACTTGTGGATTGTACATTTGAAGAAAGCTGCAAAATGGACCAACTTAAAATGTGAATAAAAAAATTCTAATATTAATGGTAATATTAGGTGTTTCCTGATAAGGAAACATTTGGTATTCATTAACTGAGCTGTCTCACATTAATTTGTTCTGCTTAACTGATGTTTTTGCTACGATAATGGATGGCTTTTAATACTAACACTTATGGATTTTTGTAAATATCTGTTTTGATCACTGTGAATGCATATGGGGTTACAATTTTAAAACTTATTTTCCTCAGCCCCCACAGACAATTGTACATATGACGGGAGGGATTACTTACAGAGTGACTATAGTTATAAAGCAACTGTGTTATTATGGTGACTCGTAAGAATCGTGATTAAGAATGCAGTGTTTTTGTGTAAGAAAAATTATAGTTTCGGTCAGTGATTGTGTCTAAATTAAATGCAAGTCGAATGAAGACCAGCCTATATATATATATATATATATATATATATATATATATATATATAACACTTATGACGTGGGTGATTTTCCTAAAAACTTCACTGAAATTCAAATGCAGGTAGAAAAGCCAAGTAAATTGCTAATAAATATTGATTATTTAAAACTAGGTGTAAAAGAAATGTATTAAAAAGAAGTTCTATTTAATTTTTCCTATTTTCTATTAAACAAGTTATTTTGAAACTACTCTATTAAACATCTATGGGATGTTTTGGATAAAAAAAATTGATAAATCTAATGTTACTTTGCAAGACACACTTTGGGAACAAATACAAACTGCTTGGCAGGAGATACCATTAGATACATTGAAGAAGCTTGTGATGTCAATGCCTGACAGAATGAAGGCGGTGATCAAAGCAAAAGGCTATTATACTAAATATTAAATTTATTTTGTAACAAGTATTTTTTTCTTGTTAAAGCATTTGCTGAGTAAATTAAATAAAATTACTTTAATTAAATTGTTTATTTTCTGTCAATATGCCTCATAAAAGATAAAATAGTTCTTGTCCTAATACTTTTGCACAATACTATATATATATATATATATATACTAGCAGTATAGCCCGACATTGCTCAGATGTAATGAAAGCTTTAAAACTTATCCATGGTCCTGGAGCTCAGACTCAGCCTAAAGAATATTTGTGTGAAGTTTGGTGAGAATCGGATAAAAATTGTGGATTTGTATAAAGGGCATACAGAGAGCTAAACAGACACGCACAAACATCTGGCCTTTTATATATATATATATATATATATATATATATATATATATATATATATATATATATATATATATTATCGATTTTCTGAACTATTGTAAGAACTACAACCTTGAAAGTTCTGAATATTGTTTCTTATGTCTTTGTCTATGAGTGTATCAAATTTGATTAAAATCGGACCACTCCTTCTATAACCCGGTTTTTTCGATTATCGATTTTCGATATTTATCGGGGGTATCTTAACACAAAATTTAGCTAAGAACACTCATAGACGCTTATAGTACAACTGTGTAAATTTTCAAGAAAATCGGTTCAGCCGTTTCGGAGTCTGTAGGTAACGGACACACACACACAGTGACAAAGTTCTATTTATAAATAAGTATATATATATATATCTCTATATATACATATGTGTGTGTGTGTGTGTGTGTGTGTGTGTGTGTGTGTGTGTGTGTGTGTGTGTGTGTGTGTGTATCTCGAGATCACCCCAAGTAAGGTAGTAAAGCCACCATAGATGCAAGGAGTTACCGGGTGTAGAAAAGTTAGAAAAAGGAACATTTCTAAAGAGCAAGAACAGAGGAAGAGTAATCAGGAGGACAGCAAAAATCAATAAAAATTGCATTTAAAATTTTAGCCATTAAAGATGGCTGAAAAGCATTGAGCCAGAAGGGAGTTCCACAAGCAAGAAGTGTGAAAAAAGAAACTGTTAGCTTAGAATTTACGATCGCATCTAGTCAAACCAACTGCAAATTGGTGAGACCTCATCACTAGTACTGTGCTTAAATTCGAAGAGTCTAGGCACCATAGCAAAGAGATCATCTGAATAGTTACCATGAAAGTATTTATAGAAAAGGCACAGGGAGGCAACCTTATGGGAATGGAAAAGGGGCTGAAACAGATCAAGACCAATAATATTGCTGATTCTTCTTTGGATTTTATTAGCAAGCTCTAGATAGATAGCAGGCACATCAGACCATATGTGGCAGCAATATTCTAAGCATGGACAAATGGTAAACGCAGATATGTAAGATCGATTCTGGAGAGAAAAATTGTCTTGCATGACACAGTCAACCAAAGTTCTTAGCAACTGAACTAGCAATGGATTCAATGTAGTTTTTCCATTTGATGTCAGCCAAGAACATTAACCCGAGAAGATGCAATGAGTCACTTTCCTGGATGTTAGCATCAATGATGTTGATGGAAGGAGGCAGAAAGAGTTCTTTCAGGCAATTAAAAGAGGGCAGTTTAGTTTTGGAAACATTAATATTAACAAACCGTCCTTTATCCCAGTTAACAACAGACTAAAAAATTTTGTAAATCAGCTGCTTTTTTTTACCTTAACAAACTGATCAATCTTATTGATTAAATGGTTGTGTCATTAGTATAGATGCCAAATTGAGAGCTGATGCCACAAGAAAGGTCATTAATGAAAATCAAAAACAAAATAGAGCATTCAGCTTTATTAGCAGAAGATGTTAACACCTCAAATTAATTAAAGAGAGAGGGAATAAAGACTTTGCATTTATTTAATACCCTATTGCTATTGTGTAGAAGACCCTGTGTGACAAACCCTGTTAAAAGCTTTTGAGATGTTCAAAGTTACAGTCTGAGCTTCAGTGTGATTATCCAGAGCTTGATAGAATATTTCTGCAATTATTGCTACTACATCGGCAGTTGAACTGGCTGAATAAAAGCCATATTGCTTGTCTGAAAAAAAAGCTCTGAGATGTGAAATGCTTAGCGAATTCAGCATTGAGTAGGGCCTCTAGTAGTTTCTCAAAAAGAGGTCGAAGGCTAATAGGTTGTTGGATATGTCGGACAATTCATCTGAGTTACTAAAAACTGGAACAACAGATGACGATTTGCAACAGACAGGGAAAACAGAAAGCAGCAAGGTTTTTGTTATACAGTTTAGACAGAACAAGAGCCAATTCAGGAATACACTTCTTAAGGATTATTACAGGGATACCGTTAGGTCCACATGCTTTGTGGGGATCTAGGTTAGAGATGATAGCAAAAACCATAGAAGGGTTTATATGTATATCACTCAACAGAGACTCTGTTCTAATCGAAAATTTAGGCAAGGATAATCTAGATGAGTCAAGAGTAGGGCTTGAGGAGAATTTATGGACAAAGAATTTTATCAGCAGAGGATGTTAACACCTCAAATTAATTGAATAGTAGGGGAATAGAGATTGTGCACTTATTTAATACTCTAAAGTACCTTTGGAATTTTTGTATACTAATATTCACCCAATATAAGCCTCAAAAGCCACTCAAGGTAGGGGTTACTGTGTGGAGTTATATTAGTGTTAGAAAGGACAAGCATTAGGAGCATAGATCTGAAGAAGACTTTTGGGGAGGATTGTGAACCGGGCGATAGACAAACCTATCTACTCCTATTAATGGAAGCGAAGAAAGAAAAAAATGAAATGACAGAAATAGTGGGTAAAATTTCAGTGTTCGGGCGCAGACATTAGGGTGGGTACAGAATTGAAGAGGACTATTGAAGAAACTAGGAACACAATCCTAAACAGGAAACCAGGACTGAACTTTTACTCCTGTTTGAAAGAGCCGTTAAAATATTATCACAAAATTAGCCATGGGTGTTCATCTAGGTGGCACTGTCAATACTTTTGTGATTTCTAATGCACATTTGTTGTTATCCTGGGTCGGATATCCTATTCATCCTCATAGTAACCTCTTACTTTCTCTTCTCCCTCCCTTACAATCTCAATCAGTAACACTCTACCTTGAGGGGCCCTTGGGCCTTGTATTAGATGAACTAACAGTAAAAACAATGTTCAACACACTTAAAAAACTAAGGAGTGTCAATTCTACAAAAACACACATAATCTAGAAAATACTACTAATTATGTTGAACTCTATGTCGTTGCTTCTAAAACTGACTCCATAAGCTTCAACCAGCAAAGCTCAATACAAATTGTCTCAGGTGGATCAATAAAATCTGTTAAAAATCTGTTAGGAAGCAAAATAAATTCTACTGAAAAAGCATATGAAAATTTGCATAGCTAAATCCTGTGCCACCTTGAATAAAATGGATGTAATCTGGAAATCTGATCTACCAGACAACCTCAAGCGGAAATTCTTTCATGCCACTGTAGAGGCAGTGTTAATGTATGGTACCACTGCATGGACATTAACTAAAACCTTCACAGCCTAAGCTTGATGGAACCTACACTCGGATGATGAGAGCTATACTTTTGGAGACAACATTCAACTAAATATGGACGCACCCTTTATATTTATACAATCTTACACAAAAACAGATCGGCAGGGGTAGCTGTGACCGTCGCTTGTTATTATTTGGAGAGTCACGGGATAGCTCAGGGTTAATATTCTTAAAGACAACTGGGATGATTTTATCTGGACCAGTAACCTTCTTGGGGTCAAAACTTTTTAGGTACTGAGATTGTTCAGCTGTGATAAAAATAAAACTGAGATTGTGATCAGTGAGATGGGTTGGGGGTACAAAAAGAGAATGGACTGTCATCCAATGTGGAATTAGAGGCAAAGATCATAGCAAAAAGCTTTTTCTCATTTGATGAGGATGAGATGAGCTCAGGGTCATTTATAAAAGAAGTGAAAATTGGAAAAGAAAGAAGGCAGAATGTAAAAAAAAAAAAAAACGAAATGAAAGAAGCCAAAAATAAAAAAGAAAATGGAAAAAAAATGAAAAGAAGTGAAAATTGACAAGACAAAAATGATAAAGAAAAACGAAAGAAAAGAGAAAATTGGATAAAAACGGAGACAGAAATTTAAAAAAAAGGGGGGGAACAAAAAAAAACAAACATCAAAAAAGGAAATGGAAAAAAAATGAAAAAAAAAATTAGCAAAGAAAGAAGAGAGAAATTAGAAAGAAAAGCAAAAGATAAAAAACTGAAATTAAATAAGAAAGTGACAACAGGAAATGAAAGAAAAAAAAATCAAAAAAGGAAAACGAAAGAAAAGTAAAAATAAAAAAAATAAAAAAACTGAAATAAAAAACGAAAGAAAAAAGAGAAAATTGGAAAAGAAAGAAAAAAGAAAGGAAAAAAGAAAACAAGAGGTAATTGGAAAAAAGAATAAGGCAAAAATGAAAATAGAAAAACGAAAGAACAAAAGAGAAAACAGAAATTAAAAATTAAAAATGAAAGAAAAGAAATTAAAAAAGAAAAAGAAAAGTACATAAAATTGGAAAAGAAAGAAAGCAAAAATCAAAAGGAAAAAGAAAAAAGGAAAGAAGAAAAGTGAAATAAGAAAAGAAAGAATAGAACAAAAAATAAAAACGAAAGAAAAGAAAAGAAAATTGGAAATGAAAGAAGCCAAAAATGAAATTGAAATGGAAAGAAAAATGAAAGGAAAAAAAAAAGTGAAAATTACAAAGAAAAAAAAAACATTAAAATGCAAAACGAAAGAAAAGAGAAAATTGAAAAAATAAACAAATAAAAATTAAGGAAAAAAAGAAGAGGGAATTGGAAAGAATGAGGACAACAATTAAAAACGAAATACGAAAGAAAAGAAAATTAGAAAAGGAGGACAAATTAAAAAAGAAAGAAAGAAAAGAGAAAATTGAAAAAGACAGTAAAAATAAAAAAGGAAGTTGAAAGAAAAAAGAAAAGAAGATAAAACTGGAAAAGAAAAACATAAATTAACAAAGAAAAACGAAAGAAAGGAGGAAATTAAAAATTAAGGCAGAAACTAAAATAGAAAAACGAAAGAAAAGAAGATGTAAAAGAAAGAAAACAAAAATAAAAACGAAAGAAAAGAGAAAACTGAAAAAGAAAGAAGTCAAAATTCAAAAAGTGAACGGAAAGAAAAAAGAACGACAGAAAAAAAAGAGAAAAAAACTGGAAAATAGAAATTAAAGGAAAAACGAGAGAAAAGTAAAAATTGGATAAGGAATGAGGTAAAAATAAAGACAGAAAAAGAAAGAACAGAAGAGAAATTTAGAAAAGAAAGAAAACAAAAATCAAAAAGGAAAAAGAAAGAAAAGAAAGATGACAGAAATTAAAAAGAAAAGAAAATAAGAGGAAATTTGAAAAAATAAAAATAAAAAAGAAAGAAAGGAAGAAAAGAAGAAGTAATTGGAAAAGTATGTATGAAAGAAAAACTTAGAAATAAAAACGAAAGAAAAAAGAGAAAATCAAAAAAGAAAGGCAAAATTTAAAAAAGGAAAGAAAGAAAGAGAGAGAGAATGAGGCAGGGAGAGAAAAAAGGTAAGAGAATGAATAACCTAGAGAATTATTTGATACAATGACTTCAAATCAAATGAAAATTATCAGGCCATCAATCAGTTGCACTTCATTGAGGCCGACGGGGCGAGAAATTGTATGCGGTGTTTTATTAGGCAGCGTCCATCTTCCCTAAAATTAACATGCAATCGATTTTTACTCGGTGAAAAAAAACAAACAAAAAAACATCAGTACAATATATAATTTGATAATCTAACTGAAATTTCAAATTTATCCTCAGATTTCATATCCTTGTGCCATTAGGCCAACTCTGCACCGCCATTTAATGGCAGAGGAGACGGGGCAAGGGGTTAAAAACAGGTGAGGCTCATTAACATTGCGCATAAAATGTCACCTGTTACACTGCACAAAAACACCTGACTGCAATATTCTCAGTTTAATGAGCCAAATTAATTTATGTCCGTCTTTGTTTTTTTAAGAAAATTATTTTTCTTCTCCGTCTTATTTCCTGTTTATTTTAAATTTGAAGATTGCAGTTGTCATCATCATCATCATCATCATCATCATCCGTTACGCCTTACCATTCAGTCAGTTAAGGGCCATACATGATACACGCTTTGGGCGATCATGTCTCGAAAGAGACATGACTGACTGAGCAGAAGATTATCCCGCAGTAGGTTGCCATTGCTTTCTGCAGTAGACTAGTTGCCAGCCAAGGCTATAGAACCCAATCTATACTGTTATTTGACTCATAGCTCGAGGAGGAAGAGATATATTATTAAGTAGTAATTAGTGGGGGTCAGTTTATTACTTCATAACAATATAAATGCGATACCCTACTTTATGCCCAGTAGAAGCCTTAATCATGGTTCCAACTATTATATTCAGTCAGTCAGTCAAGTGCCATACCTGATATACACTTTGGGCGATCATGTCTCTTTTGAGACATGACTGACTGGGCAGAAGATTATCCCACAGTAGGTTGCCATTGCTTTCTGCGGTAGACTAGTTGCCAGCCAAGGCTATAGAACACAAACTATCCAGTTATTTGACTCATAGCTCGAGGTAGAAGAGATATATTATTATTAAGTAGAATTAGTGGGGGGGGGGTTAGTTTATTACTTCATAACAATATAAATGCGATCCCCCACTTTATGCCCAGTAGAAGACTTAATCATGATTCCAGATACAGAACTCAACCTATCTTGTTATTTAACCCATAACTGGAAGGAAGAGACAGATTAATACCTTTCCCAAAGGTATTTGTGCGTAAGTGAATGCAATGAATTCAACTGGAATTCCTTACACAGCCTAGAAGTCTATCCATCCCGCTTTGACAAACATTTTTGCACAAGTCTCTTTGTGTATTAATTTCTTAAAATGCATCTCATATGTATTTTTTAAAATTACTAACACTACTTGGTATTCGACTATAAACTTTGTTATTGAGTCTATTTAAGTGCCATACGTGATACACGCTTGGGCAATCATTTCTCGAAAGAGACATGACTGACTTGGCAGAAGATTATCCCGCAATAGGTTGCCATTGCTTTCAACGGGAGACTGGTGGCCAGCCAAGGCTATAGAACCCAATCTGTCCTGCTATTTGATTCATAACTATGGGGGGGGGGGAGATTTATTATATTATTAAGTAGTAATTAGTGGGGGATCAGTTTATTACTTCATAACAATAGAAAACCGATCCGCTATTTTATGACCAGATCAGTAGAAGCCTTAATCATGATTCCAACTATTATTTTCAGTCAGTCAGTTAAGTGCCATACGTGATACACGCTTTGGGCGATCATGTCTCTTTTGAGACATGACTGACTGAGCAGAAGATTATCCCGCAGTAGGTTGCCATTGCTTTCTGCGGTAGACTGGTTGCCAGACAAGGCTATAGAACCGAATCTGTCTTGTTATTTAACCCATAACTGGAGGGAAGAGACAGATTAATACCTTTCCCAAGGGTATTTGTGCGTAAGTGAATGCAAGGAATTTAAATGGAATTCGAACACCTTAGATAAATAATGGACAATTCAGTTTTGATTGCGGAGAAAGACAGATGAGAAGATTAATCAGAGCCTGTTATTTGATTTTAGCGGGAAAAAAGGAAGTAAAGGGGAGGCAATGAGGCGCTCATCTATTTAACGTCTGCTTCAACGAAATGGAACACCTTGTCAATTTTAAATCTTTTCATTTGTATCCTCTTACTTAAATAATGATTCGCATTCCTACATATGATTGTTATTGAGCAATTTTATTACACTTGCTAAGCTCAAATATTAAACGATGTTGGTTAAGTGCCAAGCGTGATACACGCTTGGGTGATCATATCTCGAAAGAGGCATGACTGACTGGGCATAAAATTATGCCTCAGTAGACTGGTTGCTAGCCAAGGCTGTAAACCCAATCTGTCATGTTATTTAACCCATAACTGGAGGGAAGAGACGGATTAATATCTTTCCCAAGGATATTTGCGCGTAAGTGAATACAAGGAATCCAACTGGAATTCGAACTCGGCACCCCGATTCGTCGTTTCGAGCTGATATCCATTGCACCTCAGGTAGTAGGGGAATTTCCATAAGTATTTCAAAGACGTGGTACTTAAAGCTTATATATATATATATATATATATATATATATTATCGATTTTCTGCACTATTGTAAGAACTGCAACCTTGAAACTTCTGAATATCGTTTCTTATGTCTTTGTCTATGAGTGTATCAAATTTGATTAAAATCGGACCACTCCTTCTATAACCTGATTTTTTCGATTATCAATTTTCAGTATTTATGGGGGGTATCTCGACACAAAACCTAGCAAAGAACACTCGCAGACGCTTATAGTACAACTTTCTTTTTTTTTTTTTTATCATATCACCCCAAGCAAGGCGGTAACGCCACTGATGCGCAGGGGGCTACGTAAGGGTAAAAAGAATGGAAAAGAGAAAGCCGGAAACCGCATCCTAAACAGGGAACAAGGGATGAGCCTCTTCACTTGTTCAATAGATGTGGGTGGAGTGCGAACCGGGCGATAGTTTAGTCTATCGACTCCAATTGAAAAAAAAAAATAATAATAAAAAAGGAAAAGAGTGAAAAGATTGGAAAAGAGAAAACCGGAAACCGCATCCTAAACAGGAAACAAGGGGTGAGCCTCTTCACCTGTTCAATAGATGTGGGTGGAGTGCGAACCGGGCGATAGTTTAGTCTATCGACTCCAATTGAAAAAAAAAAAATAATAATAAAAAAGGAAAAGAGTGAAAAGATTGGAAAAGAGAAAACCGGAAACCGCATCCTAAACAGGAAACAAGGGGTGAGCCTCTTCACCTGTTCAATAGATGTGGGTGGAGTGTGAACCGGGCCATAGTTTAGTCTATCGACTCCAATTGAAAAAAAAAAATAATAATAAAAAAGGAAAAGAGTGAAAAGATTGGAAAAGAGAAAACCGGAAACCGCATCCTAAACAGGAAACAAGAGGTGAGCCTCTTCACCTGTTCAATAGATGTGGGTGGAGTGTGAACCGGGCCATAGTTTAGTCTATCGACTCCAATTGAAAAAAAAAAAATAATAATAAAAAAGGAAAAGAGTGAAAAGATTGGAAAAGAGAAAACCGGAAACCGCATCCTAAACAGGAAACAAGAAAAAAAAACGTTGTTGAATTGCTAAGTTTTAACTTAGTTAAAGTCCAGGCAATGAAATGTCTAAGAAAACAAAATCAATCCTTCAATTAAGCATGAAAAGTTTTAACATCAAGCAAAAATTAGGCAAAACGAACAAAAAATCAAAAAAAAAATAATGGCTCACCCAGAACAGAATTCAACAATATTCAAGACATTTTAACTCCAAGCCGAAAACAAAGCTACTGACCTTTGTAAAAGATATTTCTAACTTTTTAGTCACAGATTGTGGAAATGGGGTGCTAGCCAACCAGCCAGCAGAGAAGAGGAAAGCCTAGCAAACTAAAACAAGATTCCAGGCAATGAAATGTCTAAGAAAACAAAATCAATCCTTCAATTAAGCATGAAAAGTTTTAAAATCAAGCAAAAATTAGGCAAAACGAACAAAAAATTAAAAAAAAAATAAATAATGGCTCACCCAGAACAGAATTCAACAATATTCAAGACATTTTAACTCCAAGCCGAAAACAAAGCTACTGACCTTTGACTGTGTAAAATTTCAAGAAAATCGGTTCAGCCGTTTCGGAGTCTATAAGTAACGGGGGGACACACACACAGAGACACACACATACACACAGAGAGACAAAGTTCCATTTATAAATGAGCTTAGATGATTCATCAGAAAATCCAAATAGAAACCTTTCACCTTTCCTTGTGAGTACAGTTCTTGTATTTCTTTAAAGCATGAGTTACCAGGATCCCCTTCAATGAGTCTATCAAAGCCTTTTCTAATGAATCTGAGGGCTCCAACTACAACTGGAATTATTGATGTCTTTATGTGCCACTTTTAAGAGATTTCTATTTCAAGGTTCTTGTATTTTGATAGATTTTTGAAGATATCTAAAGATATTTTACAGTCTGCAGGAACTACCATGTCAATAAGGAAGCACATGTTTTTTTTAACTTTGATCATAATGTCTAGGCGATTAGCTTTTATTGTTCTATCTGTATTGTAAAGTCCTATGAAATTGTTACGGGTCCTATCATTATAGCCGGGTCTGGGTGATGTTCATACCCAGTTCTTTCAGTTTCCTTCCCATAAAAGTTGCATATTTTCCGGTGCAGATATTAGCCCACCTTGTCATGCCAAGTCTTATATTCAACGGGCGCTGACATCGTGCAACCTGATACGAGATGGACAATTGTTTCTGAATCAGTTAAGTGCCATACGTGATATACGCTCGGGCGATCATGTCTCTTTCGAGACATGACTGACTGGCCAGAAGATTATCCCGCAGTAGGTTGCCATTGCTTTCTGCGGTAGACTGGTTGCCAGCCAAGGCTATAGAACCCAATCTGTCCTGTTATTTGACTCATAGCTAAAGGGGGGAAGAGATGTATTATATTATTAAGTAGTAATTAGTGGGGTATCAGTTTACTATTTCATAACAATAAAAAACCGATCCCCCATTTTGTGCCCAGTAGAAGCCTTAATCATGTTCCAACTATTATATTCAGTCAGTCAGTTAAGTGCCATACGTGATACACGTTTTGGGCAATCATGTCTCGAAATAGACATGACTGACTGGGCAGAAGATTATCCCACACTAGGTTGTCATTACTTTCTGCGGTAGATTGGTTACCAGCCAAGGCTATAGAACCCAATCTGTCGTATTATTTAACCCATAACTGGAGGGAGAAGAGACGGATTAATACCTTTCCCAAAGGTATTCAATTGGAATTCGAATTCGGCACCCTGATTTGTCGTTCGAGCTTATGAGTCAAATAAAAACAGAGTTTAGGTTCTATAGCTTTGGTTGGCAATCAGTCTACCGCAGAAATTAATGGCAATCTACTGCGGGAAAATCTTCTGTCCAGTCAGTCATGTCTCGAAAGAGACATGATCGCCTGAGCGTATATCATATGGCATTTATCTGACTGGAGACGGTTGAAATTTTTAGGTCACCTAATGAGGAAAGCGGCCTTGGAAAATTTGTCACTGACAGGACAGATTATAGGCAATAGAGGCAGAGGAAAGCAGCAAGTCACCGACCAAACAATGCTTGTGTAAATTGATGGCAGAAACGACAGGAGACGGTGCAGGGTGGGGGGGGGGGGGAGGTACAAAGAAAAATATTCCTAAAAGCTAAAAAAGATAGGAAGTTGCGGAGATCCATGATCAAAGGTTATTATTCTCGGTTAAGTGTTGTCATTAAATTTTTTTATTTAAATAAGTGAATGCAAAGAATTCAACTGGAATTCGAACTCGGCTCTCTGATTTCTCTGTCCGAGCCGTTATCCATTGCACCACAACGCACATTTTTATATAACCCGGATGTAAGAGAAACCCCCGAATATAAGAGAGATTTTATCTGGTCCCAAATTAGAGCCTGTGGTAATGTATATAAAATAGATCAAACCCTGATATAAAAGAACTTTTATCCGGTCCCGACAGCTCACTTATATATATATATATATATATATATATATATATAATGTGTGTGTGTGTGTGTGTGTGTGTGTGTGTGTGTGTGTGTGTGTGTGTGTGTGTGCGTGTGTGTGTGCGTGTGTGTGTGAATTAATAAATATACGAGAGGGTACACAAATAATATTATTATTCAGGTGTTAATAAAACAGTGCTTAATGTAGTATGAACGGAGCGATATATTTATTTATAAATTATATTGTCCTCTATGTAATATTGTTTTTATTTTAATATTTTAATTTTATAATTTACTTTTACAATTTTAGTTTTTTAACTTATTTTTCATGAGGTCTTTGTCTATTTAAATTTAATTTCACATTTGTTATTAAATAGCAGTAACCTAACTTTATATGATTTAATTCCCATGAACGTCGGGTGACCTGAAAAACAAATCTATTTAAACGGTCAGTTTGTAGTATGCACTTGATGATTGCGTAAATGCGTGAAATTTTAAGTCGTGCCATCGACGTAGGACAATATATGTGTGTGTGTATCTGCGTGTGTCTTTAAGATTTTGAAAATTAAGCACCATGTGTTGAATAATAGTAGTAAAAAAAGGCTTATTATTGTTTATGCAAGAGGAAAAGTCACTAGAAATGCATTTTGAGGCATGAATAACAACGAAAGACAGACAAACAGACAGACAGACAAAAAGAAAGAAAGAAAGAAAGAAAGTTAAAATTGTCATTGTGTATATAGAAATCCTCAATCTCCAGCTATACTTACCTTAACACCATCCTCTCAAATTGCTCAACCCACCCTCTCAAACAAAACAAGGAAGAAAAGAAAGTTTATCAACCGTATATTCTTTCTTTCTTTTCTTTTTTTTTTATCTTTTTCTTTTTCGTACTGTTTGTTGATATGGGTCGAAATAAAATGAACGTATGTGCGTATATGTCACATAAAAAGTTTTTTTTTCTTTTCTTTTCTTTTTTTCTACGTTAGACTTGTAATTATACCAAAAAGCAAAGCACGCACTCTACTACTGGTCGGTGCCCTTCCGACTGGGCTTGTAGTCGGGTGGCTCACGATTTGAATCAACTACCCCACCCATTTCAATCTCATCATTTATTAGTTCTCATCACCGACTAGTCTTAACACTGCTGCCGAAAATCGACGCACATACACGTTTTATTTTACGGGTGACGGCCGGGTAGAATACGGCTTTCAAATGTAACTGTTCAATGTCTAAAACACACACAACACACACAGCACCCCGTTTTTAGTAATGTTTGTAGATTGGAGGTTTGACACAACCCGATAAAAAGTATTATTTATGAAAGAACATGGATTATTTATGAAATAAGTTTGGTTAAATAAATTAAAATTTTAATCTAAAACAAATTTGCGGGTAAACACGTAAAAAACATTTTATTGTTTTATTTTTTTTCCCTTGAATGAAAAAAAAATTGTTTTTTTCGTGAATCAAAAAGAAAAAAAAGAGAATTGATTCAAAACTAAAAAAGAAAGAAAGAAAAATGTTTCTTACTGAAAAAGACAAAATGGATAATTCTAACGTTAACAAATACTGGAAAGTTTCACATCTTGTTTTTGGTATGATTGTGTTTTTCAACGCCTACTCAGGTAAGTCAAAAATGTTATCATTTCCCCCTCTCTCTTTATATATATATATATATATATATATATATATATATATATATATAATATTCTTCATTTGCAAAGTTCTACAATATAATTGTATTGAACACTTTTTAATACAACTGTGTACTGGTCTAATTTAATTATGACCAAAAACTAAGTAATTAAATATATTATATATTTAATATATCGCACCTTAAGTGCTGGTGTTAATTAAGTAGTGCTCAATGTATAAATGACAGAGCTACACACACACACACACATATATATATATATATATATATATATATATATATATATAATTTAATCTATTAATCATGAAAATATAATTATTTTTTGGAAAACTAGCATTTTCCTAGAAGTTTTCATGAACAACAAAAAAAGAAAAAAAAATAACACGGAGAATAAATAAAATAAAAATTTCAAACGTTTTTCAGTTTATTTTCTCACGAGAAAACCATAAGTAAGCAATGTTTTCGTTTCTTTCAGTTTTTATAATTACTTTGAAATTCATAGCTTAATTCGCCAACAAATATGAACCACCCGGTGAGGATCGAACATATTTATAAATTAAGCTATAATTTTCAAATTAAGGTACTAAGTTAACTTAATGTTCCTCACAGTCTTTTTGCTCGACTAACTTCCAACCAAACTCCTGTCCACGGCCTGTTTGACGGCTAATGTCTCAGTGTTTTAACCACCGCCACTTAGGGTTGCCGTTCGAAACCAGAAGTCAAAAATTCGAATGCTATTTTCGTTGCAGGAAGGATGGCGGTACACGATCTTCCGCGGGATAGATTAATCTAAAAATGTATATTCACACACATATCCACACATAGACCGTATCTGTATTTGTACGAACGAACAGAAATAATGCTATCAGATTTACATCTTGTATCTGATGAAACATTTTTGGGACTGAGTTGGTGAGGTTCGTTGTCACAAACATTTTTATATAAACTTTATATTCACGTACTATGCAGAATAACAAATCGGGGAGCGGAGTTCGAATTCCAGCTGAATTCCTTGCATTGGGAAAGGTATTAATCCGTCTCTTCCCTCCAGTTATGGGTTAAATAATAGGACAGATTGGGTTCTATAGCCTTGGTCGGCAACCAGTCTACCGCAGAAAGCAATAGCAATCTACTGTAGGATAATCTTCTGCCCAGTCAGTCATGTCTCTCTTTCCAGACATGATCGCCCAAAGCGTGTATCACGTATGGCACTTAACTGACTGACTGAATATAATAGTTGGAATCATGATTAAGGCTTTTACTGGTCTGGTCATAAAGTGGGGGATCGGTTTTATATTGTTATGAAGTAATAAACTGATTCCCCACTAATTACTACTTAATAATATAATACATCTCTTCCTCCTCTAGCTATGAGTCAAATGATAGGACAGATTAGGTTCTATAGCCTTGACTGGCAACCAGTCTACCGCAGAAAGCAATGACAACCTACTGCAGGATAATCTTCGGGTCAGTCAGTCATGTCTCGAAAGAGACATGATCGCCTAAAGCGTGTATCACGTATGGTGCTTAACTGACTGTTTATAAAAGTTAGGGGAGGTTAGGATCGGCATTAAAAGTTTAGAAGAAATACTGCTAGCTTCTCGCTATTCTACTGCGGCAGATGTTCGGGCGAACTATATTCTTTGGTTCCATTTGTCCAGACCTTCACAGCTTAGACCTGCCACGCCACGTACACCGAGTCGAGTCATCGTCATTCTCTCATTCATATTCCATTGGTAAGGAGGAAGTTACACTCAGCTTCTTTCTTAGAACTTTCACTTTTGTGAAGAGACTCTAAATGTTTACCTGATCACTTCAAATCAAGGGTCAACTATTATATATCCTACCTATTCCATTTTGATAGTCTGGTTCCATCCGTGTTCTCATGCATTGTAGCTTTTCTCTTCTCTGTTTTCTTGGAAGAATGAATTTGCCCTCTTTTTGTAGTTTCTTTCCTTTTGAATGTTCCCTTTTTTATTTTATGGATGCCTGTAACA
This sequence comes from Ascarosepion bandense, assembly GCA_037127315.1. Taxonomy (NCBI): domain Eukaryota; kingdom Metazoa; phylum Mollusca; class Cephalopoda; order Sepiida; family Sepiidae; genus Ascarosepion; species Ascarosepion bandense. The sequence goes on along the minus strand of JBBBDQ010001008.1, from coordinate 376,018 downwards.
TCTTGCTGTAATAGAGTTCTCTCTTTTGCGCTGGCGACGCAGGGTGGCACTGTTTTTGTTATCGAAATAATGAACTGTCTCAATATGTTTACAAAGTTGAGAAGTGTAAAGAGTAGTGTACAACATGCTTAACTTCGGTGAAAAATGGTGTTTCAATGCGATGTGGCCATATGCCGTCATCATTTTAAATGGTATGTGTAAACAGTTTAAATAAATACTTATTTTAAATTATCCCACAAATTATATTTTCCATATTATTTTGGCCTATATATTCTTCAGCCTTCCTCTGAGTTGCATCTTGTCATCTCTAAGTGTCATGCCTCCAATCTTCTCGACAGGAACAACTCATCGTTCCAAATGTGAAAATCTCCAAATTACATGAAACATTCTTTATTATTTCAAAATTCAAAAATATAATTTTCAATTAATGATTTCATAAAAAGATTTTTTCCTTAAATATCATTAAAATTATAATGTTAATACGAACGAAATGATTAAATAAAAATTGAAAGTCCAGAATTTATGGTGAGAAATTAGACAAAACCGTCCATTTTTAACAACGGGACAAAACTTGGTGACCCGAATGATAAAATTAAAAAGAAGAAATATTCAAATTGCCAGCAACACGTGCAGAAAAAAAAAAAGAAATTTGTAAGTGAATAAAATAAAAGCTAAAATAGACGACTCACTCGAATGAACATAGCATGGGCCATAAACGGCATTTTGCGTAAGGTTCTTCCACTCAGACCATAACTTTCTCTGGAAAAAAAGAAAACGAGAGGATACAAAAGAGAAAAGGTAATTTGAACGAAATCAAAACAAAATATCGTGATTTTATTCACCTCAAGCATACGTAACACAATAATACTTCCCTGTAGTAGGATTTTACAAGTAAATAGTAGTTGAGCAGTATTTTTAAATAAGGTAAAAAAAATGAAAAACCAAAACGTCTATTTTCCTCATTTAACAAGAATTTAGCTAAGAAAAAGTAGATAAATAATATGGAATTTGTTGTAGGGTTTGTAAATGGCCCCACTCTGGATTTGTTCCCAAATATGGAAGTAGCCAGACAACCAAAGGGACCATGTTTAGGGGCAGTAAAAGTGACCATATTTCAAGATCATTTCAACCACCTAGAAATGGGGGTAATGACTGTGGGAAATCAAGCCATAGAAGATTCAGGATAGAAAAATTAGTGTACCAAGTCATTTTTCATATCTTAAAAGTTATAATACATGAGGTAGATTTGAGTAGATGGGTTTGCCTATCGCCAGGTTCACACTCCTCCCCAGTCTTTTGAATAGGTGTAGATGTTTATCGCTTGTTCTCTGTTTAGGATTAGATGTCCAGTTCTTTCTAACGTTTTTTTCATTCTTTTTTTACACCCAGTAACCCCTTGCATCTTACTGATATTATCGCTTTACATGTATAAGAAATTTATGTTTCTTGAGCACGTATTGTATGTCTTTCAGAGAGAACGCAAATGGTGCATTAGGCTCTTGCTTAATTTTTTAATTTTAAAAATATTCTTGGAACATTTTGGTTTGCGGGAAAACAGCTGAGGGGGATGATTTACTGATCACTACAATCTTAACCTCCTCATGTCGAAGATCAAATGTTATATATCCTACATATCCTCATAAATAATATACAAACCTTGCTCCTTCTCTATAAGCACTTACAACATCTCCATTCAGTAACCCTCTACACTGAGTGGCTCTTAGACCTTGGGCGAACAATAGAAAAAAAACAAAAAACATTCGAATCATGTATCTCTATCCTTTTTTTTAATACTTTTAAATCCTCAAGATTTATGAGAAATATAAATGTACACATAGAGCGTTTGCTAAAGTAATGGTTAACAAGGAACAGCTAATCTCGCAATTGTTTACCCTTTACCATCTATCTTTGTCTCTATTCTCTTATAGATTTACATAAACACGTTAAGGAGGCTACTCGCTGTTTCCCTTTCCTTCAATATATATATATTTTTTAATCATATCAACCCGAGCAAGGCGGTAACACCACTGATGCGCAGGGGGCTACGTAAGAGTAAAAAGATTGGAAAAGAGAAAGCCGGAAACCACATCCTAAACAGGGAACAAGGGATGAGCCTCTACACCTGTTCAATAGACGTGGGTGGAGTGTGAACCGGGCGAGACGTGGGTGGAGTGTGAATATGTCCCGCGAGTGTTCAATTCTCTTGATCATCTTTCCTCGTAACGTGTCACAGAAATTAAAACTCTTTCTTATTGTAAGTATCCGTTTCTTTGTGGTTCCTATGTTCCTTAAGACTTCCTCGTCGCTTACATGTTCGGTCCAAGGTATTCTTAGCATTTAGTCTGTACAATTGTCGTTTATAATATCTTTTTTTTTTTTTTTTGTGAGGAAGTTGTCCAATAGTCACTACGATTTAAGGGATTAGATATTACATAGGGATTTTGCAAGGTTTTCTTCGCGGTCTCATAAAACTCACATCAAATATGAATGCTTCGTCTTTAGAATATGCAAGCATTTTCTCAGATCTCAGGAAATTGCCAGGCACCCTTTGACTTCTATTCCTGCTTTGGATTCTTGACCAAAGGAATAATGTACTGTACTCACCATCCACTCTCATGGGCTTGTTTTTAAGTATGAAAAGGATTAACAAAAATTCGCGGTTGAATGTTTGTCAGTTCGAATTCCATCAGTAACTTTTTTTATTGGCGTCGATTTAAATCTGAATTCTGGGATGTTTTAATCCAGTAATAAAGACATTTTGTTGGTAAGAAGAATTAGATTATAATAATTATAGGTGACCCCACAAAAAAAGGTTTAAAATCCATTTTCAAATGAAAAATCTTTCGTGAAGCTTTTATTTTAATTTTATTTTTTAATTCCAAGCTAATAGATTAAATTTAATATTTCCAGTAAGCAAAATACTTTGCTATATTTCAAACTGAATTTAAATTGATTGGAATTATTTTTTATCATCTGTTAAATCGCTACAGGCTAAAACCGTCCATATTAACAATTAATCTGAATGAAAACAATTATTACTTATTTGTCGTTTAAAATATCACAGAAAAGCATTTTTAAAATATGGACGTTGCTGTTTGTATGAAGTATTGATACATCTATCGATAACCTAATGTTTGTGAGATTTTGTAGAAAAAAATTACATAACGAATACAACATAAAAGGAATTTTTAACTACTCAGTAATGAGTAATCTAAAAAAATTAAATGTTTTAAGCGTTCTAATATTTGATTAAATTTTAGATACTTTGGCTTTTATTGTCTTATTTACGAAGACGTTTGTTAAGGAAATTATTAATAAAATTTAAATTTATTATAGTTAGCGATCTTATTTTCTGATAATGCCGTCTATAGATACCAGTAAAAAAAAACAAAAAACGTTTATATGAACACAAAAAAATTTAAGTTCTTTTTAGAATACTGGGTGTCGCTGATTTGTAACAAAAACCTGCAAAGTAAGACAATTTTACAACATAAAATTTTATAAATTATTTTAATTAAAATTGAAAAAAAAAAACAATTGTAAAAATTAATTATTCATCGATTTTTTTTTCAAGACAGTAGTTTCCATGATTTAATTCATAAAAGCAATAAAAAAGCATTTCGAATGAAATAAGTCTTAGTTTTATTGCATTTTTAGTTCAGAACAAGTTTCTGTAATTGGCGGAGTGGCGAGTAAACAGTACTTCCTCCCCGCAAAAAAAAAAAAAAAAATTAATGTATTAAATCCTCCACGGACTTTTCCTTATAACTAATATAAATATTAAGCACTACAAAAAAGAAATATTCGTATTTTCATAAAATTAAAAAAGGGTGAGGTAATAAATGTAAAAGAAAAGAATATGTTACCAAGATTTTTTAAAAAATCATTTAAAAAAGAATCCCGTTCGTTTGTGATAAATCCTGAAAATTCCATTAAAATCTGACAATTAACTGATACTTGCAAGAATTCTTACAAGGTCCTCGTGCCTTGGGCGATTATTGGGCCTCAAACTCAACCCAGAGCTCGAGTGGAACTCATGCATAAGACCCACCGTTAAAGGTGCAAGAAAAATGGTCGGGTTTCCTGTACTGCTCTAGCAAATACTTGACTCCTCGTGCTATCTTTTACCTATTCAATAACCGGATCAAATGGAAGAGTATTGCTGTCATATTTGATCAGGAGCTTCCCAGCCCTCACTTTCAGTCTCGTTAGAGTTTAAAACTATCTCCTTGTCCCTGTGGGTGAAAAATTATTTTCCACTCCACAATCCCTCTCCCACAGACGAGATGCGGCAAGCGTCTCACATTTCCATTTCTACTTCCATGGAAAATGCCCAGGCGGACTACATTCCTTACTTTCAATTGTTCTACCCCTTCACAGCTAAGACCCGTTATATTGCGCACATTGTAGCGAACCACCCTCATTCACTTTGTATTCTTTTCATGAAATGTAAGTTCCACTTGAACAGCTTTTTCTCGTGAACAACTGATCTATGGACCAAACTCCCAAGAGGATGTTTCCTTCATCACTACAATCTTAACCTGATCAAGTCCAGAATTAATCGTTATCTTCCCCACCTATTTGCATAAAATGTTCCTCTTAATCTGTAACCCTTTACCACAGGGTGGCGACCGACTCTTGTACAGAGTGGACCTCAATGTATATTCCCAAACAGTGTTTTTCACGGCACGATGACGCTCAAATTTTCCATACAAATTTATAGCCACACGTTTATGCCTGAAAAGAATAAAAATTCCCCTACACAAAAAAGGATTAATAAAAATAATTTTTACATAAAAATAATTATTTTTTCTTTCTTCTTAAGAATAACAAAGGTTTCGACGAAAGAAATTTGTTTAAGTTTTTTTATTTTTATTTTTTTATTTTTTTCAAATCTGTTCATTTTTAACGAATCTCTTTTCGTGTCTGTCCATCTTAAACGAATCTTTGGAGGCAACTAGATTATAAGAATAATTATATTTCAGTAAGAATTCTCGCCAAAAAAGTAATATAAATGAATAGATATTTACTAATTTTTGACTGGTCTTTCACAATACTATTCAAGCGGTAACGCTCAGATTCGTTTTGCTTAACAAACTGCATTTGAGAACAGCCTAGTAGGTATCGCTTTACGGCAGACACTCTCAAGGGAAAATTGCTTGATGGAAATCATTACATCATCCCCTATATATATATATATATATATATATATATATAGGGGATGATGTCAACTGCATGGATGGCGAGGTTAATCCAAGAATTACTTATAAAATATTAAATGTTAGATCTGCATAGAGAGCTCAATGGATGTTACTCAGAGCAATATGGTATTTATAAACGAATGCTCAACTGTTAGAATGGTTATAAATAAAATATAATTCATTTCTATGAACTAAATGAGCTCATTTCGTCAGACCACACTATATTCATTTCAGTCGGTACAAATATTTTTCCGGAATAAATATTTCTTTTAAAATGAAATGGAAATCAAGTAAAAAGATCCAGAACAGAGATTTTAGCTTTATCTCGGTCATTAAGACCAGGCGAAGAAAGTTCATTTGGCTGAGGTCAGTCAGTTAAGTGCCATACGTGATACACGCTCGAAAGAGACATGACTGACTGGGCAGAAGATTATCCCGCAGTAGGTTGCCATTGCTTTCTGCGGTAGACTGGTTGCCGACCAAGGCTATAGAACCCAATTTGTCCTGTTATTTAACCCATAACTGGAAGAAAGAGACGGATTAATACCTTTCCCAAGGGTATTTGCGCGTAAGTGAATACAATGGATTCAACTGGAATTCGAACTCGGCTCCCCGGCTTCTCGTTCCGCACCGATATCCACTGCACCACAAGCTGAGGTAGTGACCATAAAACCATTACACACCATTCATAAGCACATGAATACGTATACACATATAACCCTACATATGAACACACTCACGCATACACACTTATATCCACATACACATATGTCCATACTTACGTATATGTACATACAAATGCGTATATACAGGTATGTCGGTGCTAATTTTATATACATTTATGTTGGCGCTAATTTTGTTTTAAGAATGTAATTGATTGTACCCTCCTGAATTGATGTACCCTTCTGAATTGATGTACCCTTCTGAATTGATCAGTATACTCATGTATGTGCATACTGGCATTGGAATCCAAATGATATATGCCGGTAGATGTATGTAACGTGATTTTTAGGATGTATATAATTTAAGATATGCTACTTCATTTGGGACAAAAATATAGACACCTATGTGTATACATGTTGGCATTGTTCTAGTATATACACTTATAAGATTTCATAAGCGAGTACATGGATGGGAAAAGGTGAGAGTGCGCAGAGTTAGTAAATTTATGTGCATACGTAGAAAAGACTCTGTATGTATATACATATATGTATATACAGGCAGGAGTGTGTATATGTAGGCAGATATATAGGTGTGTGTGTGGGTATGTGTGTAAATATGTAAATATATGCGTATTATCTGAGTATATGTGAGGTTTATTAGTATACTAGCATCATAGCCCGGCGTTGCCCGTGCAACTCAGAACATTTTGGTTGTAGGACTCGGTTATATAAAAAAATAATTATATAAAAAATTGTTGTTTAAAAATTGTTCAAAAATGCCATTAAAAAATTCTATTTTCTTTTGTTTTGCGTAAACGTGATTTGATGTTTTGTGTGACATTGTAAACAACATTGCGTCTGTTTTTGTTTAAAAATTACGGGGGAAAATATTTACATTTTTTTGTTGACTAAATAAATTTAACATAAAAATAAAGATTATTTACTTTGCTTTACTGAAATTAGAAATATAAAAACTTTTACACTCTTAGTTCAGAAATTTTCGAAAAATAATTACGCTCTCAGTTCAGAAATTTTCGAAGAATATTTTTTTGTTGACCAAATGAATTTTTAAAACGTTGGAATAAAAGGTAAATTTTCGTTGTAAGTCCCGACGCTTTTCCCCTTCAAATTTATCCAAAATAGCATTATCTCTGTGCAAATGTATATGCTGAACTCAAATCAACTGTTAGTTATTGAAGAAACTTACCTTTTTTTTTTTATCAAAATGTTCATAAAAAAAAAAACGAACTATATCTCGCACTTGTTCTCTCCCGTAACTCTCACGAAATCATGTAATTAACTGCAGAACGCATGTGAACGTATTTTGGTAGATTTTCTTCATTTACTGATACAAAACAGGAAGTACATCGCCAAAAGTTTCAGTAAAGGAAGAAAATCGACATAAAATTGCTGCCTACGTAGAACGTCATTCTGCAGTTAATTACATGACTTCGTGAGAGTTACGGGAGAGAACAAGTGCGAGATAGAGTTCGTTTTTTTTATGGACTTTCAAAGCAAAAAAGGTAAGTTTCTTCAATAACTAATTGTTGATTTGAGTTCAGCATATACATTTGCACAGAAATAATGCTATTTTGGATAATTTGAAGGGTTAAAAGCCGTCGGCACCTAAAACGAACATTTACCAAATAAAAATTAAATATAAAGGCTCATTTTCTTTTTAAATAAAAAAAAATATTTTAGTCACATTTGACACGTGTGATTTGATTTCTGTGACGTAATCTAACAACCATCTTCGATCTTAGATGTTTTACGGAGCAAATGTAAACAATCTGCGCCATTGGCCAAAAAGTGCGAAAGGGAAAATTGCTGAACTTAAACTCAGAAAGTATGTGTCGACCTGGCTTCCCTGTAGATATGTGTCCCTAGAAAGTTTGAATGACGTAGCTTAAAAAATGTAGGCGTGCATAGGGAACAGTCACACACAGACTCACAGATTGCCTTTTATATATATGGATTTGCGTAAATTTGTTATTATTATTTATACACGTATAAATCCGTTCTTCATAAATATGTATGTGAGTGTGCAAGAACAATAGTTACATGTGGATATGGATAGATATGTGTATGTATGTCTAGATAGGTGTACGCATAGACACATTTGTATGTACATACGTATAGGTACGGACATATGTGTATGAGGATATACGTATGTATGCGGAAAGTGTGTGTGTGTGCATATATATGCGTATTTTCCGAGTATATGTGAGGTTTGTTAGTATACTTGCGTAAATATATGTTAGTATTATTTATATGCATATAAATCTGGTCTTCATAAATATGTATGTGAGTGTGTGAATACAATATATATCGATGGATGTGTGTATATGTAAGTGTACATATAGACGCGTAAGTATGGACATATGTGTCAGTATGGATATAAGTGTGTATGCGTGAGTGTATTCATATGTAGGATTATATGTATATACGTATTCACGTGCTTGTGAGTTGCGTGTAATAGTTTAATGGTCACTGCCTCAGCCAAATGAACTTTCTTTGCCTGGTCTTAATGATTCTTAACTGAGATAAGATCAACATCTCTGTTCTGGATCATGTTACTTGATTACCATTTCATTTTAACAGAAATGTTTATTCTGTGAAAATATTTGTACCGACTGGAACGAATATAGTGTGGTCTGATGAAATGAGCTAATTTAGTTGGTTGGTTGAGTGTTTTGTTTTTATGACATATCAACCTCGGCGGGTCATTTATTGCCAACTAAATTTTTATTTATTAATTGCTGGTAATACCTTTTTTCTTTCAACAATTTATTGTTGTTTTATATGTTTTGTGTCTAGTAATAATTGTTTTCTTTTCGGGTATCAAGATTCATTGGGATTTGTTTTTAAGGACAGGGTCTACAAGTTCTACCCTGTTATTTAACTCATACCTGGAGGGAAGGGACAGATTAATACCTTTCCCAAGGGTACCAGTGCTTAAGTGAATGCAGGGTATTCAACTGGAATTCGAACTCAGCTCACAGATTTTTCTTTCCGAGCCGATATCCGCTGCACCACAACGCACATCCGTCACTACACACTTACAACACCTGGTATTCCCAAGTGGTCACCCATCTAAGTACTGACCAGGCTCAACGTTGCTTAACTTCGGTGATCGAGCGAGAACCGGTGTATTCAACGTGATATGGCCGTGAGCCCGAGCTAATTTAGTTCATAGAAATAAATTATAATTTATAACCAATCTAAATAATGTGCTGAATCTTCCTATATATATATATATATATATATATATATATATATATAGAGAGAGAGAGAGAGAGAGAGAGAGCGAAGGAGTAGTCCTCTTTATATATATATATATATATATATATATATATATATATATATATATATATATATATAAATGCAAACTTATCACTAAACTCGTTTCGAAAAACTCTCGTCGTATATACGCGGAAGGAAAAAAGGTTGTAAAACAAGAAAGAGCTAAACACATGAGCATCAGCCAAAGCGATTTGAACCGAGCCAGTACGTAGCCCAAAGAAAACCCCGAGACGAGTAATCAATAATAACAAAAGAGCTCAATACTTAAGCAGAGCAGAATAAGTAAATTAACCAAATGAGCCAACAAACCTACCAAGGTTTCACCTAAACAGATCTTCAGGGAACGCTGGCTAAAAAGGAAAATGACAATGACAAGATGAAGGGAACTCAATAAGTTTCCCTTTATCTTGTCGTTGTTACTTTCCTCTTTAGCCAACCTTCCCTGAAGATCCGTTTAGGTGAAACCTTGGTGGGTTTTTTGGCTCACTAGGTTAATTTACTTGTATATATATATATATATATATATATATATGAACGCATCGTTCATTCAGCAATGAATTAGAACATAATGATGCCAAGTCCGTAAACGGAAAGGATAAGAAGAAAAAATTATTTAATATAAAATATTAAATGATAGATTTGTATAGAGAACTCAATGGATATTATCCAGAGCAATATGATATACATGAAGGAAACCTCAACACGTCATCTAAAGTCGTTATAAACTATAATTTATTTCGACGGGCGAATATACCCATCTTTTTAGACCACAATTTCATTTGGTTTAATTTTATTAGAACATTAAAAATTTCAAATATATATATATATATATATATATATATATATATATATATATATATATACTATGTTTTCTTCATGCTTTTGATAAAGTTTAATTTATAAATTCGGCACAGTAAGAAATTAACAATAATAACCGATTAATAACCGATAATAAAAGAGAACAATTATAACAATCTACCCGACCGTAATAACCGTTCATTCTTCCTGTAAATTATGGAAAATCTTCTTAAACAAAATTGTCAATAGAAGTAAGCTGTCAATGCCTAATCTGATAAATCGCCCTGAGATTATCTCATCCTTATCGGATAAGCTCATTGAAATGAACTTCTAATTTCGTGTGAGACAAATACTATGACTTAGCAGACTTCCTTTTTAAATTTCATAAATTTTGTGACATCTCTTCATCACAACACGGAAAATTTCCATCCTTAAAAAGCCTTGAGCTACAAAGGCTTCGTTCTTACAGTAAATTCCCTCCACAGAAAATGCGATAACTAAAATTTAAAATGAATTAAAGAAAAAAAAAAAGAAGAATTTTTCTTGAGGTTTCTTTTTAGTTTTAATTTCCAGCTAATAAATTAAATTCAATATTTCCAAGATGCAAAATACTTTATTGAATTTCAAAACAAATTTAAAAAGATTGGAAAGAGTATTTTTTCTAAAATAGCAGATTTAATGCCAATTTTAGCCATCTTTCATCGCAATGTAAATCTCTTTATTAAAAGATCTGTGGTGATACCGAGCGAAGCGAGGGACCGGATGTTTACCCTCTGAGATTCAGCAAGCAAATGACCAACACTGGTCTTTGCGCATCTGGCTCCACACAGAAGTTCCGGAGGTAAACCAAAAATAAATAAATATCAAATTCCTTTTACGGACCTGTAGTGGAACTCTGAATCCTGATTGGTCATCAAATCGAAAAATTCAAAATACGTCAGAGAAACGGTTTTTTCATAGCTGAAGAAAAAAATCGTTTCTAATCCATCCCACATGACTATTCAATATTTATGGATGGTCTCTAACCGGTCACGGTCAGTCAGAGGAGGCAGGTTGCTGACACACATCAAAAATGTAACTCTTAACTTCAAGTGACCCGGACATTGTCCTATTTGTCTCTTTCCCCTTCACTATCTCAACAATTACTGCTAGAAACAGTTTGTACGAACTCTTAATTCTTCAACCTCATCATTGAATACGAACTCTATCATTAACGTCTTAATGTTTTTAATTGTACATTAAATCTTACCACTTGTTTTTCCTCCTTATAATAAATTTCTATTTTAAATGTAAAGTGTATCGTTTATTATTCCACCCTTATACATTAACTAGCAGAATAGCCCGGCGTTGCTCGGGTGTAATGAAAGCATTAAAACTAATCCATGGTCCTGGAGCTCAGACTCTTTGGGCGTTGGCACGAAAGACTAAAAAGCAATAGTTGTTTCCACTTAAAGAGAAACTGTAGACTGAAAGAAAAACGAATGGATGTAAGTCAAACTTTGATTTCCTGATATCGATATCAAATAAGTTTTTTTCGTCGTAAAATGAATTTTGAAGGCTAAATAAGTCCTCTGAGTAAATGGTTTCATGGCTGAGACTAAGGACTACAATTATAACTACTTAGAGCCAAACCGAAGCAAACACTAAAAAAAAGGGTTGAAAAAATACAGACATACAGGTAGATAAACACACACACACACACACACACACACACACACACACAAACATCTTGCTTTTTATATATATATATATATATATATATATATATTATCGATTTTCTGCACTATTATAAGAACTGCAACCTTGAAACTTCTGAATATCGTTTCTTATGTCTTTGTCTATGAGTGTATCAAATTTGATTAAAATTGGACCAGTCCTTCTATAACCTGATTTTTTCGATTATCGATTTTCAATATTTATCGAGGGTAACTTGACACAAAACCTAGCTAAGAACACTCGCAGACGCTTATAGTACAACTGTGTAAATTTTCAAGAAAATCGGTTCAGCCGTTTTGGAGTCTATAGGTAACGGACGGACACACACACACACACACACACACACACACACACACACACACACACAAATTTCCATTTATAAATAAGTTTAGATTTAGATTTATATACACACATTCCAACTGCCGACAACCAACCTTCTGATGAAAACTCTTCTGATGATTATAACTCAACACAAATCATGTCAGCTGTAGGGAGTTCGGTTAAGAAAGACACAAGGCCGAACAAAAGAAACATTATCAGCTCCCTACACTTCAGATCTAAAAATAAAATATACTTTGAAACTGTATTTGAGGAATATTTTAGATTTAATGTATAATTAATCTGATTTAAAGCAACTATTAATTTCTTTAAGTTTAGAATATCACTGAAATGTATGTTTTTAATACAGCGGTAACTGTTTAATATTTATTTATAGTGTTTGATATGTTGACAGTTTGAATGACGGATGAAAGTTTATCTAATGTTTTTCTACGGTGGATATATATGTCTAGAAGTAATTAAGGAGTATAACGTGATCGGCTTTTAATATAATTTTTAAGTACTCAGTAATCTTTAAAAGGATGTGCGTTGTGGTGCATTGGATATCGTGTCGGAACGAGAAATTGTGGAGCCGAGTTCGAATTTCAGCTGAATCCATTGTATTCACTTACGCGCAAATACCCTTGGGAAAGGTATTAATCCGTCTCTTCCCTCCAGTTATGGGTTAACTAACAGGACAGATTGGGTTCTATAGCCTTGGTCGGCAACCAGTCTACCGCAGAAAGCAATGGTAACCTACTGCGGGATAATCTTCTGCCCAGTTAGTCATGTCTCGAAAGAAACATGATCGCCCAAGCGTGTTTCACGTATTGCACTTAACTGACTGAATGTTCTATTGAAATTTAGATAGTTCGGCTCTGTAAATTTACTACTTTATCACTTTTATTTTCTGATAATGTGGTGTATGAACGTTGGTATCTACATAAATTTATACACATAAATCAATTTTTAAAAAATTCTTTTTAAGATATTGGTGTTTGATGATTTGCACTGCGATTTAAATCATCCAAGGAATTCTGCTTTTAGCTAATACAAACTGTATAGATACCTTCACTCATTTTCGATGACTCACTTTTAAATTGAATTTTTAAAAATAAAATGTTTTTTGAAACTTTTATTTTAGTTTTAATTGAAAGCTAAATGATTAAATTTACTATTTCCATTAAGCAAAATAATCTGGTGCATTTCAAATAGAAATTATATTGATTGGAATCTAAAAAATTTTCAACTTTTTTAATCTTTCATTTTTTCGCCATTTTTGAGTGATCGACACATTTGTAAACAAAAGTTAATTCTAGGTTTTAAAAATCTTGTAAAAATAAAATATACATCTGTAACACATTATTTTTTAGAAAATTTGCAAATTTCATGTTAAATTAATTTGATTTACACACGTGTTACTTATGAAATTTAGAACAAAATTATTTCTTAAACACAGAGTTGAACTTTTAACCTTTAAAGTGTTGACAGATACGAGATAAGTGTATGACGATCACAAGTGACATTACAGTACAAATGTTTTTCCTGTAAGGGGAAGTAACCCTGAAACACGTGACCTTTTAATGTACACATAGAAATTACCACACAAAAATTGTAAGTACACATACAAAAAAATTTAATTATTTTAAAGATACGAAGGCACGACGATTTGTATTAAGCGTTTCAATTTTCGATTAATAAACATAATCTTCACTTAATAAGTTTATAAACTAACCACAACAAATCTTTGATGTATTTTTAAAATATTTTTGAAACTTTATAAATTATTATAATAAAAAATGAAAACAATTCTTTTAATATATCATTATTAATAGATTTTTTTTTCTTCAGACTATAATGTCCTTAATATATATTATTTATTAAAGCAATTAAAAGCTTATCAAATTAAATAACATCATAGCTATATTGCATTTTTTATTTTTCTATTAGGAGCAGATTTTCGGAAATCTACCATCCGCCCGTTTATTGAATACTGCTGCCACATCTGGTCGGGTGCCCCTGCTGTTCTCCTCGGGGTTCTTGAAAAAATACAACGGAGAATATGTAATGTGATCGATACCGACTTGGCAGCCCGGGTGCAGTCACTCTTTCACTGGCGTGATGTGGCTTCCCTGTACATCTTCTATAAATACTTTCACGGCTTCTGCTCCGATGAACTTAGATCACTGGTGCTCCCCCTAGGTATGAATTTGCACGAGATACTAGATTAGCAACTAGGTCCCATCCATTTAAAGTGAAACAGATAAGATGTAACTGCGATTTCTACTCCAATAGCTTCTTTTCTCGTACTTCCCTCCTGTGGAATTCCCTTCCGTATACTTGCTTCCCCGACAGCTACAATCTCCAGGAGTTTAAATGTAAGGTCAACAGACACCTGTTATCACACTAACTCACATCAATTCTCTCAAACACTCTTCCCATCTACCCAACCCCCATCCACGGTATCCTCATCCGTCTATCACCCTCTTTCCGACATTTTCTATAACTAACCACTCTTTCTCATCACTTTCCCCAATGTAACCCCTGCGCAACAGTGGCAGTGGAATGCCTTGCTTAGGGTGAAATGATTAAAAAAAATCCATATGTTTCAAAAAATGATAAATGAGTTACATTCCTCAATGAGTACTGCGTTTGACAATAAAACTAACTTTTCAACAAAATATAATTTTTAAAAAATTTCATCAATTCAAGAGAAGAGGATGGTAACATATGTAAAAAAAAATATGTTTTTACCAAGATTTTTTAAAAATAATAATTTCAGAAATAATTTCATTCATTTGTGAATAAGTACTGAAAAGTTCATTAAAATCTGACAATTACTTGATTTTTGCAAGAATTTCAAAATCAATGTGTTTGTTACAGCAGAATAGACGCTAAAATGTTCTATACTCATTTTTTGACTCCCTTGATGATGCAAAAAAAAAAAAAAATGAAAAGAAAAAAAGAAAAAAAAGAAAAGATTTTTAACCAAAATTTCAAAAGTGCTAAAATTTAAAACGAACCATAAAAATTATAGTAAAATAATCAAAAATATGCTTTGGTCTTTCCTCTTAATAATAACAAGGATTTTGACGATAAAACTTTGTTTTTATTACGTTTGGGGCATTTTTTCACCGTGGTACTCGCTTTTTTGAACAAATAAATGTAGGTACCAACCGTTGATCTTATTAGTTACAATTAGCGATTAACAAGAATAAATAATAATAAAATGAAACAATTATAATAAATTATAATAAATAATAATAAAATGAAACAATTATAATAAATAATAATAAAATGAAACAATTATAACCACATTGCTGAATAAAAGTTATGTAAAAGAGAGAAAATTCATTCTTACATTAGATCTGAACACACTCAGCATTTTTGTTCTTTCATAAATCGAGAATTTTAATTTTAGGAGATATACGCTGTAGTGCAGTGGATACCGGATAGGAACGAGAAATCGGAGAGCCGAGTTCGAATACTAGTTGAATTCTCTGCATTCACTTACTCGCAAATAATCCGGCTATAGGTCAGATAACAGGACAGCTTTGAGTTCTACCACAGAAAATAATGGCGACCTACTGCGGAAAACTCTTGCGCCCAGTCAGTCATGTCTCCTTCAAGATACGATCGCCCAAGCGTGTATCACGGATGGCAAGTAATTGACTTATATATGTATATATACGCGTGTGTGTGTGTGTGTGCGCGCGCTTCAAAATATGCTATATTTATAGGAGTGTAACTAGCATCGGAAATAGAGCGTTTACAGATATACAGTGTGGACATACGGAATACATACGGAATAATGAATGTCAACTTCACGCCTCAAGCGATCTTGAGACTTACGTCGTGAAACAGACGATCATCATTCCGTGTCAATTCACCTGCCCACGCAATATATAAGCAAACGCTCTATTTCTGATACTGATTACACACCTCACATTAATATGAAAGGTTTTTTACCATACACGTAGACATACACGCATATGTAAGCATATATGTATGTATAGAATACATATATATATATTATACAATATATATATATGTATTATATATATGCATATGTATTATATATAATATATATACAATATAGATCTATATATACACATGTATTATTTATAGTGTACATATCTCTACATGTATATGGATATGTAAATATAGTATATATGTATATTATATTCAGTTTTTCAGAGTACAATTAAACAACATTTCTTAGAAAAACATAGTCATGTAGGTAATATCAGACAGATTTTAGTCAACAATACAATAATCGTCACTCATACACACAGTAAAAAGATCCTTCAGATATTGGAGGCCATCTACATTAAATCCAAACAACTCACACTTAATAAAATCACGTTTAATTTTGGTCATAACACATTACATTGCATTTAAATATATGGTTCTGTTATCATTTCGAGCTCTCATGCGGTGTGACGTCAAAGAACCGCATTACAAATTTACGAAATACGTTTGCTATTTTTGGTAGCTGTTATCGTTGCTTAGCAAAGTTTCATGTCAACACAAGATAAAATCAACGCTGATGGTGGATGTTTTTATGTTAACGTTCTTGTAACCTCTCTGAAGATGACTCAAGTGAGCCGAAAGCTTAGAATCAACTTAATAAAAAATTATCCAAATGTTGGAGAATTTTTGTCTTTATTTTCATCTGAAATTAAAACCAAAATACGATGTTTAAAACGGCTCATGATTAAACATAATAGACATTCATTGTCTCTTATATTTAACAGTATACGTTTAGAAAATTATATGCTGCCACGGTACACAATATATATATATATATATATATATATATATATATATATATATATATATATATATTGTACATACGTATTATGAAACTTTATCCTCTGTTGGTGGGTCTACAATCGATCTGTCAACAGGGACTGTGGGAGCCGAGCAATAGCCTAGTCATTGATGATTGAGGGCCGTTTTAGGACTCTGTCAAAGTGTTCTACCCAGCGTTGGAGTATCGCCCCTCTGTCAGAAATCAGTGTGTTACCATCCTCGTTCATAACGAGGAAGGAATCGGTTGAGACAGGACCGTAGACCGCTTTGGGGGCACTATAAAAGTTTTTCATATCTTTCCTCTCCGCAAATCTCTGTATGGTATCGTCTGTCTTTCTGTCCCAGTCGTCTTGTATTTCGCGAAGTTCTGACTGGACAAATCTGGCTGTACGGAAGGTATCTCTTTTGGAGGCAGCTAAAAGGAGGCACTCAAATGCTGTGATATCCTACACTCCTCCTGGGAATCCACTGCTAAAGACAGAGCTGCCTGGAGTTGGAAAATTTGAAGAGGGTTGCATCAGGGTCCTCAAAGAGAGACGCCAGAAAAGGAAGAAGCACAAAAGCTTCATCCACTAGCTTGGGTCTGCCTCCTGCATCCACTGCCCCAGCTGCAACAGGCTCTTCTGTGCAAAGATTGGCTTTATCAGCCACATCCGCACCCACCCAAATCCTTAGTGACCACGTGTCATGGTCTTCTTAGCCTGCGAAGGAAAAACATAATCATATATGTATTATATAATGTATATAATATGTATAATATATAATATAATAAATACGTTATATATATATATATATATATATATATATATATATATATATATATTATTATTATTATTATTATTATTATTATTATTATTATTATTAAAATACTTTACTCCAAACGGAAAAGTAGGAAGATAAATCCCAAAAACCTGATTCTAATTAATATTAAAATTTTAATATTAAAAATGATACAGGAGGAGAGCTCAATGTAATTAAAATTACAGCGCTAATATAAAATTAAAATAAATTTTCAATATTCAAAAATGTTGAATGAACATTTCAACATGAAATCCCTAAGAGAGATTTCACATTTCCTCAGCAACCGTGCATATTTCAAAATGGAAATAAAAATAAGAATAAAAAGGGAGAATAAAAAATAAAAATAAAAATAAAAAAAGAAATAAAAAATAAACTAAAAAATGACAGTTAAGATTTGAGAAATTTCCGTCACAAAAAATTTTCGGAAGTAAATCATGTCTAATGTTAGATTTTAACTTTTAGATAGATAAATCCAAAATTAGACATGATCTACTTCCGAAAATTTTTTGTGACGGAAATTCCTCAAATCTTAACTGTCATTGTTTATTTTTTTATATTTTTTTTAATTTTATTTTTTTTAATATTGAAAATTTATTTTAATTTTATATATATATATATATATATATATATATAAGCGTGCACGCACATATCCAATCCGTTTTATTGAAAGGAACAAGTTTTTGTCTGATTTTTGAAATGACATATTTTCTAGTTTGTGTTTTAAGTGTCACACATATGGACCAATTGGTTGTTCGTAATTAGCCCCTCTACCTTTCTATCCTCATCACCAGGATACTTTGATGTGACTTAATAGTTTTCTAACACGCTAAATCAGTTACGAGTAGTGAGTTCAATTCTCATTGGATGATCCATACTTTTTGTCATATACCACGTCTAAGTTACACTTAAAAAGCGTTTTAGGCCACCGCGACGTAATGTATTATTAAAAAAAACTTGTCTCGCTTGATCAATTACAATCGATTAGTGAATTCGATCCTCACTGGACGCAGCAACTGAATTCCATGAATTTGGTGTTTTTTTTTTTTTAAACCACTTTTTGACAAATTACTGGGGTGGGGTAGTAGCATCTTAGCAGAGGATGAAGGAAAATTATCTTGGATGAATATTTTCGCTTAAGCTTCTTGGCATTTGGCCGTGATGTGTGCGACTTAAAAATATCTTATCCAAGAGCTTTTCTTCATTCTCCATATTTTTTGACACTATTATCAACTTAATCAAATTAATCAATATTTTTGCTGGCAACCAAAATTACTCTTTCCACTTGACTTCTGTGCTCGTGTTGGTTAACTGCTTTCATAAGGAACCAAATCTCTGGGGTCCGACCTCAGGTTCATCCAGTGTAGCTCTTCATTCATCATTACAAACAACTATTGAGGAATCATTTTTATGAACTTCTTTGCCCAACTGATAAGTTTCTTCTGACAACACTTACATATTTTTTTGCTTCAGGCAATGTTTTTAATATTCTGCATATTTTATTTCTTTCCGTATTCCCAACACCCGTATTCCCAACACCCGTATTCCCAACACCCGTATTCCCAACACACGTTTGCCAAATAATTTCTTGCCTATTACTCTTCTTGCTCCTTATCCATTTCATTTTCCTCAAATCTCTTTTTAAAATAGTCTTGAAGCCGTTTTTCTTGCATGTGTTTTTTATATTTACTTAATGTCTTTTACAATATCCAATTTTGTGAACCCATCACCAAATAACTTTAGGATATCTTATTACTCTTTTGAAGTTATATCTTTCTTACAAACCATGCCCATATTTATATCGGAAATTAAAAATTAATACCCGTGACTACACTACTACTACCAGTCTAAAGTGTTATGGGGGATTCACCCCATGGGTAGATGGTTCGAAATTAGAGAAGTCGACGGGGTCATGTCATTTCCGAGTCGGTGTTTGTTATTGAAACTGCTTGAAAATAGCTGTAAAGTGGCTGAAAGCGCTTAGGATGATAAAAACTATGGACAATTTCGATTCCTTATCGCCATCGAAACGGAAAAATATTCAGTCAGTCAGTTAAGTGCCATACGTGATACACGCTTGGGCGATCATGCCTCGAAAGAGACATGACTGACTGGGCAGATGATTATCCCGCAGTAGGTTGCCATTACTTTATGCAGTAGACTGGTTGCCAACCAAGGCTATAGAACCCAATCTGTCCTGTTATTTAACCCATAACTGGAAGGAATATACGGATTAATACCTTTCCCAAGGGTATTTGCGCGTAAGTGAATGCAAAGAATTCGGCTGGAATTCGAACTCGGCCCCCTGATTTCTCGTTCCGAGCTGATATCCAATGCACCACAACGCACACTAAAAAATTAATTAAATTTTCTTTGTGGGCCGTATTTAATAATATAGATATATATAGACTAGCAGTATAGCCCGGCGTTGCTCGGGTATAATGAAAGCTTTAAAACTAATCTATCGTCTTGGAGCTCAGACTCTGCCTAAAGAATATTTGTGTGAAATTTGGTGAGAATCAGATAAAAATTGTGGATTTGTATGAAGGACATACAGACAGATAAACAGACACAAACACAAACATCGTGCCTTTTATATATATATATATATATATATATATATATATATATATATATATATATATATTATCGATTTTCTGCACTATTGTAAGAACTTCAACCTTGAAACTTCTGAATATCGTTTCTTATGTCTTTGTCTATGAATGCATCAAATTTGATCAAAATAGGATCACGCCTTCTATAACCCGATTTTTTCGATTATCGATTTTCGATATTTATCGGGGGTACCTTGACACAAAACCTAGCTAAGAACACTCACAGACGCTTATAGTACAACTGTGTAAATTCTTCAGAAAATCGGTTTAGCCGTTTCGGAGTCTATAGGTAACCTATACACACACAAACACACACATACACACAGAGACAAAGTTTCATTTCTAAATAAGTTTAGATATATAACAACTGTAAAAGAGGTCTGAGGTGTTAATTAGATCGTAATTTACAAAAAGACTCAATGCACAATAAAAAAAAAAAAGAATGTACAGAGCCAACAATATATTAAGGAATAAAATGTCCACCCCTTACATGCTACCCAGCTTTCAACCATACAGGTCTTATCAGACTGTATGAGATCTGTATGATTCAAACCTAGGTAGCAATTTAGTATATATATATATACACTTACAATGTTGTATATATATATATATATATATATATATATCAGTCAGTTAAGTGCCTTTGCATAATCAATAAAGCACAGGTATAAGTCCTTCTTCATTTGTATTGCCCTTTCAGAGAGCATCCTAATTATAAATATGGCATTACTTGTTCCCGTGTCTTTAACGAAACCGCACTGTTCTTGTCCTATCTCTGGCCTGATTCTGCTTCTTGCTCTATTCATCAGGATTTGGACGATGCAAGCTTGGGTGATCATGTCTCGAAATAGATATCACTGATTGAGCAGAAGATTTTCCCGCAGTAGGATGCCATTATTTTCTGCGGTAGACTGGTTGCCAATCAAGGCTATAGAAACCAATCTGTTCTGCTATTTAACCCATAAATGGAGGGAGACGAGACGGATTAATACTTCTCGCAAGGGTATTTATCGCGTAAGTGAATGCAACAAATCGAACTGGAATTCAAATTCGGCTTTTCGAATTCTAGTTCCGAGCCGATATCTACCACAGACTTTTTTGAAGGGCAGCAGCCAGGTTTATTTGTGAAGTGTCATTTTAAAACAGGCCTCCCATATAAAGAGACTAGCAGTATAGCCTGGCGTTGCTCGGGTGTAATGAAAGCTTTAAAACTAATCCATGGTCCTGGAGCTCAGACTCTTTGGACGTTGGCACAAAACACTAAAAAGCAATAGTTGTTTCCAGTTAAAGCGAAACTGTAGACTGAAAGAAAAATGAATGGATGTAAGTCAAATTTTGATTTCCTGGTATCGATATCAAATTAGTTTTTTCGTTGTAAACTGAATTTTGAAGGCTAAATAAGTCCTCTGAGTAAATGATATCATGGCTGAGACTAATAACTACAATTATATCTACTTAGAGCCAAACCCGAAGCAAAAACTAAAATAAAATGGCTGAAAAAATACAGACGTACAGGTAGATAAACAGACACACGCACAAACATCTTGCCTTTTATATATATATATATATATATATATATATATATATATATATTATTGATTTTCTGCTCTATTGTAAGAACTGCAACCTTGAAACTTCTGAATATCGTTTCTTATGTCTTTGTCTATGAGTGTATCAAATTTGATTAAAATCGGACCACTCCTTCTATAACCCGATTTTTTCGATTGTCGATTTTCGATATTTATCGGTGGTACCTCGACACAAAACCTAGCTAAGAACACTCGCAGAGGCTTATAGTACAACTGTGTAAATTTTCAAGAAAATCGGCTCAGCCGTTTTGGAGTCTATCGGTAAGGACACACACACACAGACACACACACAAAGTTCCATTTATAAATAAGTTTAGATATCAGTAGGAGGGCTTCAATACCGTATTTATGAATTAGTAGGCAGTCTACTAATCACAAGCTGAGACCAAGACGTCAACTACGACAATGAAGAAAGTGTTTCTCTTTATATTTAACAGGTGGTCGTGTTTAGACACGAGTTGACTCCAACCATATACTCTCAATAATGTGTAAATGTTCAAGAAAATCAGTTCAGCCGTTTCGGAGTCTATAGGTAACGGACACACACACACACACACACACACACACACACACACACAAAGTTCCATTTATAAATAAGTTTAGATTAATTTATCCTTAATGTTTAATGTTAAAATTCTTCAACTTATTAACAAGAAAACTAAAGTCGATGTTAAAAATTGCCACAAATCATAGTTGATTTATTTAAGATGTTAATTTCTATCATGACATTTAATTTGTATTTTAAATATTTATTTTCAATCTTTCTAGTTGAATTGTTCGCCTATATTGCATACGGTCCATTATTGTATATAATTAGGTCAGAATAAGATGTCTATTTCATAAAAAATTAAGATGTAATAGAGTCAGCCAGTTAATTAAGTGCCATATGTGATACACGCTTGGGC
The DNA here is from genome assembly GCA_037127315.1 of Ascarosepion bandense. Taxonomy (NCBI): domain Eukaryota; kingdom Metazoa; phylum Mollusca; class Cephalopoda; order Sepiida; family Sepiidae; genus Ascarosepion; species Ascarosepion bandense. Next base: position 353,298 of record JBBBDQ010001008.1, on the reverse strand, counting down.
GATCATGTCTCGAAAGAGACATGACTGACTGGGCAGAAGATTATCCCGCACTAGGTTGCCATTGCTTTCTGCGGTAGACTGGTTGCCGACCAAGGTTATAGAACCCAATCTGTCCTGCTATTTAACCCATAACTGGAAGGAATAGACGGATTAATACCTTTCCCAAGGGTATTTGCGCGTAAGTGAATACAATGGATTCAACTGGAATTCGAACTTAGCTCTCCGGTTTCTCGTTCCGAGCCGATATCCACTGTACCACAACGCATATCCTTGTACCACAACGCACAAAACCCTTGTATCGGTTCTGCTACCGACGAAAAACCTTTAAATTTGATTATTTTTGTCAGCTAAGTGAGTCACACACAATGCTCACCTACCATGCAGTCCCAAACAGTAAAAGCCGATTGGGTATTGCCTGATTTGACACCTCTGTTCTTCTTACAGTATTCAGACATGTTTCATGGGTGTTGTACTTTACATGGTGATAGCACAAGCCATAGGCCAGCGTGTACTAATATTAATTACGTTGGGATATAAGAATATGGCTGCTCATGGACTATTCCCCGTGTCTTGGTCTCAAGAAACAGGGGCATTTCACAGCGTTCCCACGTCGTTACTGAACTAAACACAAGCGTCTAGGTTTAAAGGTCGTGTCAAGAAACAGGTCACTGGATTACACATTGTACTTTGTAATAAACAAATTTCACGAGTGACATCTACATTTTACTTCTCACCTGAATGAAGTCCAGCACTAGGTGGCGTTGTTGTTCACTGAGATTATGATGATACATCGTGATTTCTTAGAACAGGACGAACTGACTTTTATTAATTGATTGATGGATTCGTTTTTTTTTTTACGGTTTATCAACCTTTTTCGGGTTATTTAGAGCCAGAAAATATTTTTAGATTGTAAGAATTTTATTTTCGAGACAACAATGACTTAGTGGCACAAGAGAAGTGTATTCAGACATTTCTCCAAGTGTATTTGAACGTACGTGAATATAACGAACCCAATTAGAATTGGAACTCCGTCCTACGATTAACAATTCCGAGCTATTATTCATTATACCACATGCGCTTCTAAGTTTGCAGCGTCTGATATTACCAAGCGGTCATCCATCTAGATACTGACCATGCTTAGTATTGCTTAACTTCGGTGATCGTACGATTTATCCTCTTTCTCGTTTCTTCTGCTGATTCATTTTACTTCTTTTTCTACATCCAAAGACATTCATACTGAATACATACATACGTACGTACGTACGTACGCATAAACTCTTTCAACAATTACTATGAACAATTTCTTCAACTCTCGATAAATTTAACTCAACTTTATCATTGAACACGAACTCTACTCTTAACTTATTAATAATGTTTCTAATTGAACATTAACTTCTACAACTTGTGTTATCCTTTCCTTTTAATAAATTTCTATTTTAACATGAAAAATGTATATTTTATTCTTACACAATTCCACACAATTCCACATATTCCAACCTGCCAGCAACCAACCTTCTGATGATGATGAAAACCTTCTGATAATTCTGATGATGATAATTCTGGATAAAACTTGTAAGCTGTAAGGAGTTCGGTTAAGTCTGACACAAGGCCGAATCAAAGAAACATTAACCATCTCCCTACGCTACAGCTGACAATCTCATCTTAACGTAAAGGTGGTCATCTTGTAGAGTGCAGACTTCATTGACTTTAAGTACCATGTTTATGTCAATGTTATTTTACAAAGTAGTTTTTAATAAAAATGTTGAACTCATTTTGGTACTCTTCTTTTCATTTTCCTTTTCCACCCTGACCCGGAGTGGTAGCACCTGCTAGGGTTTCAGTTATGGGCAAATAGTTAACCCCCAAACTGGGGTCAAAACACTATGAAAGTATAAAAATAAACTTTTATAGAAAAATATTACTGACAATACTTTTTTGATAGAAAAAAATTATTACCAGCAATACATTTTTTAATACAAAACTAGAAAACTTCAGTTTTCTAAAATAAAAAAAACAAAATTTTTTCATCAAAATCTGACTAAATCAACCTTCTCAATGAGAAAATAAAAATAGATAAATATTATAAATTAACAGTGAAAGGATAAGAAATTGGAGTCTAAAATAATTAAAAATATATTTAAGAGATAATCCGTTAATCCGTTGTGATCACAAAATACTCACGCTACTATATAATCAAAATTATACTAATTATACAATCAACAAAACAAATATAATACAATATAAAATTTTAAAATTTGGAAAAATTATTATTATAATCGAACATTACAAAAATACCTTAAAACCTGACCTTTTTGGCATTAAATAACCTACAGAGGTGTTGATATGCCGTTAAACAAAACTCAAACTCATTTTCCTTTTAGTCCCCTTCGAGAACAAGTGTTTCACTGTGATATAGCCGTACACCGAACAGCCTTTTATCTCCTTGAAAAGGGGTCACTACTACTATTTGTGGTTCCGAAGCTATGACTCTGTTTGGTTACCAAATTAATGTTTTTGATTGATATTTTTAAAAGCAGAACAGAATATGCTTTACTTTTTAACGGATAAAGAACTGGGATATATTCTTAACTTTTGTCAGATCGAGACTTTTATATGAGTGACATGTGATATCCCCACCTTGTCTCTTCTACAAATCTTTTCACGGCAACTGCTCTGACGATCTATTTTCCCTGGTACCCCGACCACATGAATTTACTCCTGCTACTAGATTGGCATCTAGGTCCCACCAGTTTATCGTTGAAATGTAACATCCTCTTCAACTCTAATAGTTTCTTTTCTCACACTTTCCGCCTGTGGAATTCCCTTCCATTTACTTGCTTCCCTGATAGCTACAATCTTCAAAGATTTAAAGGCAACGTCAATTGCAATATTCTAAGTGAGAATTGTTTTTAATCATTTCATCCCCAGTGAAGGTGGAATGTCACTATTACACAAAGGGTTGCAGGGACTGAAAGTGAGAGAAAAGACTGAATATAGGGAGGTAAAGACAAAAGGTGAACGGGGTTCAGGAAGATAGAAGATGGCGATTGACGTTGCATTTAAACTTTCGTGGACTAGAGCTACAGAATCACAAATAAAAACAAATACTAAATAAGAGAAACCATTTTACTTGAGGACTTTCAACAGCAGCAACAATCAAAATGGATAGAACTTGTAACCCGAAGAGAAAGTAATGAATTAACTAAGATAACGACGTTTTAAATTACTTCAAACAGGAGGTTAAGAAGAAATTCCGCCATCAATACTGGAAAGAGCAATAACAGTTAATGGACTTGAGAAACCGATTTGCCTAAAGAATCGTTTTAATAAAAAAGATTTCATAAATTTCAACTGAAAGTAGCACAAGCAGCGTGGGTAGTGAATGCCAAATGTTTCTTTATAAGGAAACGGATAATATTACCATTGCCATTTGTATAAATATGCATCATAGCAACTTCTTTTTCGCCATGTTAGACAAATTTTCGAAAATTCTATTGATTACGTCTTCCTCCTTACTAATAGAATATTAAAAGCATGAGACTTATTCGTCGCAGAGTATTTGGTAGGGTAGGTCTTAATAGGGATGTTCAGAAGTAGTGGAACGACCGAATTTATCTCGTTTGAACATTTTCCATGGAAATAGTGATAGAACAGCGAAAAGCTAACGACGTTTTTGTCTGTAGAAAATGGCTGCCGAATGGCAAATGTTTGATAACTGATTAATGATACAAATTCATATGAATAAAATATAAAATAAAAAAAAAAACGGAGTATCTGCAATGTGATAGATTCCGACTTGGCAGCTCAGATACAGTCATTTTCTCACCGGCGCAATGTGGCTTCCCTGTGTCTCTTCTACAAAAACTTTCACGGCTTCTGCTCCGATGAACTTAGCTCACTGGTGCCCCTTATATATAAATTTACTCGAGCCACAAGATTAGTAACTAGGTCCCACCCTTTTACTGTGAAACCAATAAATTGTAAACAAAAATTCTACTCTAACAGCTTCTTTTCTCGTACCTTCCGCCTTTGGAATTCCCTTTCATGTACTTGCTTCCCCGACAGCTACAATCTACAAAAATTTTAAATGTAAAGTCAATAGTCATCGCCTATCTCACTAACCTGCATCCTCTCTCTCATGCTCCTTTCTCCGTCCACACACACACACACACACACACACACACACACACACACACACACACACACACATATATATATATATATATATATATATATATATTCAAAAAAGTGAAAGAACATATATTAAAACTCCGTGTTCAATCATTTACTTTTTTAAAGAGTGCTCAATACATAGTAGAATTGTAATTTGTTATTACAATGGTTTATAAAAGCATTATAGCACCACACAAAAATGTTCATGTTTCAGCATTATATATAATATTTGACACTCGGAGCTGAGATAAAAAAAAAAAAAAAAGAATAGTATGAGGAGATAAGAAAATTTAAAAAAGAGGAAAATAACCACGACATTATACACGTGTTCACATACCCACACGTACATGCGTACACGATCCCACATACACACGCGTATGCACACAGACACACACAAAGAAGAAAATGTCAACCAAAGACCAATAAAAAGCGCATAAATTATCTTTTCAATTCTATAAAAATAATGGAAATGAGGAGATAATTGCTGATGTCTCCTGACGAGTGGACCGAACGATTACAAAAAGGTTCGTCTACGAATCTTTCGATTCGTAGTGCTGAATATAACATCAATCAGCTAAGTAATAAATTTTATATTTGTATTCATTATATATATATATATATATATATATATATATATATATATATATATATATATATACGAGTACAATCTAACCCGGCGAAAGAAAAAAAAAAGAGTTCATTTCATTTTCTACGTCGGAGCGTACAGCGGTTGAAACTTCATCAATATAACAAGAATGGGGACAACAAGCTCTACAATGTAAATAGTGTAAATAAATACGATTCGTAATGTCAGAAATATGAACAAATATATCTGAAATCTTTGATGACATAATTTTGTTTGTAGACAAAAGTTTAAAAAACAACATTTTCAAGATGTTTTTATTTATTTATGAGAGGTTTTCACTTCAAAAGCTGTCCACTGAATAATAGAGGGAAAATTTATGTGCGAGTGTGTCAAGGTGAGCCTTCAGAAAAAAAAGATCATATGTTGCGGCAGTAAATAAACATTGAGATGTGGCAGAATCAACCATATGTTTATTATACTATTAAATATTGATTACTAACAACGAACCATGCCAAAAGGCATAGCATCTTTATTAAATCTCGATTACCTCTGGGCTATTCTGTTTTGATCACGGGGGTAAAGACACTACTTGGTTTCAGTGAGAAAATGAAAGAAAGAAAGATAAAAGTGGTTAACGGTTATTTTAATGAAATGAAAAAAGTCATCGATTGCAAATCTTTTCATTTCTACCAACTTTCAAAATAACGACCATCATTCATATTTATCATTGGTATTGTAATATTTTGTTAAAGTTGTTAAATATTTAACGATGCAATATAAGTGAATGTCTACGGTTATGTTATTGTCGTAGAACACGCCATGAGCTTAAGAATTAAAACTCGTCAAAAATTCAAATAGGAGAACCGTGAAATTTACTGTGACATTCTCACACAGAGTTCATCACGGCGTCATTATCCTTCCTCCCAATCCTACACTGGGGGCAGACATCAAAGGACTTAACTACAGTCTCGAATATCAGTTAACCTTCTTCGCTCACCCATACACACTTTTCAACAAAGAAAGATTGACCTTCATAAGACACTTTTATTTTACTTTAACTTAACACTTTCTAGTCTGCGGTAATATTCATGTTATTTGAAATTTTGTCTTCTTATCTCCCTTCTCGCTAATAAGGCCTTAGCTTCTTGCTGCCTTAGGCATGTTTGTTTCCCCTATTCCGGATTTAAATATCTCGTAACTCATAAGGATGTGCGTTGGAGTGCAGTGGATATCGGCTTGGAACGACAAATCGGGGAGCCGAGTTCGAATTCCATTTGAATTCCTTGCATTCACTTACGCACAACTATCCTTGGGAAAGATATTTAGTCCGTCTCTTCCCTCCAGTTATGGGTTAAATAATAGGATTGGGTTCTATAGCTTTGGATGGCAACTAGTCTATCGCAGAAATCAATGGTAACCCCTACTGCGAGATAATCTTCTGCTCAGTCAGTCATGTCTCTTTCGAGACATGATCGCTCAAAGCGTGTATCACGTATGGCACTTAACTGACTGAACTCATTAGAGTCGCAGGGGCATCGCATGTACTGCAGCCGCCATGTTTCTTTGGACACGACTGCCTGACGAAACCCAACTCTCTCTAGGCTGGTTTGAATTCAGTTTTCCTTTTTCTAGACCGGTTTCCAGCCAAACCTATAGAACCCAATCTGCTCTGCTATTTTACCCATAGATATTTGAAGAGGGTATGGATCCATACCTTTTCCAAGAGTATTAGCACTTAAGCAAATGTAATGAATCCGACTGGAATTCGAACTCGGCTCTCTGATTTCTCAATCCAAGCTGATATCCACCATGCTATACGTTTCCCTTATCACCATCACAAATATTCACACATTTTCGTTTCTCCAGGTCGACGATAACTGTGAAAAAATAATCATGCTTTAAATAAAAACGGTGTAGCCTGGGTATCTGGAAAACCTTTGACAGGGTCTGGCATGGTGGTCTTCTCCACAAGCTGAAAAGCTACGGTGTCTCCGGACACATTTTTGAGCTGATCCAATCTTTCCTATCAAATCGTAAAAAGAAAGATATCCTGAATGTATCAATCCTTTTGTTCGTACTAACACGTGTATCCCTCTTCCCAGAGCTCCATCCTTGGTCGTGTGCTGTTTTTAATATTCATTAACGTCCTTCCTGATGACATCAGCTCTCAACTTGGCATCTACGCTGACAACACAACCATTTACTTCTTCCTCGACTGTAAGTATGATCAGTCCAACAAGCTCAAAATGGTAACTGATGTCTAAAACGCCCTCAAGACCGCCGTTAACTGGGGCAAAAGAGGGAAACTAAAATTCTATCCATTTAATCCTATAATAGACCCCTCACTGCCTTCCATGAGCATAGCTGATGCTAACCTCCAGGAAAATGACTCGTTGTACCTTTACGGGCAAACTTTCTCACTTCTGGCATGAAGAAGAAGAAAGACTGTATTGAATTTATTGCCAGGTCAATTGCTAAAAATCTCGGTGTGTGTATCCGTTAACTATAGACTCCGAAACGGCTGAACCGATTTTCTTGAAAATTTACACAGTTGTACTAAAAGCGTCTGCGAGTGTTCTTAGCTAGGTTTTGTGTCAAGGTACCACCGATAAATATCGAAAATCGATAATCGAATTTATCGGGTTATAGAAGGAGTGGTCCGATTTTAATCAAATTTGATACACTCATAGACAAAGGCATAAGAAACGGTATTCAGAAGTTTCAAGGTTGCAGTTCTTATAATAGTGCAGAAAATCGATTATATATATATATATATATATATATATATATATATACCAGGAAATCAAAATTTGACTTATATCCATTCATTTTTCTTTCAGTCTACGGTTTCGCTTTAACTGGAAACTTTTTAGTCTTTCGTGCCAACGTCCAAAGAGTGAGCTCCAGGACCATGAATTAGTTTTAAAGCTTTCAATTCACCCGAGCAACGCCGGGCTATACTGCTAGTATATCTATAAGCCTATCATTTGTCCATGCTTAGAATATGGCTGCCACTTATGGTCCGGTGACCCTTCTATTTACCTTGAGCTTCTGAATAAGATCCAAAGAAGAATCAGCAATATTATTGGTCTTGATTTGGCGGCTCGGCTTTTACCGTCGCATGGTTGCCTCACTGTGCTTTAAAAAAAATAAAAATGGTAACTGTTCGGATGAACTTTTTTCGTTTTGGTACCTAAACTTAATAAATTTAAGTGCAATTCGAGACTGGTGTCAAGATTCCATCAATTCACAGTTGAGCCAACTAGATTTAGCCGTAAGTTCTATATTAACAATTTCTTTTCTCGCACTTCTCACTTGTGAAACTCCCTTCTAGCTCCATGCTTTTCAGTTAAATTTAATTTGCAAAAATCAATCGCTATCTCCAGTCCTCCTGGTTACTCTTTTCTCTTTCTACTCACTGTTAATGTTTTTGTTCCTAATTTTTCCACACCCTGTAATCTCTTGGCTTTACTACCTTGCTTGCGGGTGATACCAATTTATACACACACACACACACACACACACACACACACACACACACACACACACACACACTGAGGCTGCAATGAATAAATTGTAGTCTAAATTATGCAAAAATGTAAATAACACTGACATATAATTTTAACAAATAGTTTTGCGTAATTTTAGTAAATATATCTTGAAACACTAAAGGAAAACAATTATTCAATAAATTCGCCATTGGCTCCAACCACAGCCTCCAGATGACTTCGGAATCTTCTGCAACTCCTCGGGACGGTTTACTTGTTTAAGTTGTTGAATGCTACCCTAATCCTTGCCTTCAGTTCATCTTTGGTGTTACAAGAAATTTTCTTGGTCTTTCGCTCAAATGCTCCCCACACATAATAATCAAGTCTGGGGAGTTAGGGGGGGTATAAGGGGTGATGTGGTTGCAGAAATTGTTTGGCAACCATGACTAGATTCTCCTGCTTGTGTGGCATGGTGCAGTGTCCTGTTGCCAGACATAGGGTCTTCAAACAGCCACGCTCTTGACCCAAAGCAACACTACCTTCTCAAGGCATTTGATGTGGGCCTCCGTGTTGAATCTGAGGCCCTCACCAACAAATTCGGGAGTTCTTTTCTTAACAAAGTGAGTTTTCGCTGCTGCTGTACCTTCGTAATCGCCATTAGACTCATCAAACTCTTTTTGAATCCTCTGCACTGTGCTCAGATTGACACCCGAACATTCTGAAATGTTAGCATTAAAGATTCCGGTGCAAATGCCACGCATTACAACATGCCGTTTCCAAATTTCTGGCGCAGTGTATTGCGTGATGGTGTTTTTTTTTCTTGAAGATGTGCCCAACTCTAATATACTGTGCAGTCGACAAAATAATTAAAGAAAAACCAAAAACAACGCGTGTGCACTAAATTAAAAAAATGGCGACAATTTACCAATCGCACTCAATATATATTTTTAGAAATCGCCTAAAATAAATATATATTATAATAAATCGCCTATAATAATTATATATTATTATAAATCGCCTTCCATAATTGTTGTTGGATCTCTCATTTTTATATGATAATGAACTAGACTAAGAGTATATATACTCCTGCCATAGAGAGAACAGCAGTTGCAGTTGGGCAGTAGAGAGGAATCATAGAGATCCGTTAGAGTTATCGGAGAGTACCGGAACTGATACGTAAGTTACCAAGAGATACCGAACTTACCCAGAGACTACCGCATCAAACGTCAGACTAGCTCTGAGCTCCACTCAGCTAGAATAATATACACGGATATACTATTTCCAACAACTTCACTTCAAGACTTGTATATATTTATTTCTTACTAATAGTATTCCTGGATTTACTAACCTGCGTTCAAGTTTGTATATTACGTTCAATATAACCTACTTTTCTATCTCCATATCTGTTTTTGTTGTTCATTATTTTGTGCGGTTCCTAATCCGGAATCCACAACAATAATTATATATTATTAGCAGTATAGCCCGGCGTTGCTCGGGTGTAAATAAAGCTTTAAAACTAATCCATGGTCCTGGAGCTCAGACTCTTTGGACGTTGGCACGAAAGACTAAAAAGCAATAGTTGTTTCCAGTTAAAGCGAAGCCGTAGACTGAAAGAAAAATGAATGGATGTAAGTCAAATTTTGATTTTCCTGGTATCGATATCAAATAAGTTTTTTCGTCGTAAACCGAACTTTGAAGGCTAAATAAGTCCTCTGAGTAAATGTTATCATGGCTGAGACTAAGAACTACAATTATACCTACTTATAGCCAAACCCGAAACAAAAACTAAAAAAAAGGGCTGAAAAAATACAGACATACAGGTAGATAAACAGACACACACACAAACATCTTGCTTTATATATATATATATATATATATATATATATATATATTATCGATTTTCTGCACTATTGTAAGAACTGCAACCTTGATACTTCTGAATACTATTTCTTATGTCTTTGTCTATGAGTGTATCAAATTTGATTAAAATCGGACCACTCCTTCTATAACCCGATTTTTTCGATTGTCGATTTTCGATATTTATCGGTGGTACCTCGACACAAAACCTAGCTAAGAACACTCGCAGACGCTTTTAGTACAACTGTGTAAATTTTCAAGAAAATCGGTTCAGCCGTTTTGGAGTCTATCGGTAAGGACACACACACACAGACACACACACAAAGTTCCATTTATAAATAAGTTTAGATACATTATAAATCGCCTATAATAATTAGATATTATTATAAATCACTTGAGGATCCTGAAAGGTTGAAACCTAGGTTGCGGAAATAACTCATTTCAAAATGAAAAATATTGAAAAACTCTGCAATAAATGTACTTAGGACTTTTTAACACAACTGGGTACTGGTCTAACTTAATTATGACCAAAAACTAATTAATTATATCTATATCTATAGTCTACGATTTGCCCTCGTGCCAGTGCACTGGATATTGTTGCCACCTTTGATGCTAATGCCATGTGCGTAAATATTCTTGATAAAATCCAAAGAAGAATCTGTATTGTCCTGAACTGACACCTCGTTTTTTTTGTTTTTTTTTAATCGTATCACCCCGAGCAAGGCGGTAACGCCACTGATGTGCAGGGGGCAACGTAATAATGAAAAGATTGGAAAAGAGAAAGCCGGAAACCACGTCCTAAACAGGGAACAAGGGATGAGCCTCTTCACCTGTTCAATAGACATGGGTGGAGTGTGAACCGGGCGATAGATCTATCTACTCCAATTGAAAAAAAAACAAAAAACAAAGTGAGAAGATTGGAAAAGAGAAAGCCGGAAACCACATCCTAAACAAGGAACAAGAGATGAGTCTCTTAACCTGTTCAATAGACGTGGGTGGAGTGTGAACCGGGCGATAGATAGATCTCAGTCAATTTCTCACTATCGTAGCATAGCTTCCTCGTATCTTTTCTATAAATATTTTCACCATCATTGTTCTGATGAGTTTTGCTCTTTTGTACGTTGACTTCACAAATTTAAGAGTTGTACTCGATTGACAGTTAGGCTCCATTTTACAGTTGAAATTGCTAAATATGACGATAAATTTCATGTGAACAGTTTCTCTCGCACTCCTATCAACTACGATCTTCAAAAATTTAGATTTAACTATTTTATCAATATTTGCTTTTTTTCCATCTACATTTAAATAAATTACAAATTAAACTAAGCACAATTGACTATTAAATGATCGAAGGTTTTCGGGTAATTTTTGTTTCACATGCTAAGTCGCAAAAACATGAAATAAAAATTCACTATTTGTTTTTGTTTTTTTCATAATATTGAATGCGTTAACATTCTTTTTTTCCTGTCAGGGGAAGAAACCGTGAAATACATGACATTTTAATTTGAAGTTTTTTCTTTTTTATTTGGAATCTTTTTTTACAAAAAAAACTTCAAATACACAAAAAATAAAAATTGAACATTATTTTAAAATTACAACGGCTAGATGATTAGTAGTTAACTTTTCAATTTCCGATTAGTAAATATCGTCTTCACTTAATAATTTGTCAACCTAAAGTCTAACAATTCTTTGAATATATTTTTAAAATATTTTTGAAACTTTATAAATTATTATAATTAAAAGAAAAGATGAAAACAATTCTTTTAAAATGTCATTATTAATGGAAAAAATTTTCTTCACACTATAATATCCTTAATTGATATTATTTATTAAAGTTATTAAAAACTTATCTAATTAAAGTCATAGTTTTATTGCGTTTTTTTTTCTTTTTACAATTCGGAGCAGATTTTCAGTAAACGGAGCTAAAATGGTTGAAAAAACAATGAATGATTTACATTCCTCAATAAGGTCTGCGCTTAATTAATAAAACCAATTTTGACGACAGAATTTAAGTTCCTGAAATTTCATGAATTTACGTGGTGAGAGGGTAACAGATGTAAAAAAATAGTTTTACCAACATTTTTTAAAAATAATAATTTCAAAAATAATTTCATTCATTTGTGAATAACTCCAGAAAGTTTCATTAAAATCCAACAATTATTTGATTTTTGCAAGAATTTCCAAGTTAATGTGTTTGTCACGAAAAAAAAAACAAAAACAAAAAAAAACTGAGTTACTTACGTTTTCCTTTGTAAACTCTCGTAACGATTTGACTCCCCGATAATGAAAATCAAAACAAGATTTTTACCAAAATTTTGAACGTGTTAGAAAGGATTAATTTTTTTTTTTAATAATCAAAAAATACATTGATCTTTCCTTTTAATAATAACATTGAAACATTTTCATGGAAAAAGTTCGATTTTATTAAGTTTGGAACCCTTTTTTCATAACATGCTGTTTTTTTTTTCAGTGATTTAGTAGAGGTACGTAATTTAGTACCCATAAAAGCAAAACTGTAAAAACAAAAACAGTTAAAAAAACAATAAAAAAATTAAAAATCTTTTACATGTATCTCCAGTTCATCGATGAAATTAAAAAAAAAAATGAAAACCAGATGGACACATTTTAAATTCGAAAGAAACATCTGGAATTTCTGTGATATATTAAGAGGGTTTGGAAATTTTAACACACACAGGGTATAAGGCGAGCAGAGGTAAACAGTGAGTAATCTACAACGATTTTGTGCGAATGGATGGCAGAGAATTAAAAGTTTCTTAGAGTTATGCAGTATAGGAAATTGTGGAGAGCCATGACCACTTACGTCCTGAGGGACACGACATGTATAAGAAGAGAGAAATCTTCGATAAACTAAACGTGCACAATGTTTTTCGACATCCCGGGTTTCTCAGAGGATTGATTGCCGGATATATACGAAATGCTTAGCGAAACACGAGAAAATACATTTTGTAATTTGATCACCTTGTCTTTTCAAATACCCGGAATTTGGGATATTACCGCGGGTCGGTGAGTGGGTGGTTGGGTTGTGTAGGGGGTACTTAAACTACATTTTTGTTTTGTCAGAGCTCACTGTGTATCGGAGTCATGCGTCAGCTGTAGAAATCTCTCTATCAGTGTGACTCGACCCTCTCAAGGCTGACAATGACTGTAGCAGCTTTTGATGTTATTACATTAAGCAGCGAGGCAAGCAACTGACGAGACATTTTGTCACGATATCTGGTGATGGGAGGGGGTGGAGAATGCACGAGGAAGTAGATTTATGCATTCGTGTAAAATCTTTAGTAAAATAAAGACAGAAGCTGATGATGGTTCGCCTGAAATAGGCCACACTTCCGATTTACCATAAAATAACGTGTCTGCCTTAATTTTTCATATATATAATATATATATATATATATATATATATATATATATATATATATATATACAGAAATTGTAGGAGGATTTGAAATAATAGATAAATCATCGAGTTTTTTATTCGACCTCAACAGAATGCAGAAAGCACTGGACAGCCGTTTCGTCCTATATTTGGAACAGGAATTGAAACGCAGATAGTTACGTTATTAAGCGAACGTTATATCAACTGTAACACGGACCCCGGTGATGAAGAGGAAACGAATTAAACTCGATATAGCGCAATTCATTGACACATTCCTTCATTTAACCGTAGGACTGTGCCTCCCAGGTTCGTTTTATTAGTCGTGGCTCTGAGAGGCTAAATCGACTGCTAGGAAGGTTGTGTCGGGCCAGGAAGTTTTTCCCGCTGAAGTCCATCTTGCACATATACAAATTAACCATCCGACCGTGCAGTGAATACTATTGTCATATTTGGTCGGGCACCCCTGACATTTATCTCAGGGTTCTTGACAGGCTCTAAAGGAGAATCTATAACGTGATCAGTCCCGGCCTGGCAGCTCGACTCCAGCCATTTTCTCACCGGCGAGGTGTGGCCTTCCTCTGTCTTTTCTACAAATATTTTCATGGCTTCTGCTCCGACAAGCTTAGCTCACTGATGTCCCCTTCATTAGAATTTACTCGAGCAACCAGACTGGCAACAAGGTCCCATACTTTTACAGTCAAATCAACTAAATGCAGCCGCCACTTCTACTCCAATAGTTTCTTTTCTCGCACTTCCTGCCTGTGGAACTCTCTTCCGTATACTTGCTTCCTTGGTGGCGACAATCTCCAAGAATTTAAATGCAATGTCAATTCCCATCTCTTGTCCACTTGACTCCAGTCCTTCCCTCGTCCTTTCCCTATCACCCCTCGTATCTTGTTATTTTTCTTTCTCATTCTACCATCTTCACACCGGTATTCCCATCCTTCTCTTGCTCTTTTTCTGACACCCCCTGTAACTGGTTTGTCTTTCTCTTCGCTCTCCTCCTGCTTAAACTTTCACTCTTCTTTTACGTAGCCCTGCGTACCAGTGGCGATACCGCCTTGTTTAGGGTGAAACCATTAAAAAAAAACTTGAAAAAATGTAATCCCGTATAATCACTGACACAATTTTTTTATTGAAATTTATATTGCGTAAAGGTTAGTCCGTACTCAGCATCTGAAGATTGCGTTGCGTACAAAACTCCGAGTCCTGCTACCGGTGAGAGATAATATATATATATTTATTAATATATACTTAATAACTCTGTTTTATTACAGAGGTCACTGTTTTATTAACACTAGCACAATATACATATTCATCCGCTGACAGATCTGTTTCGCTGTACCACAGCTCATCAGTACGATTAGACATCCGATTGCTTTTAGCCAGGATTGAAACCCGAACGAATTGTCATTCGGAGATTCTACCTCTGAGCTATGGGCACTCGGTAGAAGAAGGCAGACTTTTAGCGTGTGATATACCAAGTAAACATACGCTAATAGCTAAGAGTGTTCTAATTCATTACTGAATGAACGATGAGTAGTTGCTAGAGTAGCTACTGTTTTTTTCAAAGTCTACTATTATTTCAGAGTGCTCAATCAGGATGGGTGTGAGAACGTAAGTAGTCATCTACAGACAGATCTGTTTCGATGTATATATACTCTAGAAAATTTTTGAGATATTCTACAATTTAACGGGTAATACGTATTTCGTAGCAAAACCAGCTCGTCAGACCCAAATGACCCAAGGTCAGGCTACAAAATACGTATTAGCCATGAAATTGTAGAATATATAAAATATTTTCTGGATGATATTATTCCGTTAAATTAAATAAATTTAACATTGAGTTCTTTTGAGTTCGTTTCTATGGGAATTTCAGTCAGTTGAGTGCCATACGTGATACACGCTAGGGCGATCAACAGAGACATGACTGACTGGGCAGAAGATTATCCCGCAGTAGGTTGCCATTGCTTTCTACGGTAGACTGTTTGGAAGGAATAGGCGGATTAATACCTTTCCCAAGGGTATTTGCGCGTCAGTGAATGCAATGAATTCAGCTGGAATTCGAACTCGGCTCCCCGATTTCTCGTTCCGAGCCGATATCCAATGCACCACAACGCACATCCGCTATATGGGAATTTACCTGACTTAAATACCAAATATTCTACGTTATATATATATATATATATATATATATATATATATATATATATATATATATATAATGTGTGTGCGTTTTGTATGGAAAATGCAGACACCAGAGCCTACCTGTAGTTTCGATAGCAACTATGCGGAACAGACCTTAGTTTCTGGGAGTGAGCGCATCCTTTGAAGCGATCAACAGTTTGAACAACGTTTGCACTCTCTGTCACGATGACTTGTGACTTCCTGCTAGCTCAACCATCGACTGCTTATGAACAGTGCCATCTACCCAATTTCAATCAAAAGGCTTCACTCAACACGTGATGTGGCTTTCAGAAATTTTCCAAGCGTGCCACATACTGAAATCGCCTTCTTAGAAGTCACCTCTCTGATAAATCACCCATGTTGACATTCGAACTCAGATCTCAGTGTCGGAAACCAAACTCTCTCTCTCTCTCTCTCTCTCTCACTCACACACACACACACACACTCTCTCTCTCTCGCCCTCTCTCTCTCTCACTCACACACACACACACATACACACACACTCTCTCTCTCTCTCACTCACACACACACACACACACACACATACGCACTCTCTCTCTCACTCACACACACACACACACACACACTCTCTCTCTCTCTCTCACACACACACACACACACATACACACACACTCTCTCTCTCACTCACACACACACACACATACACATACGCACTCTCTCTCTCTCTCTCTCTCTCTCGCTCTCTCTCACACATATAAGGTTTCGTCTACCTAGCTTGTAAAATTATGTATACTTCTTCAGTGTCATAGATCCCAGATCTAAAGGCCTGTTTTTCTTACAAACAACTGACCCCAGCACACATACAAGGAGAAAAGACCTACATGTCACGCGTCATTTTTCTATCCTATTATGGGTCCCAAATTTATGGCACTCGTTGTTTATTGCCCTGCTAAGCTTTTTCATGTTTCAGGGGACGCGACTAGGGGTTCGAGTCATGAAAAACACGCTGGGGATTATCTTTGAAACTGGCTTCTTTCTTGAGAGGGTAAAAACAAACGTGATGGGTAAACCCGAATACATTATTGCAGAAAATTTAAAATTCAGTTAACAATAATTTTATTCGGACAATTGTTTTAATAACCGTTATTTTAACGTTTTGGTCGACTCGTTCTTTGGGCTTCGTCAATAACTGAAATTCTGTTCTAAAATAAGTCATTGTCATAATCCAACGAATCATTTAGATTAGAATGTCCCTTGCCAATCAGCTAATGCGGATTTGCCCATAGTCAGTGTACGTGTGAATTGCGTGCAATTTTCGGGTCTCATAGATACGGGATATTCCCGCTCAATTATGAGTGTAAGTCCCTGTTGGGTCTGGAATAGGCGGCATATGACGATTGAGACGATTAACGGGACGTCTCATGTTTAATACGGAATCGGAGTTATTTCGTTCCCATCAAAGGTAGATGATTGTGCTAAGGTGGACGCGCTGGTGGTGCGTGACAAGCCTCTGGGGTATGATTTGCTGATAGGAATCAACGCTATACGGGAAATAGGCAGCATTTTGATTGTGCTTATCGAAGAAGTGAAGCTCGGGAGAAAACGCAAATCATGTACTGATACCAAGATTGAGGAATAAGAATTCTGTGCTGTCTTTGACTATGAGAAAAAGGCTTGGACAGCGAAATGGACGGGAGAGAAAGAGCTAGATCAACTGCACAACACCGTTGCTGAATATACGGTAGCAGAGCTGCATATGAGACAGAATTGAAGACATGGATCGCGAATCGCTGACTGATACCGTATGAACCAGGAACGATTAGGCCCCTCTAAATGATTGATCCCGCTGATGCCCGTTATACAAGCCACCAAAGATAAGGTATGGCCAGTGATGGATTATAGGGAAGAAAATCAGTGTATGGATACTTTCACTGTAAACGCAGACGTGTGTGCCGAACAAATGATAGAATGGCGACAGCAGAGTGCTAACGTGGCTTTGTTTGTAAGCGTATCTTCATATACGGATCCATGAAACACTGTGGCCATTCCAAACGGTCATCATCAAAGAAAGAAGGTATTGACTAACGCGTTTGGGGTTTGGTCTTTATGTAGCACCTCCAGTTATGAAAGCCATCGTTTAGGCAGTGTTAGAACAAGATGAGATGATGAAAAGAACTACGTCAGTATATGTCGATGACCTATACATAAACGAGGACATACTTTCAACGAATGAGGTTTAGATTAGAATCCTTCGAATTGTCTAGCAAAGACCTTACTCGATTAAGAGATGGAGCTGTTGTACTGGGACTCAGAGTCTGGGGGAAGCACAACACACTGCGGTGGAAGTGAGAGAGTTCAGTCCCGGAACTCCCCGTTATATTGACGCGACGCACAGTATTTTCCATCTGTTAGAAGTTAGTGGGACATTTTCTGCGGGTAGCTCCGTGCAATCACATGAATGATAAAAAAAAACGAGTGAGCATGGTGACAAACGGGTGGCATGACACTGTGAAGGATGGTATCATAGAACCGTGGAGCTATACTGGAAAATGCACGCATAAACCTGGCGAAACTGGATGCAAAGGTATTAATCTGGCATTACAGTGGAGGGCCAAGGTGGTGCACCTGTACACTAACTCAGTATACGTGTATCAATGGCTGATGAACACCCTAACAGGTAAAACTAGGCTCCGACTTCTTAAATAATTTCGTATTACTAATAGATTGCCGACAGAAAAAGATGGTCGACCCCACAACAAAGTTTTCAAAGAAACTGAAAGTGTTTATTACACCTTCTGACAGTGAATGAGCCAGCTACACGTGGTTAGAAAACCTGATGGAAACTTCAGATGCTGTGCTGACTACTGCGCATTAAACAGCATCACAAAAAGTGACAAATATCCTATATCGAATATTAACTCAATCGCTGATAAACTAGACAACAAAACGAGATTCAGCAAAATTGAACTGGTATCAGCATACTATTAAATTAAAATGCTCTCAGATTATATATATATATATATATATAGTCATCCGCAGACAGATTTGTTTCGCTGTATCACAGCTCATCAGTACGGTAAGACAGCCGATTGCTTTTTACCCAGGACTGAAACCCGACTGAATTGGCGTCAATCGGTGATTCTGCCTCTGAGCTACGGGCGCTCGGTAGAAGTATGCAGACTTTTTAGCGTGTATATTATCATTATACACGCCCAATAGCCGAGAGTGTTCTAATTCATTGCTGAATGAAGGTTGCGTAAATGCCAGAGTAGCTACTGTTTTTCAAAGTCTACCATTCTTCCAGAGTGCTCAATCAGGGTCAACACTTATTTCTCCTTTTGATTTATATGAATATAAATACATGCCATTTGGATTAAAAATTGCAGCATCCACCTTCTAAAGATACATGGACAAGATTTTTCAACATGTTGACTGTGTATTCACATACATTGACGATATTTTCATTTTCAGCGATAATTCTTCATCACACATAAAAGACATTGAAACTGATGTAGAAATTTGACATGAAAATAATTTTAAAATTTCAATAGAGCAGTCAACTTTTAATGTAACTACAATCAATTTTTTAAGGATATAATATTAACTCCGATGGTATTAGACCGACACAGAATAACGTTAGCGTATTACAGAATTTTCCTCCTTTTAAAGACAGTAAGAAATTTCATCGTTTTTTACGCATGGTTTGTCATCGGAGGCCACAATTTAAACAACCCAGTGGAGGGTGACAAGAAGGGACTGCAAATAAACTTTAAGAAAACTGAGTGCATGGTCATCAGCAAAAGATACAACCCAAAATGCCAAATACAGGTGGGGGATAACAGAATCAAACACGTCCAAGAATTTAAGTACCTAGGAAGTGTTCTAACAGGAGATGGAAAGTGCGACACGGAGATCCGAAGGCGAATTGGCATGTCAAAGGACGCGTTCCAGAAGATGAGCAAAATACTAACACACAGGAAGATCTCAATAGAAACGAAGAAAAGAGTGCTAGACTGCTACGTGATGTCAGTTCTTCAATACGGCTGTGAATGCTGGACAATATCATCGAAAATGAGGACAAAACTGGAAGCGGCCGAAATGTGGTTCTACAGAAGGATGCTACGGATATCGTGGACTGAGCATACAAGCAACGACGAAGTGTTAGAAAGAATGGCAACAAAAAGGAAATTGATGCTGAGCATCAGGAAGAGACAACTGAAGTTCCTGGGACATGCAATGAGGAAGGAGAGCCTGGAGAACCTGATACTGACTGGACAGATAGAAGGAAGGAGAGACAGAGGAAGGCAGCGGATAACATATTTGCAGGGTCTGATCAGGTGGATGACGGAACGGGGGTTGCCAGGAGCAACAGGAGCAAACATACTAAGAGCCACAAGGGATAGGGAGACGTGGAGATCCATGATCGCCTACGTCCTGAAGGGACAGGGCACATAGAAGAAGAAGAAGGTACGCAGATGATACAGTGCTGATAGCAGACACAGAAAGAAAACTACAAGACCTCCTACAGAAGGTAGTCGAAGAGTGTGATAAGAAAGGACTACAAATAAACTGCAAGAAAACCGAATGCATGTTCATCAGTAAAAAGGGCAGCCCAATATGCCAAATACAGGCCGGCAAAACTAAAATCAAGCAGGTACAAAAATGTAAATACCCGGGAAGTTTAATAGCAAAAGACGGAAAGTGCGACACAGGTATATGAAGGCGAATTGGCATGACGAAGGAAGCATTCCAGAAATTGAGTAAAGTATTAAGAAACAGGACAATTTTGCTAGAAACAAAGAAGAGAGTACTGGATTGCTATGTGTTGTCAGTTCTTCAGTATAGCAGTGAATGCTAGACAATACCATCAAAGATGAAGGAAAAACTTGAAGCAACTGAAATGTGGTTCTACAGAAGGATGTTGCGAATATCATGGATCGAGCATGTGAGCAATGATGAGGTCTTGGAAATGATGAAAACAAAAAGGAAATTAATAGTGAGCATCAGGAAGAGACAGCTGAAAATCCTGGGACATGCATTGAGGAAGGAGGGCTTAGAGAACCTGATACTAACAGACCAGATACAGGGAAAAAGAGACAGGGGAAAGCAACGGATAACATATTTAAAGGACCTAATCAGATGGATGATGGAACGAGGGTAGCATGGTATAACAGGAGAAGGCGTGCTAAGAGCCACCAGGGATAGGGAGACGTGGAAAGACATGATCGCCTACGTCCTGAAGGGACAGGGCACATAGAAGAAGATATATGCCAAATGTTTATAAGAAATTATGATGTGGATATAAAGTGGGGGATCAATTCTATATAATAATCAATACATAAACTGACCCCACATTTTGTGGCCATGCTAGTTTCTATACATTTATAGCCTAGATTTAAGGGCTTGAGCTAGTGGATGATGGAACGAGGGTTGCATGGTGTAACAGGAGAAGGCGTGCTAAGAGCCACCAGGGATAGGGAGACGTGGAAAGACATGATCGCCTACGTCCTGAAGAGACAGGGCACATAGAAGAAAAGGAAGAAATTTTTATAGAAAATTAATCCCTAATTTCGCGGACATAGTTATGCCATTTACAGAGAAAATACGCGTGTACAATAACACTATGTTTACACTAAAGGACTTATACTTGCAATCATTTAACACTATTGAAAACAAAATTAGTGAATTTACATCCATAGCTCAACAATTGTCTGAATGTACTGAATAGAAGTTAATTACTAATAGCAGTAATTATGCTATTGGTGCAGCCCTTCATTAAGTAGTAGAAGGAACACCGATTCCAGTAGGTTTCTTCTCGAAGAAGTTGACGCAAACTCAAACGTGGTTTTTCACTTTTGATAAGGAACTTTTTGCAGCCGATTCCGCTACCTTATATTTCAAGAACATTATTGAAAGGAAACAAGTTTTACTTTTAACTGCCCATAAGCCTTTATGTGGCGCAGTCCGTAGTCTAAACCCTGCTAAGTCAGACTGACAGACAGCAGCGGTAATTAGAAATTTTAACTGAATATATTGCAAACGTAGGCCACGTAAAGGGAGATCAAAACGTTATAGCTGATTGCTTGTACAGACCTACCCTAGCAGTCACGGTAGATCAGCTAAAGCGGTTGCACATCTTAAGGACACTGAATTAAAAAAAAATTCCTGACTTAAAAAAGTTCAGTTTTAGCACTGGTAATAATGTCTACGGCTATATCGTGTTGAATACACCGGTTCCCGTCCGATCACCGAAGTTAAGCAACACCGAGCCTCGTTAGTACTTAAATGGGTGACCATTTGGGAATACCAGGTGCTGTAAACGTAAGGACAAAGAATGGTCCATCGGTCCTTGGGGTTTGGGGTTTGGGGTTTTGGGTGCAGGGCTACAAACTCTGCCCCGTAAAAACAGTTTGTTACAGCAACAAAAAGTTGCTGCCCTATGCACCATCTGGGTGTGATGGATAAATGATGACTGGTAATAATCGTTCCATATATTGTGATAACGCCACTAGTATCCCCAGATCATATATACCTGGTGAATTACAAAAATCTATTTTCGATAGTATTCACGCAATATCACACACTGGAACTAAAGTATCGTGTAAAATTTTCAAAACAAGATTTTTGGGGCCTTTTATGGACAAAACAACAAAAGACATGTGTAATGAATGTCAAATTTGCCAGAAAAGCATAATTCAGAGACATATCAAATCTGCTATTCACCCTACTGAATTGCCGACGATATGCTTCAATACGGTACACTTAGATTTAATCGGTCCTATCCCTGTGACTAGAAGGCGTCATGAAACATATAACGTTCCTTACAGATACGTATTAACTTGTATTGACTACACTACTAAATGGATAGAAGCAGAACCACTATCGGATATCACAGCTCGATTCATTTATTCATGCGTGGATCACACGATGGGGTGTTCCTCTTCATGTAATATCTGATCGTGGTACCCAGTTTAAGAGTGAATTATTTTCGGAGATAGCCTCAGTAGTTGGATTCTATAGATTGCACACAACTAGTTACCATCCGAAAGCCAACGGAATAGTCGAACGTGCTCATAGAACAATGAAGGCCTCAATAATGACTAGCGAATCATGGTTGACGCCCTCCTAATAATATTAATGGGTATACGTGAGGCACCTAATTCTTCTAATACTTCACCATTCTTTGAAGTTACAGGCACACATATAATGATTCCTCGGTTGCTAGCTAACAATATTAACGATGATATAGATAATTAGAAGTTTGCTAAAGAATTGCAACGTACCTTAAA
Source organism: Ascarosepion bandense (assembly GCA_037127315.1). Classification (NCBI taxonomy): domain Eukaryota; kingdom Metazoa; phylum Mollusca; class Cephalopoda; order Sepiida; family Sepiidae; genus Ascarosepion; species Ascarosepion bandense. The sequence continues at coordinate 330,360 of JBBBDQ010001008.1, read as the reverse complement.
TTTTTTCCAGCCAAAAGAAAAAAGATTAAATCTCTGTAAATAAATAATGTCAATACATCCCAGACAAGCTTAAGACTTGTAAAAGCGTATGGCTAAGAGTGGACAGAGTTTGCAAACCTTTAGAAGCACCTTACATCGGTCTCTTCCAAGTCTTACGTAGAACTGATAAATACGAAATAATATGAGATCACCAACAAAATTTGCAAGTCAGCAATTGGTTATCATAGTGTTGCGAGAGACAAAAAGTCTGATAATTATCTTGTAATTAAAACGAACGATGAGATACAATCAACGGTATTAAGAGATAGGTTAAAACTATACATTGAACCTAAACCTAATAAGCAAGTAATAACTAAAAAGCAACTTCATAGCGACAAAATAATAATGGATACAAAAAACATAGGAATGATAAGCTCAGTCATACTAAAGTAGGTAGAAAAGTTACTTGGAAAAAAATGACATCCAATATGACTATTACTAGACTCCGTTTACTAGGCAGGGAGGTTTGTCTCTTCTTGACTAACTCTGTAAAAACTAAAAATAGGTATTCCCGAGAATAGGAAACCGTCACGTGATCTGACGAGATATCGTTAGAAGGGAACACCAATCACCCTCTTTGTTCCCGGACAACCGAAGTAGAAAGTCGTACATATTCAAGCTCGTGGAAATCATCATGAGTACTAGAGTTTATATTTTATTTCAAATAGTAAGTCCCTCGTGAACATTTTTCATAGAAATAAACATTTATGTATATTTCAATTGTTTTGATATAAAGACTTTTGTGGCTCATTGAACTTGTGACACATGTAATCTACGTTTAGTAAAGTGTTGGGTGCTGTATACATTAGGCCTTGTGACATACGTAAGCTAGGCGAAGAAAATCGTTAGGGTGCTTTCATTTGGCCTTGTGACACATGTAAACTATGTTTACTAAAGCGTTGGGTGCTCTATACATTCGGCCTTACGCTGAATCTGAGTCACATTTAGTTAGGTGTTCCATACATTCACCCTTGTGCCACATCTAAGTTACGTTTAGTAAATTACTGTGTAGGCCAATAATGAAACAATATCAGCTTCCCTGAAGATTTTTTATTTATTTTTTCTAATGTTCACTCAATACAAGGCGTGAGAGACATTCAAGACAGAGGGGATACTGTATGGTGGATGAGCGCAAGAAAGGATAAAAGTGAAGTTCTTGGAGCTATGCAGGAAAGTTAAGAGCTAACTCGAGACTTAAAGAGATCAGATTAAAGATCTAGTTAGTTAGAAATCCAATCTTAAGAAACAAGTGATGAACTTATACTGCTGTTCAAAAGACTGGGAACTAAATAACATTACTGCAAAGCACGTATTAGTCACAGCAACGTGTGAAGAAGAATATAAAGATAAAACTCGATTTCAAAAAAAGGGACATTATTAGGTTGTCCCAAAAGTTCATAAACACTTGCAAAAATTTGAAATTTTACTCGCCAAGTAATCTAAGGTTACCAGAAAACACTTGCAAAAAATTTAAATTTTACTCGCAAAAACAACAAAAAATAATGCTCAAAATAAAGACCATCATTTTCCAAGACTTTCTGCCATCGATCTGCAAGCTTTCGGATCTGGTCAAAGTACCATTCAGCCGGCTTCGAATCAAAGAATTCTTGACACGCTTCCTTGACTTCATCAAACGAGTCGAATCGGCGGCCCTTCAGAAAGTGTTGCATTGAGTGGAAAAGGCCGTAATTTGATGGAGCACAGTTAGGACTATAGGCTGGATGTGGCAGAACCTCAACGCCGTCCAGCTCTTCAAACTTGTCTTTGGTCTTTCTGGCGCTGTGTGGCTTGGCATTGTCCTGCTGCATCAAAGTGCGCTTTCGGTTGATCAGAGCCGGGTACTTTTGCTTCAACTTTTCGTCGACCCGCTCAAGTTGCTGACAGTAAAGTTCAGCACTGATGACACGACCATTCGAAACCAACTCAAAATGCACGATTCCTTCAAAGTTCCACCAAACGCACAACATGACTTTCTTGTCGAATCGATCTTGTTTTGGAACCGATGGTGTCTCTTGCCCTTTTTGAACCCATCGCTTGTCTCGATTGTGCTGAACCAGATAAACCCATTTCTCGTCGGATGTCACAATGCGCTTCCAAAAAATGCTCGTCTAATGGATTGCTGAGCAATTGACGGCAAATTTCAACTCGTCTGTTGGCTTGTGCTTCGGTGAGTTCGTACGGATCTTGGCGCGGCTTTTTGAGAACAAAATCAAGTTGCTTCAAATGTCGGTGAATTGTCGATTTGCCAACTCCAAGCTCATCAGCCAATTCTCGAGTGCTCGATGAAGGCGCAATGTCCAACCCGGTTTGCAAGTCTCCATCATCTAACTTTAACGGCCGTCCCGAACGAGGCTTATCTTCAAGACTCATGTCGCCAGAATCGAAACCCTTGTACCACTTTGAGATCGCCGCATATGCAATTGTTCCTTTACCTTCGGCAGCACAAATCTCTTCTGCAGCTTTTCTGGTTGAAAGACCTCGCTTCCAGCAGTAACGAATCAAAACTCGCAGCTTAATTTTATCAATTGCAATCTGGAATACGAAGATGAAGATGAATATAACAATATAAACTCAAAATTGCATAAAAATTCAATTTTTCGCAAGTGTTTACGATCTTTTGGGACAACCTAATAAAATATAATTATTATTTAGTGTTCTCTCCATGAAAGTGAAATCTGATCTGTGGAATTTTAATGGGTTCTACAGCTACAAGTACTGATAATGCGTCTAGGAACTTGAAAGCTACACAAGAGAATAAAAAGGTTTATGACAGCAAAATGTCAACGCAGGATTAACAAAAAACTAAAGAGAAGATTTAAACAGTTCAAAACAATAAATAAAAAAATGAAAAAGAAAACTTCACGAGGTTTTACAAAAGGAATTGTCGATGAAGTGAGATGGAAATCGTTGTGAAAAGAACATTTAAAGAAAGAAAGAGAATCTTTATTCGAGGCCTGTTCAGAATCATCTACCCTGTGTCAAAGCAAAGGCTGCGTCTAGACAAAGCCTAAGATGCCCTTGTCAATACAGTTCGGAAAATTTGTTCATTGAAAGAAAAAATGACAAGTTTTCATTGTCTTTTTGTGTCCGGTTTACACCCCACTCGCAGTCTTTTAAACAGGAGTAAATGTTTATTCCATGTAATCCTTTTTTCTGGTTCCTTCTAAAATCGACTTCAGCTCTATACACCTAACACTCGTCTTTTCCTATACTAATATAACTCCACACAGAAATTGTCAGTTTTGAGTGGCTCTTGGATCTTGTACCTGATTTTGAGTGGCTCTTGGATCTTGTACCTGATTTTGAGTGGCTCTTGGATCTTGTACCTGATTTTGAGTGGTTCTTGGATCTTGTACCTGATGAATATTAGTAAAAGGAAAAAAAGATGATAAAGCGAGATGGTCGATAAAGAGATAAAAGACAAAACAAAGGTCAATTTAAGTAATGACAACAGCGAGACTGGCTGTAGAGAAGATAGGTAGTAGCAAAAGCAACTGCCTAGTTGCCCCATAATAAGCCCCATGCTTATTATCGCTTCTTTTTTCTTTCATCAATGTGTAGAGTTATGACCCTAAAGGGAAGCGCTCCCCTCCATTTGTAAGTAATACTTTTCTTAGTTCAGAAACATAGATATTGGACTCGGAGTCTCTTGTTATTGAAATGCATACCTTTATCACAGCCAGACTTTTTTTTTATTCTAATTTCAAATTTTCATGTAGTTGCAGTCGTTCTGTATCGCATTTGTTGAAAATTTTTGGTGGTAAAGGAAATTCCATAAAATTCATTCATTGGTCACTAGTGACCAACCATCGCCTGACGAAGTCCAATTAAAACTATGATTTTGTGTAGCGATGTAAAATGTTTTTATTTTAACTACTTATTAATTACAAAAATATTATAGTAATAATATTGGTCTACTTTGTATTGAGCACTTTTAAAAATAAGTGAATCTTTAATCCATATGTTGTTACTCTTTTCTGATATATATATATATATATATATATATATATATATATATATATATATATATATTGCCCTAAGAAGAGGTTCTCTTCTGGTTGTTCAAGATGATTAAATTATAGTTAAGTTAGCGTCAGTTCTAGCGATTTAGTTTCTTATAATTGGTGTTAGTTTCATTGTGATTGGTATTATTATTATTATTATTATTTTATATATATATATATATATATATATATATATATATATATATATATATATATATTAACGACCGCCCTAATAGGAGTCGAGAACGAAATTAAATAGAGAAATGAGATTGATAAACGCGTAAAATGCGAATCACCAGAAACAAGTGTATTTAAAAACACGTACATTTTAACTTTTCTCTGACAATAGTTCAGGTCGCAAATGCTCAAGTAAATAAAGAAAAAAAAAAGAAAAAGAAAAAACTGAATAAAATCTTTTATTCTTTTTTAATTCAGCAAGACAACGCATACACGGTCAATTCATAAGCCGTCGTGTTGCCACCCTGACTGTAACTAATTCCTACCCTCTTAACAATATCACACACTGTCATCTAAGAAATACAGATGTTATTCGCTCAACATAGCACAAATCAGAGCCTGTTTTTCTGCTAAACAATTTGACTAAAAAATGTGATGAATAAATGAATAAATTCCCGTCGAATCCACAGACAATTCTGTAAACTTTAGTTATGTAACAAAGAATGTCATTTTGTTTTGTTTTTTAATCATTTCACCCCCAAGCAAGGCGCTATCAGTTCACGGGGGGTTACAGTAGGAGAAAAGACAGGGTACAGGGGGTGTCGAAGAAAGAATAAAAGACAGATGGGATCCAAGAAGATGGAAGATGGTAACTGACGTTGCATTTAAATTTTAGAAGATTGTAACTAGCAGAAAACAAGTAAACAGAAAGGAGTTCCACGGGCAGGAATTACAAGAAAAGAAACTGTTAGAGCAGAAGGGGAGGGACCTAAATGCCACTCGAGTAGAGGGTTTAAATTCCTGTAGACGTGCACCAGGGGAAAAAAAAGGTTGTCGAGGCAGTTGCCATGAAAATATTTGTAGAAAAGACACAAGGAAGCCACATCACGTCAGTGAGAAAGTGACTGAAATCGAGATTTCAAGTCAGGATTGATTCCATTGCAAATTCTTCTTTGGATTTTGTCGAGAACCTCGAGATAAATAGCACGAGCCCTCGACCAGATATGTCAACCGAATGACGAATGGTAGATTTACGAAAGTGCAAGATGAATTCTAACGAGAAAAAAATTATTGCCCAGTGCCTCAACTTTCCTAGCAGTAGATGCAGCTATAAATTCGATGTAGTTGTTCCAGTTCAGGTCGGCTGAAAAAGTGAGGCCAAGGAGGCGCAGTGTACTGCTCTCCAGGAGACTCTTGCCAGCCAACAGAATGGTTGACGCTAAAGATTTTCTATGTTAGTTAAAGAAAAGCAGTTCCGTTATAAATACCAACGTTATCATAAAATATGAAGTATTTTGGGGATTGAACGTACAATGTCTCGTCTTACACGAATGACTAATTCAATAAAGTGTAACTATATGGTTGGATTTGATTTTCTGACAGTCGTACGTTCCTGTAGCTAAACCAGCAGAGAAGTTGATCTAGATAACCACGTTTACCCACGAAAAATGTACGCCGATGATACCACAGTTTACTCTCGCCTCGATCAAAAATCTGGTGTAGGTGACAAGGCGACCCTCGCTGCCGAGCTTAAGAAGGAGCTCCAATCCCTGGTAGATTGGGGTAAGAAATGGCCCGCAAAATTCAGTTCTTCCAAAACGAAGCTGCTGCCAATTAACCACCACAGACAACCGCACCTCCCTCCCATTAACATGGAACAGGCTTGCCTCCCAGAGAGTAAATCACTACGCCTGCTTGGCCTGACACTCTCAGCGGACCTCAAGTGGAATGACTACGTCGAATCCATTGCTAAATCCGCAGCTATGAAAGTCGGCTCTCTGTGCAGGGCCCGGAAATTCTTTCCGCCTGAATCTATCCTGCAATTATATAAATCCACCATCCGCCCGTGTATTGAGTACTGCTGCCACATCTGGTTGGGTGCCCCTTCTATTCTCCTCGGGGTTCTTGACAAAATACAGCGAAGAATCTGTAATATGATTGATACCGACTTGGCTGACCGCCTGCAGTCACTCTCTCACCGGCGTGACGTGGCATCCCTGTGCCGCTTCTATAAATACTTTCATGGCTTCTGCTCTGACGAACTTAAATCGCTGGTGCCCCCTAGATGTGAATTTGCACAAGATACTAGATTAGCAACTAGGTCACACTCTTTTACAGTGAAACCGATGAAATGTAACCGCAATTTCTACTCCAACAGCTTCTTTCCTCGCACTTCCCGCCTGTGGAATTCCCTACCGCATGCTTGCTTCCCCGGCGGCTACAACCTCCAGGAGTTTAAATGTAAGGTCAATAGACACCTCCTAACACACTAACTCACACCCACTCTCTCCAACTCTTTCCCTATGTACATCCTAAGTCGTCTATCACCCTCCTTCTGACATTTCCTATACCCAATCGCTCTATGTAACCCCCTGCGCTTTAGTGGCAGTGGAATGCCTTGCTTGGAGTGACACGATTAAAAAAAAAACTGTGCGAATTCAAATCTTATTCTTTATGTCTGATCTGTGCTACATACTGACGACCGTAGAACGATGACCTATACAGTTGTAGTAAAAAGGAAGTAAAACTAAAACGAAAAAAAAAAAAACTAATAAAAAAATTAATAATGGTTGACAATGATTCATTTAATAATAAAAGAATGAATGCCTGCGTAAATGCAATGAAAAGCAAATAAAATCAAGATGAAAGAAATACCAGTCAAAATTTAATAATAGGTAACATTGTTTTATCTCATAATAACAATAATAATTATAAATATCTATTAAAATCTAACGGTTTTAATAATTCTTAAGAGAAAGACGAAATAAGTTCCTTGCTCGTTCCACGACTATAAAATAAACGTTAAATATTTGAGCAAAATATTTCAATAATAATAATAATAAATATGAACGGAGATTAATGTTTACAGAAGTAAGAGTGTACAAATGATAACATTTGATATTAGCAACGTTTTAGCATTTCACTGAAGCAGACGTTAACCACCACGACCGTTAACGCCTCATCCACCTTCCATCTCTTTTTTCTTGCTAAAACCAAACAGCGTCTCTATTTCCCCCTCTAACCTCGCAATTAAAACAGAATAGTCCATTATTTATTAGATACGAGTGTACTACTGCCGTCAAAATGACGGCAAAATATTTGAAAGTAATATTAGCTGTTTCCTGACAGGTTATCCCTCCTGAGCGTGACACTCGACGACATAATTATTGCAAAAAAATAAAATAATAAGGTATTGTTAAACAGCAAACAGGCGGAAAGAGCTTTCATAACTGCATGCAAATAGAAAGGATTGAGCCGACGTAGACTCGCTACTGTCTCTTTCTTTATAAGCGTCACAGGAGGTATATATATATATATATATATATATATATATATATATATATATATATATATATATATATATCACAAATAAATACACAACGGTCTTTATTATAATAGGGGGGATTGGCAGGGCGTAACGTGCGTGTTAACTAAGGTACAAACAGAATTATATGACGACTAAAAATGCCCGTAAAAATATCAGGGTTTTTCTATTTGAATTTTCTTCTGCATGTTAATTTTTTAGTTAATGATTAAATAAGCTCATGGAGAGTTCTACGACAATAAAATATCCATAAAAATTCCTTCATCGCATCGCTAAATATCTGAACTTAGAACTTTTAAAAAATCCTGCAATAACAATCATTTTATTTATTATAATTCTACTTGTTAGTTCTTAAATTACAACCAGCATTCACATTTATGATTTAATGGGGCACAAATGAAAAAATTTGAAATTGAAAAAAAATTCCATTTCACTGAAACACACATTAAACACTTCTTTCTTTCTTTCTTTCTTTCTTTCTTTCTTTCTTTCTTTCTTTCTTTCTTTCTTCCACTGAAACCAAGTAGTGTTTCTGATATCTCTTTTCTGCCTTTCCACGCAATCAAAATGGAATAGTTTATTATTTATAAGATATTGGCAGAGCGTAACGGTCGGGCTAAGAAGGAGCAAGTAGAGTTATAATAGGATAATATTAGGTTGTCATAAATGAAATGATGCAGTTTATAGGAAATGAATAAAACGCTTCTGAAATGTTAAATAACTAATTTATTGAGTCGAAATAGACACCATGTTGATGAATGACTGTTCTCCAACGTACGTCTAAATTCTTGATCCCATCTTTTAAAAATTCTCATCCTTTGATGGGATAAAAAGTTCGAATGTTTCGATTACCTCTTCCGTTTTGAAGAATGCTTTATTGCGTATAAAAAACTTAAAATGCTTAAACAATAAGTGATATCAGTAGGAGAAATATCAGATAAATATGCGGGATGAAGCAAAATTTAATAATGCAGGCTATGCAGCTCTTGGACAGTTGATTGTGAAGCATGTGTCTGTGAGTTGTCGTGCAATAAAATTCGGCCATTCCTATTAGATGTTTCTATTTCAAGTTTTGGTGCATACATTCAATTTCTCTCCAATATCAGGTTGCAGTGATTGCTTTCCTTTGAAACAACAATGAATAATGAATAACCCCTTTGAAATACCACCATACAGTAACCATTAACTTTTTAGGGTGCAGTAGAGGTTTGGGATATTGTTTTGGTGATTCACTTGCATCTAACCGCTGACTTACTCTCTTATTGTTGTCAAAGCGTATCCATTCTTCGTCGTATGTAATGATACAAGCAAATATGTTTTTTTCCGAGTTTGTTCTCATACAGTAAGATTACTCAACATTGTTTCATTGTAATAATTTTCATTGAACTTATGAGTAACAATAGATTGAAAGAAAAATTATCTGGGAAGAATAAGAGTCAGAAATAAGTTAAGTGTTTTGCATATAGTAGTGAGGTTACTGCGTTAGACGACAGGATCAACAACCAACCAACCAAAAATTCGCCATTTCATGTACTACAACCTATGATTATTAATGATGATAATAATAATAATATCAGCCAGAATAATTGCGATGAAAAGCAAGTGAAATTAAGATGAAAGAAATACGAGTCAAAAGTTAATAACGAATCTTCGATCTCGGAAGAAAAACTTAATGAGATAAAAATAAATAAGAAATAAATATCGTGCGTTAATAGAGAATTTTTCTATAATTCTGAGGTGAGGTAGTATTTACGTTATTTAGACTATTCGGACTGTTGTCCTCATCTTTATTGCCTTGTTTAGGACGTTTCGGCCGTTGTACGCTCCGGCCTTCTTCAGGTGCTAGGAATTTTGAACAGAATCCTTTATTACGATCACTGGGGTATATCATTCTCATTCCATGTGCAATGCCAATTCCGAATGGCATGTAGTTATCACCCTTTAACTCAACTCTCTACGTCATTTGCTCACTACTATTGTAACCTGGTATTGAACTCACAATTCTTTGGCTCAAGTCAGTGGAACTAACCAATGCTTATAATTACTGGACCATGTGTCCTTGAGGATACAGGTGAAGAAGGCTGGAGCGAACAACGGTCTAAGAGTCATAAGCGTGGCAATAAAGATGAGGACAACAGTCTGAACAGTGTAAATAATGTTGAAAGAGAAATTTCGGAAAGACGATTTCAACGATAACCAAGAATTTTGAGAAGTCCTTTATTTTCGTTGTATCGTGGAAGAATGACAATCCACCGATATAAGTACGTAATTCGTTAATTCTCGGTAGATAATTAAATTCACTGCTAGGAAGGGTTGGGTCACTGTGTCGGGCCAGGATGTTTTTTCCTCTTCAATCCATCTTGTATGTATAAAAATCAACCATCCGTCTGTGCATAGAATACTGCTGTCATATATGGCCAGGCGCCCCACCCCCTGTTTTCATCTCAGTGTTCTTGACAGGCTCCAAAGGAGAATCAGTAATGCGATAGGTACCGACTTGGCGGCTCGACTCCAGCTACTTTCTCACCGACGGGATGTGGCTTCCCTTTGTTCTATAAATATTTTCATGACTTCTGCTCCGACCAACTTAAGTGACTGGTGCCTCTGCAACAGGTGTTTATTCGTGCAACCAGACTAGCAACTGGATCCCACCCATTCACAGTTAGATCAACCAAATGCAGACGACAATTCTACTCCACCGGCTTCTTTTCTCGCACTTCCTGCCTATGGAACTCGCTTCCATATGCTTGCTTTCTTACGGCTAAACCTCCAGATATTTAAATGCAATGTCAATACCCATCTCTTAACCACTTGACTATAGTTCTTTTTACATCATCCAGTATATCTTTTTCTTTTTCTCTACCTTTGCAATTGTCTTCACACCTGTATTTCAATCCTTTTCTTGCTTCTTTCTAACTGGTTCGTCTTTCTCTTTACTCTCCTCCTATCTAATCTTTTTACTCTTATGTAGCCCCCTGCACATCAGTGGCGTTACCACCTTGCTTGGGGTGATACGACTATAAAAAAAAAAGATAAAGTAATACACGTCCGAGTAGGTTGGCAACAACTAGTAAGCTGAGTAGACAACGGCCGTGCTAGCCCTCAGCTGCCGACTCCACTGTCGCTACTTGATATCAGTCCTTTATATATTGTGAGCCATATTTCATGGTTTCAAGCTACGTCACAACAATTTTCGACTTTACTAATTGCCAGAGAATGACGGCCTAAGACAAGGAGTCGGCAAATTACGGTACGCATGCCCCACGTAGCAAGCCAAGCAAGTTTCAATGGTACGATTTGTTGAAAGAAAGTCTCTGGAAGACAAAAATTTAGAAAAGTCTGCTGCTATTCTCAACTGTTGACATTCCACCCAAGATCTTTCATTTGTTTGAAGAAAATTGCTTTTCTTCTTTCGGTTTTTGGTTCAACTTATTCCTGTGAGCAAATTTTCTCTCACATGAAAACAGTGTTAAGTCAACAACGAAGTTGCCAAGCAGCTGAATATTTAGAAAATTGTGTAAAACTCAAAGTATATGGCCGATATTTAGCAATTGGCTAAGACCATACAAGGGCAAGGCTCCCATTATTAATAAAAACTTAAAAAGAACTTTTAAAAACAGTTTTTATTTCTATTAATGTTGTTTACATATTATTGAGTATAACGCTATATCTAAACTTATTTATAAATGGAACTTTGTGTGTTTGTGTGTGTGTTCGTTACTTATAGACTCCGAAACGGCTGAACCAATTTTCTCGAAAATTTACAGAGTTGTACTATAAGCGTCTGCGAGTGTTCTTAGTTAGGTTTTGTGTCGAGGTTCCTCCGATAAATATCGAAAATCCATAATCGAAAAAATCGGGTTATAGAAGGGTTTTAATCAAATTTGATACACTCATAGACAATGACATAAGAAACGATATTCAGAAGTTTCAAGGTTGCAGTTCTTACAATAGTGCAGAAAATTGATAATATATATATATATATATATATATATATATATATATATATATATATATATATAAGGCAATATGTTTGTGTGTGTGTGTCTGTTTATCTGCCTGTATGTCTGTATTTTTTCAGTCCTTTTATTTTAGTTTTTGCTTCGGGTTTGGCTCTAAGTAGCTATAATTGTAGGTCTTCTTCTCAGCCATGATACCATTTACTGAGAGGACTTATTTAGCCTTCAAAATTCAGTTTACGATGAAAAAAACTTATTTGATATCGATACCAGGAAATCAAAATTTGACTTACATCCATTCATTTTTCTTTCAGTCTACGGTTTCGCTTTAACTGGAAATAACTATTGCTTTTTAGTCTTTCGTGCCAACGTCCAAAGTGACTGAGCTCCGGGACCATGGATTAGTTTTAAAGCTTTCGTTACACCCGAGCAACACCGGGCTATACTGCTAGCAAAATATATTGTAGAACAGATGTATTGAACTTGTACCAAAATATGTGGCGACATTGAATGATTTTAAAAATTCTAAGTCGGTACATAGTTAGCAAAAGGTTGGCGACCCCTGGTAATTAAGAAGATATTTGTGAGTGCCATGTACTGTTTTAACTCATTCGTTCAGTAACAATGCCGAAAACAGCTGAAATTCACACGAAGCTCCGAATGAAAATAGCTGATGTGGACAAGGTGATGGATATACAAAATTTTCTAAGAGTTTGTAGAGGCCTCAGTCATGTTTGGTTAATTGGCCTTGAGTCAAACACGTCCGAAGACCCCACAATTTAAATATCAGAAGGTTGAAGGTTGAAATGTGAAAGGATAAAATATTTCGTGTGTATATTAAAGCAAAGATTTATTTACAGAATGACAAAAGTGTAAGAAGGAAAACATCAGTGAAATATTGTTAACTGCATACTATAATATATTTGCTAGAAGAAAAATGTTCATTGAGAAGATGCATGCAATTTTGTAGTAAAAATTGTTCGTACAGAAGTGTAGGTATTAAAAATGTCCGCATGAGTTTAAAGTTCATTTTTGTGTAGCAGCGGATTGTAAAGGCTTTGTTCCTTCCTCTTTTTAGTAAGTCGCGACAGGTTGAGAGAAAGAGAAGGCAAAGCAAAATAAAGGAGTGGTCCTTAACACCTGTGTCCATTTGGTTGTTGTATTGTCCTCTTTAGCGGCGTGGTGTGAAAATGAAGAAGAGACAGTTGGAAGAAGCGGGCGAATGACACCGTGATGTACCCTGCGTCCGGGTTGGCGTGGAATGAAAAAGATGAAAAGAAAATTGGCAGTGAGGGCGAGTCAGCTAGAAGTTTCTTCTTTACATGGTGAGATGCGGTCAGCACTGCTTCCCTCTGACGGACTCTGTGTGACCGAACAGAGGACATCTTTAAATATACAATTCTGGTCACGTGGGGAGGCTCCCAGAACTATTTTTTCTTGAGTTGTGAAAAACCCCGTTTCGCTGACGTATTTTGAATTTCTCGATTTGGTAACCAATCAGGATTGAGAATATGATTTTCACACTGACTTGTGAAAATGTCATTTGAATCCCTTTTTTCAGATGTGCAATTTTTGTTTTTGTTTTAGTTGGTTGATGGATTATATAGGAGTTGTATGTTGTGGATATGTGTTGTAGTGCAAATCGGGGAGCCGAGTTCGAATTCCAGTTGAATTCCTCGCATTCACTTACGCACAAATACCATTGGGAAAGGTATTAATCCATCTGTTCCCTCCAGTTATGGGTTAAATAACAGGACAGATTGGGTTCTATAGCCTTGGTCGGCAACCAGTCTATCGCAGAAAGCAATGGCAACCTACTGCGGGATAATCTTCTGCCCAGTCAGTCATGTCTCTTTCGAGACATGATCGCCCAAGCGTGTATCACGTATGGCACTTAACTGACTGATCCTATACCCCCACCCCCGCAGAATGATAAATATTGAAACTATTTTTCAATATGTAATATATGTTCATGAGTGTTTGTACGTTTCCATGTTGTTATGGTCGTTTAAAGCATGAAGTAAAGGATGAGTTTGTTCTCGATGCTGAAAATCGGATTGTGTGTTTGTTGCGATTTGTCGTTGTCCAGTGAAGAGATTTTCTGGGTTGAAACTTGTATGCGGCGTATGTGTTCGTTCATTGCGGTAGTTTGTGTGAGTTTGAATTTTTTTGTTGACTCTCGTAGGCTGAGAAAAAAAAGAGTCTGAGTTGAGATGCTTGTGATTAGATGTTTTGCGAAAGTGTAACTATCAGAGTGCTGTTTATTTCAGAATGTAGCATGCTCTGGAAAATTCTCGGTGGATGATATGGCTGTTAAAAATCTTCTAATTTATTCCAATGCTCCACGTTGGGTTGATTGCGTTTGTAAGGATCCCTGGTGGATTTATCTTGGTGTTAGAAGAATTAACAGTTGGGAAAAAAAACTTTGATTTGCAAAGTGGTTGATTGATGCTTGTGTGTTGATACCGAGTGTCGATGCATGTTTGAAAGAACTGAGAAGAAATCTGCGTTTAATGTCGAATTGTTTTGGAGGTGCATCAATAATTCGAACTTGCAGATGTCTTAGTGGTTCTGGTTGAATGAAGAAAAAAAGCGTCAGTGAGTCGACGTTGTGTCACCGTTTTTTCTCGAAAACCTGGTAGAGTTGACAGTTGTGGTGTCTTGTACGCCATTATAAAAATGTGAAATGTTCTATGTGTGGTCGCCATTTTATGTAGTAGTGGTTGAGTGTTGTGTGTTGCAGTCAACATTTTGTAGAGGACAGAATTCTCAGCGTGTCTTCATGTGGTCGCCATTCATTGTAGTGAGAAAAGTTGAAAAGTTTTGTATGAATAGGAGCTAGAGGCATTGAAAAAGTAGTTCTTTTTGATAAAGAAGGGTCTCTCGTTTTTGTGTATAAATGTCAAATTTATTTTAACGAGAGTGTGTTTTTTTTTAGGAGTCGCCATTCTGTTTGGCGTCAATATGAAATTGTGTGACGGACGGACATATACGGCTCTTATTATATATATATATATATATATATAAGTGTATGTGCACTAATGAAAAACACGCACGCCGTATCTCCAAATAATAAGAGATAAAGTGATATGTATATATCTACTAAATTAAATAAGTATCGGTCCTACCAAAAATGTTTATAACAAATCGATACAGGATGAAGGCAGATACACGATAGACTGAAACTTTACTAAATATTTATTTCATAAAATAGAAATAAATAGTAATAATAATAATCTGGCCGTGGAAAAACCTTTCGTTAAGAGTATGAATCCAAATTATTACATTTCTGAGCCAAGTCCTAGGGCCAGGAAGTTTTTTTCCGCCTGAAACAATCCTGCACATATACAAATCTACCATCCGACCGTGCATTGAATACTGCTGCCATATCTGGTGGGGTGCTCCTGCTATCCACCTGGGTGTCCTTGACAAGATCCAACGGAGAATCTGTAATGTGATAGCTCCCGATTTGGCAACTCGGATACAGTCACTTTCTCACCGTCGCAATGTGGCTTCCTTCTGTCTTTTCTACAAATACTATCACGGCTTCTGCTCTAATGAACTTAGTTCACTAGTGCCCCCTATATATAAATTTACTCAAGCCACAAGATTAGCAGTTAGGTCCCACCCTTTTACTGTGAAACCAATAAATTGTAAACGCAAAGTCTACTCCAACAGCTTCTTTTCTCGCACTTCCCGTCTGTGGAATTCCCTTCCATTTACTTGTTTTCCTGACAGCTGTAATCTCCAAGAATTTAAATGTAAAGTCAATAGTCATCTCCTATCTCACTCACCTGCATCCTCTCTCTCTCTCTCTCTCTCTCTCTCTCTCTCTCTCATCTACATCCACTTCACTCTCATTTGTATTATCATCCTTCTCTTACACACTTCCTTACACCCCCTTTTACCTGTCACTCTTTCTCATAACTTTCCTCCTATGTAAACCCTGCAAAACAGTGGCAGTAAAATGCCTTGCTTGGAGCGATATATAAAAAAAAAGTCCTACTTACTGACCGACTGGAAAGGAGCACTTCTCGATAGGGTGGAGAGAGTTTCTTTTTAAAAATACTAAAATTAACTCACTACATATTGAAAACAATAATAAATATTGGTGTGTTTCTGATATGAAAGATGATTCTGCTTCATTGTCATATAATCTTGGTTCAATAGAATGTCAGACACAATTGAGAATGAATATCTATTGTATTTCTGTATATTCTGTTTTGATTGATGACTGAGAAACCAGACCCACAAAGGTATGTTGAAGTGAATGATAAAAAGGCTTTCAAAGCAATTTCAGCGAGCTCAGAATATTCTCATTTTACTTTTATCTAAAAAGAACAAAGAAATGAAATGTAGTTTTGAAAATCGTCTTCCATCTTTCAGTAACAGCGGTGTAAAAAAAAAAAAAAAAAATGGCGGCATTGATACGCGTACCACGCAGCGAGTCGCACAGATCTATGAAACGAGTTTGCTAAAAGTGCTAAATAAGAAGCCTGAAAAATGTCACAAATGTGGACATTTGCTTCATTCATAGAATTCAATGCTGCTCTTGTCTAAGTTTCTTTATCAAAGTTCGAAACAAATTCAGAATAAACCGGTTTTACCTTCAAAGAACCGGAATTTTTCTTTTCAGTCGTCAGTCTCTATCGGCTATCGTCGGCTCGCTTTGTTGCACACATTTAAAACTTTTGAGTCTTAAATCAAACGAAAAAAATATAAAAATACTTAGTCAATTGCACGTTGGGTAAGCACTAGAATCATAATCCCTCCAAACAACAGACATAACAGTCATCACCCTCGTCGTCATCATTAAGAACACAACTAACAACAACTGCTCATCATCATCATCTTGATAGAAGATTAATACAAAACATGTCATAAAATAACAAATAGGAAACGTTTCACTTTTATTAAAGCTTCATCAGAGAATGAGATATGGAGAAAAAAGAAAAAAGAAATATCCGATAAGATAAGAACAAATAGGAAACGTTTATCAATCTAACATGTTTCACTTTTATTAAAGCTTCATCAGAGAATGACATATGGAACACAAAGAAAGAAATATAAGATAAGATAAAGAACATATAGGAAACGTTTATCAATCTAACATGTTTCACTTTTATTAAAGCTTCATCAGAGAATGAGATATGGAGAAAAAAGAAGAAAGAAATATATGATAAGATAAAGAACAAATAGGAAACGTTTATCAATCTAACATGTTTCACTTTTATTAAAGCTTCATCAGAGAATGAGATATGGAGAAAAAAGAAGAAAGAAATATATGATAAGATAAAGAACAAATAGGAAACGTTTATCAATCTAACATGTTTCACTTTTATTAAAGCTTCATCAGAGAATGAGATATGGAGAAAAAAGAAGAAAGAAATATATGATAAGATAAAGAACAAATAGGAAACGTTTATCAATCTAACATGTTTCACTTTTATTAAAGCTTCATCAGAGAATGAGATATGGAACAAAAAGAAGAAAGAAATATGAGATAAGATTGATAAACGTTTCTTATTTGTTCTTTACAAATAAGAAGCGTTTATTTAACATGTTTCACTTTTATTAAAGCTTCATCAGAGAATGAGATATGGAGAAAAAAGAAGAAAGAAATTATGTAAGTGCATCATAATTTTGGAAAAACTAATGATATATTTACGTTTGTTTTTTTTGGGGGGGGGTTCAGTTTGACTTGGAATCTGTTAATCTTTTTGGAGCTTCGATGGAATGCGCCACCTCTCCTTAAGTTTGGAGCGCCATAGATTATACTAACGTTGATTAACAATTGAAATGCAAGTGAAACCTGATGAACCAATGAAAAATCAAACAACACAGAAATAAAGATACCAGAATGACCTGACTGGCTAGGTGTTGACTTCAGTGTCCACTATATATATATATATATATATATATATATATAAAGAGAGAGAGAGAGAGAGAGAGAGAGAGAGAGAGAGAGAGAGGAAGAGAGAGAGAGAATTAATATGAGTATAAAGTTTGTCACTTGATGTTAACTTCAGCATTCCAACAAAAGAGACCCTCTAGAAATCACTCCGTCACCTCGTCAGAGGATATCAGCAATTGAATGTTTATATATTTTCTTTTTATATATATATATATATGCACTTTTCATTATAGTAATTTTTTTTCATAGTGAGTATGTGTTTTCTTACATGTATGCGCATATATATATATGCGTAGAGTGAAGTGGTTATTTTTCCTCTTCATCATCTTTTTTTAACTATACACTCGCTCCTGTTATGATTTAATTGTTGCAGAAAGAATTCTTTAAAAAAAGTAAGAAAAACAAAAAGAAACAAAAAAAAAAAAGCAATGGTAAATTTGTTGCTAAGTGTTATAGTGGAACATCCTGCCATCCCCGAGAATAGAATGCTCTACTTTCTAAAAGACAGTAACGAACGATATGACGAGAGAAAAGGTCTTAGGTGAAGGCATTCACTATTTGATAGTCGATTCCACTCCAACCCGTGGCTTGCCTATATGTGTATTATTGTTAATTGTACCTTAGTATCAGAAATCTGTATTTCTTATTCCTGGTGTGGAGTTCCATTCTTCAACTGATCATTTTAGACTGTATTCCTTTTCGGAATATATCACGAAGAGATATGGTCAAGATTATCACTCCAGTAGTGAATTGTTCTCTTGCAGTGTCAGATTCATGAATAAGGAAAATAGCCAACAGAAAATAACAACAAAGTCAGAATTATAATTTAATATTAAGTAACAATAATATTGGGAAATATATTTGTGTGGAAAGGTGTGTGTAATGTGTGTAATATCAGAATAAAAAAAAATATTTAAAATTTCCTTTTTCTTCTTTCCCTCTCTTTTTTTTATATATCTTTCTTTTCTTCTCCTTTAGTTCAGATATTTACTATCTTTTCAGCGTCAAATTCTGCTAGTTTCCTTTTCACAATTTCAACAACATAAACATTTTCCTTCATTCATAAAGTTTTATTGTTGAGTTGACTAATGCATTCTAAGGTTTCCATAACTGGAAGAATCACATATACCCTTACATTCGGTGATTAATGCACTTAGTAATTCACTGTTGCTTTTTAATCTGTGACTACTTAGTCAATCAAGTAAATGTCTGTATGTGGTATGAGATTAATATGGGTGAGTTGGATGCAATTTTTGGTTTCTTCATTTATCAATCTCCTCATAACATAAAAACAAGGGAAACATTTATTAACCTTTATCAATGCATGTAACTTCATCTGCTGTACCAAAAATTATCCTGCCACTGAAGGTGACTGATCCTTGAACAACAGTGTGTTTGAATTTCATACTTGTGTTGTCATATCCTGCTATGGCAGCAGAAAACGTCTTTCAGCTAAATTAACAATACGGATACTGCAATTAAGAAGCCTTGAAAAAGAAAGAATGAAGTGTAAAAGGAATTAATATTAATAATGCAGTGTGCTAAAGATTAATGCAAAAAGATCTAGAAGAGTGGCCATTCAAGACAACTTTCATTTTGTGATTTCATAAGATCAGACTAAATCAGTTCAAGAATTCATCCAGAAATACCAGAACCTTTCAACTTGTGAAGAAGACAAGCAGGCCAATAATAATCTTTTTTAATATATTTCTTAATGTATATTTTATATTACTTTGCTTCATTTAAATTTTATAAATGCATCATAAATATTTGTAATCAATTTTTCTTGGGTCATTTTAGACATACATAGTTTGTACCCACTTTAATTAACATTTGAATGATTCAATTGTTATTTGAATTCTTAGACATTTTAACATCCTATAAATTTTTCAATGTTTTGTTTTCTTTTATATGAAACAAAAAAAGAGCAACTGACTGACCTTTGACTTTTTACACAGATCACAATGTTCTTATGTCAGAAATGCAATACTAAATTGAATTATTATTAGATGAAGTATTGTTTAGTATTATTAATTTTTGACTCATTTCTTTTATCTTATTTTCACTTGTTTTTCATTGTAACTACTCAGTCCGTCAGTCTAAGGCAAATAAGCAAACAATGCAAATGAAAAACAAAAAATAATTTCTTAGTGAGACTTAAACTTGGATTCTGTTTATTGTGTTAAAATATTTTTTAAATAACAGCAGCTCTTTCCAATCGAGCAACAAGAGTTTTAGACCTGAATAAAGATTATAGTGAAGACTTACCTTGGCGACACAAATGGGCTAGAACCGCATGTATGTTTTACAATGTCGTGTGGAGACGGAAAATTGGTTAGCTTTGGACTGAAGGTGAATCAGGCAGTACTTTGTGTGAAATGGAGGAGGTGCTCATTGGCTGAGCGATGGCTGGTCACGGTATGCTCATTCAAAGGCAGGCTCATTTTCGTTAAGGGGAGTGGCTTACCTGAGATTGAGGAATGGTGATAGTCAGTATTCATGAAACTGATTTGTCTATTGGACTGCATAACACTGTTTTGCCAATTTAACATGGTTTTTTTTTTTTTCACATTTTATTTTGTGTGTTTCTGACCAGTTTTCTCACAGGTAAAATCTAAAAATTTGTAAAATCCATTCCTCTTGACACCAGATTTTAAAAAAAATTTTATTCTGTATATTTGGGCAATACTTGTTATTTTAAACATGTATTGTTAAAAAGAACAAACATTTTGTGTCTATTATATTTAACGATAATACAAACTTTGACAAAAATCACTATTTAATATAGACTAAAATTGCATCTCATTGTTGTCTAAAATTTCATTTAATACAACAACCACTCTTTCACATAGACTCACATGTCACTTATTTGATTAAAGCATCAATAATTACAATAATGTTAGACAGCTTCTCCTTGGTGTTGTGTTCCTTCAGGGTGTTGGTGATCATGGCTCTCCATAATTTCCCGTCCTTTGTAGCTCTTAGTAAATTTTGTCTTTTTGCAATCTTTCCTAAACCCTGTTATGTCATCGATTTATTCAAACTTGTTAGGTGAGTTATGCTTTGTTTTCCTCTGTTCTTCTTGCCTTCAATATGTCTTGTGAGTATCAAATTTTTAAACCATCTTTCCTCATTATGTACCCTAGAATTTCAACTTTCTCTTCTTGATGTTAAGTAGAAGTTTCCTTTTTGTTTCCATCTTCTCTAGAACTTGGTCATTGCTCACATGTTCAGGCTATGGTATTCTCAACATCCTTCTGTAGAATCAAATACCTGATACTTTATGAATTTAATTGAAAAGGGACTAAAATTATCAAAGTTATTTACTTCCAACTTAAGCAACCATCTACAAAGGGAAACTTGTTTGAGACAAGCATTTTTGAATGTATATTTTTAGGAAATGATTTTTCCAGAGATGTTATTACACATTCATGTCATATGACTTGCTGGATCTAACTGCATTCAATTTAGTTTTCAAAAAATTATGATAGTTTCAAAAATCGTTATACAATGCACTTCTTAAAACAAAATTTTCTCTTCTCACACATCCACTGATGAGGACTCATGGGTCAAAAGCTTGGGACAACACGTACATTTGTTTCTATGTATTTTGACGGCATCAATCATAATAACATTATCTTGAATCTGAACTTTTTTTTTTCACCCCAAGCAAAGTAATAATGCTATAAAGACACAAGTGGTTACCAAGTGTTCTCTAACGTGGGTCGGTAACAATCTCTGCATGTATGCAAATGTATGCTTGCCATGCTGAAACACAAAAAAAAAAAACCATACTCCTTGCCTACCTGAAATTTGATCTTTTATACATATTGTGTCTCACCACTTCACGCAGGATTACCACATTCTCCTCCATAAAACAAGCTACACTTCTTATGTCCTTTTCTTTCTTTTTTCATCACCATACCCGTAGCAGAGAGAGCACGCCTTCTGCCTCTTTGAAGTAAGTTGCATTACTACTACACCAAGTGTGAGAGAATAAGAGGAAAAGAAAAACATTATTAAAGAGAGACAACAATAAAAGAATAAGAATTAAGAAAACAGTAGATAACGATTGACATTGCATTTAAATTTGTTAATGTCAAAGTTGCCTGGAAAGCAAAAAGCTGGAAGAGAGTTCCATAAATAAGAAATGCGTGCGAAAAAACCGTTAGCATAGAACTTACAGCGACATCTAACAATTTTGACTGAAAAAACTTGTCACTAATCTAGTCAGTCAGTTAAGTGCCATACATGATACACACTTTGGGCGATCATGTCTCGTAAGAGACATGACTGACTGGGCATGATTATTCCTACAGTAGGTTGCCATTGCTTTCTGCGGTAGACTGGTTGCCAGCCAAGGCTATAGAACCCAATCTGTCCTGTATTTGACTCATAGCTAGAGGGGGAAGAGATGCATTATATTATTAAGTAGTAATTAGTGGGGGATCAGTTTATTACTTCATAATAATATAAAACCGATCCCTCACTTTATACCCAGTAGAAGTTTTACATATGGTTCCAACTATTATATTCAGTCAGTCAGTCAAGTGCCATATGTGATAAACACTTTGGGCTATCATGTCTTGTAAGAGACATGACTGACTGGGCATGATTATTCCCACAGTAGGTTGCCATTGCTTTCTGCGGTACACTAGCTGCCGGCCAAGGCTATAGAATCCAATCTGTCCTGTTAGTTAACCGATAACTGGAGGGAAGAGATGGATTAATACCTTTACCCAGGGTATTTTCGCGTAAGTTAATGCAAGGAATTCAACTGGAATTCAAACAGCTGGCTTAAATTCATAAAATCTATATACCCAATAGAAAAGCTCTTTAAAACAATTTAAGTATTTATAGAAAAACCACAGAAAAACTATATTATGGTGGTAGGGAAGTGACTGAAGCTGAAATGCCAGGCCAGGACCAATAATATTGCAAATTCTTTGTATTTTATCAAGAATCTCTATAAAGCAGAAGATCCAGACTAGTATATTCAATGCATGGACAAATGGTAATTATTATAAATGTACAAGACAGATTCTGGAGATAAAAATTGTCTAACCAAACAATATTTCTAGCAACAGATCTAGCATTGGATGAAGCTAGTGAAATTAACATTAAAGAAACACTAGAGAAAATAATTAATTATGATTGACAATGGTTCTTTGAATAATAAATCAAAATAATATTACCGTTCATACTAGTGAAAATAAAGCAAAAGAAACTAAGACGACAGAAATACAAGTCAAAACGAAATCATCATTGACAATGGGTCATCTAACAAAAATTGATTAAATTTAATCCAATAGAAATTTGTAAAATGAGAGAAACTTGAAACAAATCAAAAGAAAAAAGAAAGTTGGCTACCAACAAATAGTTTGACTAATTTCATTAGGAAAGGGAAATAAATTAAAACCACTTGGTTTTTATGATTCATTATTTTTAATTAGTTGCATTTAAATAAGCCAGTATTTTTCTTGAATCCTCAATGATTACTTATATGATAAT
Source organism: Ascarosepion bandense (assembly GCA_037127315.1). Classification (NCBI taxonomy): domain Eukaryota; kingdom Metazoa; phylum Mollusca; class Cephalopoda; order Sepiida; family Sepiidae; genus Ascarosepion; species Ascarosepion bandense. Next base: position 307,431 of record JBBBDQ010001008.1, on the reverse strand, counting down.
TAACCCAATCCTTTATAATTAAATAAAAATTTTAAAAAAATGAATGTCAAAATTTTTGAATTTTAATCATTGGCTGGTAAAATAATTAATATAATATTAAAATTATTTTGAAACTTATTTGCTTATATACAGGGTGTTCTAAAAGAAGGTGATCAGTAAGTGATAAGATTTATTTTGTGATGACATCTACAATTATATTTACTAATTATTACATTGACAATTAAATTCTATTGTTTACAATAATACAAACGCGCTTAAATTTTATCAACGCAGGTGCTCAAACTGTTGTTCATCACAATTTACACACCTACTCTCCACCTGGACGTGCATTGTTGTGCAGTGGATATCGACTTGGAATGATAAATTGGGGTGCCAAGTTCGAATTCCAGTTGAATTCCTTGCATTCACCTATGCGGAAATACCCTTGGGAAAGGTATTAATCCATCTCTTACCTCCAGTTATGCGTTAAATAATAGGACAGATTAGGTTCTATAGCCTTGGCTGGCAACCAGTCTACCGCAGAAAGCAATAGCAACCTACTGCAGGATAACCTTCTGCCCAGTCAGTTATGTCTCTTTCGAGACATGATTGCCAAGCGTGTATCATGTATAGCACTTAACTGACTGACTATAGACCTAATTTTGGACCACCATGTGTGTGTGTGTGTGTGTGTGTGTGTGTGTGGTTTCATAAAACTGTTTTTACAGAAAAGATTTATCTTGTTCAGGAAACAGTTATATTTGTTTTTAAAGTGCTCAATACAGAGAAATGTAGAGCTATTTAATAATTCAAATATTAGCAATACTAATCCTTTCCCCTATTGCTTTGTTGATTTATTTAAGAAAGGATATCTCATAATAGATCATTCTAAGTTTTTTTTTTATTTTAAACTTCCAAAATACAAATGCTCTCTTCTAATTGTCTGAGAGGATATTTTCCACCTTCTGTCAGTATGGCTGATGCTAACTTTCTGGAAAGGGACTCATTGCACTTTCTCATCTTTTGTTGACCTGCACTGAAAAAATTATATTGAATCAATTGCCGGGTCTGCTGCTACAAAAGTTGTTTCTGTGTTATCTTATGCTAGACAATTTTTTTCACCAGAATCTATTTTGCACATTTATAAGTCAACCATTTGTTCATGCAGTGAATATTGCTGCCATATATTTAGAGATTCTTGATAAAATACAAAGAAAAATTTGCAACATTATTGATTAACCTGGCATCTTGGCTCACTTTTCTACCACCATAACATAGCTTCCCTGTGCTTTTTCTATAATACTTTCATGGTAATTGTTATCATGAGCTTTCCTCTATGGTATCAAGACTTTATGAATTTAAGTGCAGTACTAGATCGACAGTTAGGTCTCATCATTTTACAATTGAAATGGCTAGATGAATCCAGAAATTCTATGCTAACAGTTTCTTTTCTCACACTTCTCACTTATGGAACTTAAAAATATCATTGTTGTTTGCAGAAAATTGTTATAACAGTATTCACTCACAAAAGAATTATTTTTACAAACCAAAATATGTTTTGACTTTAAATAACCGACAAATGTTTGGTGAGCTGTAAAAAGTCAATAAATTATCAAATTAGTTTCCAAAATTAGTATTCTTGAGAAACAGGACTTATAATACTGACTGGATGCTTGCTATACAGATGATAAGAAGTTCTGCTAGTAACACACTGATAATATAGTGGTGAGGTTCCACACTGAGTGCCTCACTACGGTGATGTCTGCTACAGAGGAATTCTAATCTTGCTGTCATTTGCAAGCATGAGAGGTTCAATTCTCACTGTCTAACTCATTACTGTTGGCCATAATAACTAAGTTTAGTATATATATATATACTAGCAGTATAGTCCGGCGTTGCTCGGGTGTAATGAAAGCTTTAAAACTAATCCATGGTCCTGGAGCTCAGACTCTTTGAATGTTGGCACAAAAGACTAAAAAGCAATAGTTATTTCCAGTTAAAGCGAAACCGTAGACTGAAAGAAAAATGAATGGATGTAATTCAGATTTTGATTTCCTGGTACCGATATCAAATAAGTTTTTTTTGTTGTAAACTGAATTTTGAAGGCTAAATAAGTCCTCTGAGTAAATGGTATCATGGCTGAGACTAAGAACTAAAATTATATCTACTTAGAGCCAAACCCGAAGCAAAAACTAAAATAAAAGGGCAAAATTATCAGAAGGTTTTCATCAGAATGGTTGTAGTCTGTTGGAATGTGAATTTGTGTGGAAGAGTGAAAGAATAAAATATATACATTTTTCAGGTTAAAATAGAAATTTATTAAATGAAAAGAATAACAAGACTAGGTAGCAGTTAATGTTCAATGAGAAAGTTAAGGGTATCAAAAAATGTTCGTAGTAGTAATTTGTTGAAAAGAGTTCATGCGTATATATGTATGTATAAGTGTTTGTTCGGTAGGAATGTCTTTGAACGGAGAAGAAGTAAAATAAATCAGCATATGAGAAAGAGGGAGAAAGAGGACGAATGTCTGGGTAGACTTGAAACTTCTCCCGTTACATTTTAGCTTGTTGTCTCTGCTGCTTCTATCCCCTGACTGAATGATGCTGATTGAAGTCATTTACAGTCACTAAGATTTTTCACACTGGCTCGCTAAGTCTTTTTGATCTTGCAAATCACTTCCATTGGTCAGAAAATCAATTTAACATCTACTTGCGAAATCTAGTTTTGACTTTTTCTGTAAGCATGCAGGTTTATCCTTTTTCTATGCAGCAAAACCAGGATTTCGCATGTCATTTGTGAATTTTTGTAAAAGTGAAGAAGGTTGATTTTAATTCTTAATTTTCTATCCCACACCTAACAGAGAAAAACCTTCGAGGAAACATCCAATTCAATGCCAATCAAGATTATCTCATGTCTGCTTATCTTTAGCATTGTTGGTGTGAGTTGTTAGTATTGTATAAGTTATACATTTCAGTATAAGCATTATTGACATCTTAACATCTATTATTCTGGATGTGCAGTGGTGTAATGATTAGCAGCTTGGAATGAGAAATCAAGGAGCAGAGTTCAAATTCCAATTGTTTGTTACATTCACTTTCACACAAATACTATTGGAAAAGATACGAATCCATCTCTTCATCTACCTGCCACAATCATTTGTAACCCTATCTAATTTCGTTGCGGAAATCCTTACTCATATCCCCTCCCCATACTAGATTTACCACCACTGTTCACTCAGAACCCGTTGGCAATGGGGCCTGTATTTCACTCCAATATCAATGTTGGTCAGTGCCTGAACCCAGTTAAAAAACACCATTATGAATGCTGATTTTCAAGGTGATCTCTCAGTTCTCAGGAGATTTATGCAATACAATCTTCTCACTGCTATTTCCTTCCATTTGGGCTTGTGCTAGCTAAAGCAAATTTGAGAATTATAAGAATCTAAGATTTCGTATTATTGATAAAATAGGTTCTTGCTCAAGAAAATGAGTAACAGCACTTCACCAGAAGGTAGAAAAAATATTCCCTGAAGAGAAATTTCAATAAATTTAAATAATGTCTAAAGTAAGCAGGAAGATACTTAAGTCAGTCAGTTAAGTGCCATACATAATACATGCTTCGGCGATCATGTCTCGAAAGAGACATGACTGACTAAGCAGAAGATTATCCCGCAGTAGGTTGCCATTGCTTTCTGCGGTAGACTGGTTGTCAGACAAGGCTATAGAACCTAATCTGTCCTATTATTTGACTCATAGCTAGAGGGGTAAGAAATGTATTATAATATTAAGTATATTATAATATTAAGTGGAGATCAGTTTATTACTTTATAACAATAGAAAACCGATCCCCCACTTTAGCCCAGTAGAAGCCTTAATCATGATTCCAACTATTATATTCAGTCAGTCAGTTAAGTGCCATACGTAATACACGCTTTGGTGATCATGTCTTGAAAGAGACATGACTGACTAAGCAGAAGATTATCCCGCAGTAGGTTGCCATTGCTTTCTGTGGTAGACTGGTTACCAGCCAAGGCTATAGAACCCAATCTGTCCTATTATTTAACCCATAACTCAAGGAAAGAGACAGATTAATACCTTTCCTAAGGGTATTTGTGCATAAGTGAATGCAAGGAATTCAACTGGAATTCGAACTCTGCTCCCCGATTTCTCGTTCCGAGCTGATATCCACTGCACCACAACACACATGCACTACTTAAAACACATCCATTCAACTGTAGAATGGGAGCCTAATGTCTTCAGAAATGTGTTAGCCAAGGATGGTGAGTTCAGTTCTTGATAGAACAACAAAAGTCAGCATGGCCAACCCTTTGTTGCATATTGGTCACAATTGTAACCTTTCTCTAACCTTTGTTGCATATTGGTCACAATTGGTTATAATTGTAACCAATATGCATCAAAGGGTTAACACTTATATTAAAAGTAGAATGATCATCCATTATTTTAAAAATAGTCACAACATAATAACAGCCAAGACTCAACTACAGTTGACCTTGTAACAGACTACACCAATCTTAGTAAATCTTGCTGTTTACAGCTTTCTTATAGAAAAGGAAGATATAGTTTTTAGTGCCTTTTTCTTTAGCACTACTAAATTAATTTAAAATGGTGGCAATAAAAAAGAAATCTCTTCATAAAATCTATAAAGCCAACAACAGGCCGTGCTTGGAATGAAGTGACTGTTAAAGATTAGAAGTAAATATGCTCTACTTGCTTGATAATGTCTCTTTCTAGGGATATGGTTATATGAGTAGAGAGAAGCAATAACTGTAATATAAGATGTACAATTAATGACGCTAAATAGAAGAGACGTCATGAACAAAACAAAACAAGTGGAAGGTTAGGTAACTTCATGAACAGGCACAACCAAAAACATAAAAAAAGATTTTTAAAAAAAGTTAAAATTATTGCTTGTCTTTTGAAAGGAACACTTTTTATATTTTACTTTCAAGCAAGTTCTAGAATTAGGACAGGGACAAAACACTTTACACTACATTAGATATCACTATGCAAATCAGTCTACTAGTAAATCATAATGGAGACAATTGGTAGGAGTGACATGATAAAGTTGGCGTTAGGTTCTTTTTATACGAGCATGGCTAAACCTGAAGGGTATGATTGTCTTCCTTCAGAATAAAATCTCATGAAAAGCCATCTTATTACCATAAACTCTGTGGACAGAGAAAAGTTTTTAAGCACCAATAATCAAGGATAAATAGAACTAAAATGATTGGAGCCAATCTAATTTCTTTTTTCTATTTAAGGTTGCATTTTTATCAAAGGCTTCACTATTGAGTTGTTTTTGTAAGTTTTAGTCTTGGTCTGATTATTTCTTTAGTAAAATTATTTCTTATTTAGATCAGCTTAGACAGGATTTTATATTTTTATAGCCCACATAACATGTATACATTATATATATTTTTATGTATACATAATAAATATATTTTTCTTCATCAGTAGCACAACTCTGAGTTTCATGTGCAACGCAATCATCACCAGCAGTATATATTTTTTTTAATCATATCACCACAAGCAAGGCATTTTATTACCACTGTTTTGCAGGGTGTTATATAGGAGGAAATTTATGAGAAAGAGTGACAGATTATAGGGGGTGTCAGGAAGTGGGTAAGAGAAGGATAACTGTAGCCATAAAGCAAGGGATCAGTTTATAAATTGATTGTAATGCAGAAAGGATCCCCCACTTTATATTCATGTTATAATAGTATAGACATTTTTTTTTATAATCATATCACCCCAAACAAGGCATTTTATTGCAACTGTTTTGCAGAGGGTTACATACAAGGAAAGTTATGAGAAAGAGTGACAGATTATAGGGGGTGTCAGGAAGTGGGTAAGAGAAGGATGAGAGTACTGATGAAAGTGGAGTGGACAGAGAAGGGAGCATGAGAGAGAGGATGCAAGTTAGTGAGATGGGAGATGGCTATTGACTTTACATTTAAATTTTTGGAGATTGTAGCTGTCGGGGAAGCAAGTAAATGGAAGCAAATTCCAGAGGCAGGAAGTGCAAGAAAAGAAGCTGATGGAGTAGAATTTGCGTTTACATTTTATTGGTTTTACAGAGTTTCATAAATGGACCTTCCAGCAATCACTCCATCCACTCACCAGGGATTATATATAATTTATTCAAGATAAATATATATATATATATATAAATATATATATATATATATATTCAAATGAAAAAGAATGAAGAATAAAATTGCAACGTTCAAAACATTAATTTAAAACAGTGCTTAATATAAAAATAGAGCAGTGAATATTTAGTATTAATTATTATGCTAGAACATTTGAAAAACTACTACAAAATTGTACATTATAAATAAAGGGAAGTGCTGTTTTCATAGAATAAAAAAAATATTATTTTCATCATTGTTAACTACCTGATGAGACATTGAAAGAACAATGTCGAAACAAGATGTAAAATTTTGTGGTAGTTTTTCACATGTTCTCATGTAATGATTAATAATATATAATCATTTCACTCCAAGCAAGGCAATAAAGCCACTAAGATGTGGGTGGGGGATGGGGTTAATGAGTGTGAAAGAATATAGGAAAAGAAAAATATTATTAAGGAATAAGAATAATAAAAGAACAGGAATTAAGAAGACAGAAGATAATGATTAATATTGCATTTAAATTTTTATGAATCAAAATTGACAGGCAAGCAAGTAGCCGATAGTTTTGTAAGTGAGAAATGCAAAAAAAAAAAAAACGTTACATCTTTGCCATTTCAAATACGAAATGATGAGACCTAGCTGCCAATCTAAAAGTTAGCATTAGCCAACTTTTCTCTCTCCAGCTATGGGTTGAATAGCAGGAAATATTGGACTCTGTAGCCTTGGTTGGCAACCAGTCTACTACAGAAAGAAATAGCAAGAATAATCTTTTACCTAGTCAATCATCAAATGAAAGAGATATGATTGCTCAAGTGTGTATCATATACAACATTTAACTGATATTTTATATAATTTTACAATTCGGATTATTTTCAAAGGAACTTATTTCTTATTTAAATAAGCTTAGTATAACACAGAGTCCTACTCTAGTGTGGCTACTTGCCATATTTATAAATAAGAGCAGTCCGTTTGTCGCAGCAAGAGAGAAGAACCGGATGTATGCCGAGTCTTACTCTACAACAAAAATAATGCTAGACTGATTGATCGGTTTGTTTTGTACAGATTTATCAACCCTTTGCAGGTTATTTAAAGCTGTTAGCAAAAAAGCATGCAAAGCAAAAAAAATAAGAAGGATAGTGAGATAAAAACAATTTTTCAAGAATAAGTTATAAATTTCGGTTTTCCATTCCTTTTCGGGTGAAAAATTCCCTTAAATCAAAAACAAATTTGTAATGGCGAGAGGATGTCAGCTTTAAAAAAGGACTCGAGCTTTATTTGTCTTTGACATTGAGTAAAGATATTTTCTAGCTATTTCCAGAAAAAGACCCCACCACCATTTGTTATCACGTGGTTTTCATTCAAAATAGCAGAGAATTAGGAAAGTCGTAGTTACAGAGAGTATCAAAAGAACACAAGATTGGGTAGAGGAAAACAAAGACGTTTATTAAATACTCATACATAGAATGGAAAAACTTAAGTAAATCAACGACTCCTCAAATTCTCTTCTCCTCTAGTGTGGCTACTTGCCATATTTATAAATAGGAGCAGTCCATTTGTCACAGTAGAAGGGAAAAGCCAGGATGTATGCCGAGTCTTACTCTACAACACCTTCTCTTTTAGTACATATTCCTAAATATCTTATTTTAATTACATTCACTTCCTACAACAACAGGCTGTAGGTTAGAACATCGAAGGATCAGTAGGTGGATGGCGGCAAGGGGTTTCAGTCGGATGACAGGAGAAGAGTGTTCAGAGTTACAAAAGATAGAGAGATGTGGAGGGCCATGATCGCCTATGTCCTGAAGGAACAAGACACACAGAAGAAGCTATGAGTTGAACAGCAGGAAATATTGTGCTCTATAGATTAGAATATAGAAGGAACACATTGCGTGACATACCTCATGGACTTCAGTAGGTGGATGGCGGCAAGGGGTTTGAGCTGGATGACAGGAGAAGAGTGTTAAGAGCTATAAGAGATAGGGAGATGTGGAGGGCCATGATCGCCTATGTCCTGAAGGAACAAGGCACACAGAAGAAGTTTGACCTATAATCATTGAATCACCTGGAATTGCTGGAGGATTCATTCAGTTAAGGATCTATTGAAGAATTGAAAATATACAGTTCATATCGCAGAGGACAGTGTCAGAAATTGGTGTCATATGATGCTTAGTAATGGCTTCTGATATGAAGATGCAAGGAGGAAGTATGACGAAGGACACCCAGTCAATATGAAACCTGGCATGATAGAGTGAGGCCAAAAGCTGAAACATTTACAGAAAGGAAACAGCAAGAAATTGGTATGAACACCATCCAGATCCGGTTCTAGACGTAGGACTTGTAACCATACAATACAAACAAGGAGAATAATCAAAGCTAGACATTGTGATCAAAAGACCTTCTTTCTTCTTCTAAGTGCCCTGTCCTTTCAGGACGTAGGCAATCATGGCTTTCCACGTCTCCCTATCCCTGGTGGCTCTTAGCACGCCTTCTCCTGTTACACCATGCAACCCTCATTCCATCATCCACTAGCTCAAGCCCATAAATCTAGACTTTAAATGTATAGAAACTAGCATGGCCACAAACTGAGGGATCAGTTTATGTATTGATTATAATATAGAATTGATCCCCAACTTTATATCCACATTATAATTTCTTATAAATGGTTGGCATATGTATTCTTCTTCTATTTGCCTTGTCCTTTCAGGACGTAGGCGATCATGGCTTTCCACGTCTCCCTATCCCTGGTGGCTCTTGACACACTTTCTCCTGTTAGACCACGCAACACCCATTCTGTCATCCACCTGCTCAGGCCCTTCAAATATATTATCCGCTGCTTTACCCTGTCTCTTTTCCCTCTATCTGGCCTGTTAGTATCAGGTTCTCCAAGCCCTCCTTCCTCATTGCATGTCCCAGGAACTTTAGTTGTCTCTTCCTGATACTCAGTATTAATTTCCTTTTCATTTCCAAAACCTCATCAAAAGCAGAATATGCCTTCTTATTCATATGGTAGTTCCTGCAGACTGTAAAATATCTTTGGATATCTTCAAAAATCTATCAAAACCTTGAAATAGAAATCTTTTAAAAGTGGCACATAAAGACATCAATAATTCCAATTGTAGTTGGAGCCCTCAGATTGATTGGAAAACGTTTTGATAGACTCATTGAAGCAATTCCCAGTAGCTCATGCCTTAAAGAAATATAAAAAATTGTACTCACAAGTACAACTCACACCTTATTAAGAGTTTTATCTATGTAAAATGTGTGTGATCTTTATTTTTTTAATGCTCAGTAGAAAATGTCATAAAGCCATTTCTGACATTAAATCTCTGGTTGGCACCTGCAAGGAAATATGTATACAAAAAGTAATTAAAGGAAATAATAATATTAATGATGCTTTTTATAGCTTCTGATCTTAAATGATTAGAAGCGTCAACCTGTATAGGTCTTGGTAAATTAAGATGGGCTACAGTAAATATCTCTCCATTCAATAACCTCAGATTTGATCGCCATATGCCTGACCTTAACCAGTTAGGCCTGCCTCCTAGGAGCTGGTACACTTTGGATCATGAACAGGAGTAGTAGGGAACCTGATATCAAGAGGGTTGAGCTGTATTGTTCAATTTGAAGCATGCACCAACCAAGGCAAATTGGCTTTTTTTTATATCTAGATACTTAAAAACATCCTCAATCAGAAACCATTTGAGTGAATTGGATGATCTGAACTAAAGATCTTTCTTACTGAGTTCCACCTACAAAGATACGCTCTGCTTTTATCAAAATTTATCACCATATTATACACACCTGAAGAACTACTTCACTATCTTTCTGAAGAAATGTTAATTCACAGATGATAAAGAAAAGAAATCTGTGGAGAGCCATGATCCCCGACATCCCAGAAACATGATATTAAAAAATTCTACTTACTCTAAATTCAAAACCTTAAAGAAGGCAACAGAAACACACTTCACTATCTTTTTAGGTCCAATCATGGCAATTCACAAATTATAAATAAAAACAATTAGTAAAGAGTCATGATTGCTATTTCCTGGCAAGGAATTGAAAGAGAAATATTGGCCATAAGTGAAACATGATGACCAGAAAAGTTAAGAAAAGCCACAAAAAAATGGTGGATGCGTAAAAGTATTTTTGCTATGTTTTTCTTTTTTTTTTAATTTAAAAAAAAAGGACAAAACAACTTTATGTGGGTAAGCATTGAAGCAAGAATTGCCCTTTTTTTTTACAATTATTTTTTCAATATTTACATTTATTTCACAAAGAAAGGAATTTTATCTATTTCTGTTTGACAAAAATTCTTTTTCTTGTTTGTCTGTTTCTTTCTTTCTTTTTTTTTCTGTCTCAACTTTCTTTTATTTATTTATTTACTTCTGCGTTTTATAAGTTTCCAAAGGTCAGACTTCTCATAATTTCCTTCTATAGATATTAAGTTGATTTTAAATTATTCTCCCAGTGGACCATATCTTTACTGCAGGTATGTTATTTCAAACATGATATACTGTTTGAATATCTGATTTCATGTACAAATAAATTTCTTTATATTTTGTCTGAATAGGACACAGTCTGCTTCTTGTCTGTGTCTATCAATACAAGTTTAATGGTAGAGAGGAATGCAATGCAAATAACAAAAAGAAAACTAAAGCAACGGTAGGTGTGTGTAGGGGGGGTAGAGAGATTATTATGCCTTTTTAATGTTTACTTCCCATTTTTTTAAAGGACATTTTTTTTCCTTCCATTTGAAGGAATTTATTTTTTACTCTTGATTGTTTATATGAATGAGTTTTTCTTTCATTGGTTTTGTTCAGCTGGAAATTCTTTTTTTTTTTCCAATCTGGTTTGATCAACAAAAGATAACAAAAAGGTGAACAAGAGAAAAGGTGAAATAGAAAAGGCCAGTAAAATCCAAGCATCAAAATGATAAACTAATGACCCAAAAGAAAGAAAAAGAGAAAAGGAAAGAAAGGTTCTTTTTAAAGTTTCTCCCTAAACTCTGAAATTTTATTTATTAATCTCCCCCCACCCCATAGTAGTATTAGGTTTCCCTTTTTTTTTTTGTTAATCATATCACCCCAAGCACTGAAGCGCAGGGGGCTACGTAAGAGTGAAAAGTTTGGAAAAGAGAAAGCCGGAAACCACATCCTAAACAGGGAACAAGAAATGAGCCTCTTCACCTGTTCAATAGACGTGCGTGGAGTGTGAACTGGGCGATAGTTCAGTCTATCTACTCCAATTGAAAAGAAAAAAAAAACAAAGTGAGAAGATTGGAAAAGGGAAAGCCGGAAGCCACATCCTAAACAGGGAACAAGGGATGAGCCTCTTAATCTGTTCAATAGACGTGGGTGGAGTGTGAATAGGGTGATAGTTCAGTCTATCTACTCCAATTGAAAAGAAAAAAAAAGTGAGAAGATTGGAAAAGAGAAAGCCGGAAACCACATCCTAAACAGGGAACAAGAAATGAGCCTCTTCACCTGTTCAATAGACGTGCGTGGAGTGTGAACTGGGCGATAGTTCAGTCTATCTACTCCAATTGAAAAGAAAAAAAAAGTGAAAAGTTTGGAAAAGAGAAAGCCGGAAACCACATCCTAAACAGGGAACAAGAAATGAGCCTCTTCACCTGTTCAATAGACGTGCGTGGAGTGTGAACTGGGCGATAGTTCAGTCTATCTACTCCAATTGAAAAGAAAAAAAAAACAAAGTGAGAAGATTGGAAAAGAGAAAGCTGGAAACCACATCCTAAACAGGGAACAAGGGATGAGCCTCTTAATCTGTTCAATAGACGTGGATGGAGTGTGAACCAAGCGATAGTTTAGTCTATCTACTCCAATTAAGTCTATCTACCTTTTGACCAGTTCACACTCCTCCCCAGTCTTTTAAACAGAAGTAGAAGTTTCGTTCCTTTTTAGGATTGAGTTTCTAGTCTCTTCTATAGTCTTTCATTCTCTTTCATTCCATTTGAAAGATTCTTGCCGACTTAGCAGCATTACTTGAGGTGAATTGATAAAAAAAATCTTATCTGATGTTCACACTTATTTACTAATATCAAATCAACAGATATAAATCTGTGTATTTCCTTGATGTCATAGCATGGTGGTGCCACCTACCATTCTCCTTTTTTATGTGCTGTGTTCCCTCAGGTTGTAGGTCATCATAGCTTTCCACAGCTTCTTGTCTCTTGTAGTTCTTAATAAACTTTGTTTTTATTTCTCCCAAACCCTGTATCGCCATCCATTTGCTCAAGATCACTAAGTATGCTATGGATTAATTTTCTCTGTTTCCCTTGCTCTCTATCTGACTTGTGAGTCTCAGAGTTTCCAAACCATCCTTCCTCATTATATTCCCCTAGAAAACACAACTGTCTCTTCCTGATGTTAACTACTAGTTTCCTTTTATTTCCATTTTTTCCAAAAATCTCAAGTGTTTGGTCCATGGTATCCTCAGCATCTTTCTGTAGAACCACATTTCTCGTGCTTCAAGTCTCATCTTCATCTCTTAGGCGATTGTCCAGTACTCACAGTCATACAAGAGAACTGATAATATATAGCAGTTTAGTACTCTTTTCCTTGTTTTTAGTGAAATTTTCTTGTTTCTTATTACACTGCTTAGCTTTTGGAATGATTCTTTGTTTATCCCAATCGTTTATTGCGTATTACCTTTACATAATGTGACATTTGGCACATACAATTAAAACAAGAACTGAAACACAAATGTCTTTATGAAAAGAGCCGCAAATAAAAGTGAAATTTTTATTTCTTAAATTGTTTAATTCTTCAATTGCAGGAATGAAGAAGAAACTAGTTTTTCTGGTATTTGACTTCCTCGTCAATTTTATGGGCTTGTTCTTGTATTACCAGATGACAATCTAAAAACATTTTCTTTTTTTGCTTTATCTGTAGAATTTATTTTCGGCTGTTGTGTATTTTCAATCTGAATTTTCCTTGGTAAAGAATCAGTAAAATTTGACTTTTGACCTGAGGGAGAAATACATGCCTGACCCTTCTCATCTATCTGTTGCAACTGCATCCAATAATATTGGAAAATTGTTCTCTCTCTCTCATATATATATATATATATAGTCCTATATCAATAATATGACTAGGAGTTTCATGTATTATGCAAACATTTGTAATATGCACCTGATGATTGCATAACGCAGGAAACTTTGAGTTGTGCCATTGATGTAGGACAATATGTATATTTATTAATATATATAAAATAGCTCTGTTCATACTACATAACACCTGAAAAATAATATTATACATGCATGTACCCTCATATGAATAATTATTAATTCATTTAACTATATATATAGTTTTAGAGAGAGAGAGAGAGAGAGAGAGAGAGAGAGAGAGAGAGAGAGAGAAGCATACTTTAAAAAATTTTGCCATATTTATAGGAAGAGTGCTCAATATTGAAGACAGAGGATTTATAGACGTAGTGTGGGCAGAGGAATCAACACTGATTGGTGAATGTCTTTTTTTCATCACAAGGTAATCTTCAGACCAAATGCCTATGTATGTACAGACACTCACATATTTATTTGTTGTACAAAATATTTTACAAACCTATATATATAGAAGCCGTGAAAGTATTTGTAGAAGAGACACAGGGAAGCCACATTGTGCTAGTGAGAAAGTGACAGTAGCTCAGCTACCAAGTTGGGGTCAATCATATTACAGATTCTCCATTGGATTTTGTCAAGGACCCCGAGGTGGATAGCAAGAGCATCCAATCAGATATGGCAGCAGTATTCAATGCACGGGTGGATGGTAGATTTATATATGTGCATGATTGTTTCAGACAGGAAAAACCTCCTGGCCCTGAAAACGAGAACCGACCATATTAGCAGCGGATTTAGCTATGGAGTCTATATAGTCATTCCACTTGAGGTCTGTTGTGAGAGTTAAGTATATATATATAGTCTTCTGCAGACAGATCTGTTTTGCTGTATCACAGCTCATCAGTACGGTTAAACTCTGATTGCTTTTAACCCAGGATTGAAATCCAATGGAATTGGCGTCAGTCTGCGATTCTACCTCTGGGCTATGGGCGTTCGGTAGAAGAAGGCAGACTTTTTAGCATATACATTATCATTATACATGCTCAATAGCCAGAGTGCTCTAATTCATTATGGAATGAGTGATGCGTATATATATATATATATATATATATATATATATATATTTATATATACTTAATCTGTTGGTTTTACAAAGTTTCATGTTTTATTATAGACATTTTAATATTATATATTCACATAATTTATATTATCATTGCAAGACAACTGATTTGCTTCTCTCATTTTTGATGACATTAAAAACTTAGCTAATCTTATTGACAAGCTAAAGAAAGATTTTTAGTCCATTTGGGGTTTCAAAAGTCTCTCTTGTTCTTCACTAATATTCATTTTGCAAACTATCGTCACAATTATTGATGAGTGTAGCCGTACCCTTGAACATCCATTCATATTTACTGCCAAAAAAAGATTGAAATTCTTATTGAATTTGGCAGACTTTCTAACTGTAGTAATAAAAGTAATCTGAAATTTTTATGGATGCCATTTCTTCTTTAGAACTGAAGATATTTGGAATATTGTATTTACATCAGTCAGTCAGTTAAGTGCCATACATAATACATGTTTGGGTGATCATGTCTCTTTCATGACATGACTGATTAGGCAGAAGGTTGCCATTACTTTCTGTAGTAGAGTAGTGGCCAATCAAGGCTATAGGACCCAATCTGTCCTGTGATCTAAACCATAACTGGAGGGAGAAAAGATGAATTCATGCCTTTTCCGATGGTATTTGTGAATAAGTGAATGCAACAAATTCAACTGAAATTTGAGCCAAGTTCGAATTCCAGTTAAATTCATTTCATTCACTTACATGGATGATTAAAATGGGGGAGATTTTTGTAGAATTCGAGGCATTATTTGCACAGCTGTTTGTAGGCTTTCACCTCGATCAGAAAGTAATTTCACTTATCTTAAGGGCTTACACCGGTTCTCGCTTGATCACCAAAGTTAAGCAACATTGAGCCTGGTCAGTACTTAGATTGGTGACCGCTTGGGAATACCAGGTGCTGTAAGTGTTTAGTGACGGATGTGCGTTGTGGTACAGTGGATATTGGCTCAGAAAAAGAAATCGGTGAGCTGAGTTCAAATTCCAGTTGAATACCCTGCATCCACTTAAGCACTGGTACCCTTGGGAAAGGTATTAATCTGTCCCTTCCCACCAGTTATGGGTTAAATAACAAGGGTAGGACTTGGGGACCCTGCCCTTAAAAACAAATCCCAATGAATCTTGATACTCGAAAAGAAAAATGTATTACTAGACACAAAACTGATATAAAAAACAACAATAAATTGTTGAAAGAAAAAGGTATTACCAGCAATAAATAAAATAAAAAATTTAGTTGGCAATAAATGACCCACTGAGGTATTGATTTGCCAAAAAAACAAAACAACCAACCAGCCAACTTATCTTAAGGCTCAATCATCTTGCTCATGCTGATACATCAATTAGTCGTACTGAATCAAATGGCAACATGAACAACTTGTGTTCTTAAATGTTTGTCTTATGAATCAGTCACCATTAGTGGGTATGGTGAGGGTGTGGTAATTATGATATTAAGCTATAGTGAGTATATCACAAAAATGATGACAATTTTGGGAGATGTTGAACAGTTTGTACAATTTGGATCAGATGTCACATCCGACGAAACTAAGGCCATTGAACTAAAAACTTTTTCTCAAATTGTTAAAAACAAGTTTCATTTGATTGACATTAGTGATGTGTGGTTGCTATTCAGCCCTGGATGTATGGCTAACCCATGGCCTACAACAAAAATGTTCCATTAAGATCTATTCTATCTTCTGTGGGCTTCTGTGCAGCACAGATTGGCTAACATGTTATAACAAATATTTGAGATTTATTCACTTCATTAGAGAAAGGTTTTGTTTACATTGCTACCTTTATGCCAAATTGTCCACTGACCCCAATAAGTTTGTGTCTTTTTTATATAAACAATCACCTTTCTATTATTATAAAGGCCATTATCTATCTAATCTAAATCTAAACTTATTTATAAATAGAACTTTGTCTGTGTGTGTGTGTGTGTGTGTGTCTGTGTGTGTCTGTGTGTGTGTGTATCTGTTACCTATAGACTCTGAAATGGCTGAACCGATTTTCTAGAAAATATACACAGTTGTACTATAGGCGTCTGCGAGTGTTCTTAGCTAGGTTTTGTGTTGAGGTACTCCCGATAAATATCGATAATCGAAAAAATCGGGTTATAGAAGGAGTGGTCCAATTTTAATCAAATTTGATACACTCATAGACAAAGACATAAGAAATGATATTCAGAAGTTTCAAGGTTGCAGTTCTTACAATAGTGCAGAAAATTTGATATCAATACCAGGAAACCAAAATTTGATTTATATCCATTCATATTTCTTTCAGTCTACAGTTTTGCTTTAACTGGAAACAACTATTGCTTTTTAGTCTTTCGTGCCAATGTCCAAAGAGTCTGAGCTAAGTGTGAATTCTACTTCACCAATCAGTTATTTTTGGCGTACCTCACGTAAGTGCGAATTTTACGTCGCCAATCTGTTATTTCTGGCATGCCCCACGTAAATGCGAATCCTTCATCGCCAAATCTGTCATATCCCAAGAGGGGATAAACAGAGAAAGAATAGTGCAAGAAATAATTCTTAACACTGAGGATATATAAAGAGAGATTTATTATACCTCAGTAAAATAAACCAAATACACGTACACCAACGAACAGTTAACAAGAATAACAATCAAGAAGACAATGTCTCTGTATAGGATGGATGCGTCCATCGTGTGAAGAATGCTTCCGTCTAATGATGATGGCTCTCGTATAATCACGATCACTCTTGTATAATGACGAAGACTTCCATATAATCATGAACACTCTGTAATTCATTCTAGTCCCAGTCTTTTATAACCCGGGCCATACCCATTCCGGGGTAGGACAGGATATTTCACTACAACACCCCGATAAATATCAAAAAATGATAATTGAAAAAATTGGGTTATAGAAGGAGTCGTCCAATTTTAATCAAATTTGATACACTCATAGACAAAAACATAAGAAATGATATTCAGAATTTTCAAGGAGGCAGTTCTTACGATAGTGCAGAGAATCGATAATATATATATATATAAAAGGCAAGATGCCTGTGTGCGTGTCTGTTTATCTGCTTGTATATCTGTATTTTCTTCAGCCTTTATTTTAGTTTTTGCTTCGGGTTTGGCTCTAAGTAGGCATAATTGTAGTTCTTAGTCTCAACCATGATACCATTCACTCAGAGGACTTATTTAGCCTTCAAAATTCAGTTTAAGACAAAAAAAACTTATTTGATATCGATACCAGGAAATCAAAATTTGACTTACATCCATTCATTTTTCTTTCAGTCTATGGTTTCGCTTTAACTGGAAACGACAATTGCTTTTTAGTCTTTTGTGCTAATGTCCGAAGAGTCTGAGCTCCAGGACCATGGATTAGTTTTAAAGCTTTCATTACACCTGAGCAACTCCGGGCTATACTGCTAGTATATATATATATATTCCCCTCCTGTCACACTCATGGAGAGTGGGAGACAATAGCAAGGCAGTGCCGGCTCATTTCATTCTCTTTACTACCAGTTATTAAAACTCTTTCTGCATGTTTGTTTTTTTAACAATGCCTTCTTATTTTCTTTTTTCTTTTTGGCAATAATTTCCTCATCAAGTAGAATATATATTTCCCTTCTGTCACACTCAGGGTTTTGGATTATTTTGTATTTTCTTTCTTATGTTGTTGTCATTTTAGATGGCATATCAATATAAATATTTTGCTGTCATTTTTTACGATATGACAAATTTATTTTAAAAAATTTATTTTAAATTTATTTTACGAAATTTATTTTAAATATATTTCATCATGAGAAATGACTGAAATATATCCTGATGCTATGAAATTTTAGTTATTTTTACTCTCACCAATTTCAGAATCTGTCTATGGTGAGTTTATGAAATTTGCCACCATTATTATAAAATTTAATTTTGACAATATGATGTACAGTCAAATAGATGGGAATGCTATGGGGTTTCTTTCCTATATTTGTTTGAACTCATGTGGAACATCAACATCTTGATTATGTATTATTTTTACCTCAAGTTACATGTGCTATCCATTTTAGTTGTTGCTGCTGTTGAAAGTCTTCAAATGAAGTGGTTTCTGTTATTTGCTTCAGTTCTTTGTTTGTGATTTTGTAGCACATGTCCACAAAATTCAAAGAAGGATTGTCTTCATCAAGATTCACAGGTTTCACTTGCTCCAAGCCATTTTTAAGCATCATTCTTTGAAAGCAGTTTCTAATGAGTTCTTTGTTTGTGATTCTGTAGTACCAGGCCATAATATACAAAGGAAGATGGCATTCAAGTGCTTCAAACCATTTTTAATCATTGATTTTTGAAAGTGGTTGTATTCAGTTCTTTGTTTGTGATTCTGTAGTCCCAGGCCATAATGTACAAAGGAAGATGGCATTCAAGTGCTTCAAACCATTTTTAATCATTGATTTTTGAAAGTGGTTGTATTCAGTTCTTTGTTTGTGATTCTGTAGTCCCAGGCCATAATGTACAAAGGAAGATGGCATTCAAGTGCTTCAAACCATTTTTAATCATTGATTTTTGAAAGTGGTTGTATTCAGTTCTTTGTTTGTGATTCTGTAGTCCCAGGCCATAATGTACAAAGGAAGATGGCATTCAAGTGCTTCAAACCATTTTTAATCATTGATTTTTGAAAGTGGTTGTATTCAGTTCTTTGTTTGTGATTCTAGAGCACCAGTCTATCCTGTTCAAAGAAGCTTAGTTTTCATCAAGATTCACGGGCTTCACTTATTCAAAGATATTTTTAATCATCAACAAATATAGTTTTAGCTGTTCTGAAAAATCTTCTAAACTATCCTAAAATCAAAATATTGTTGCAATTTTTAAAAATTTCCTCATGATTTAATATTTTTATTTTGAATTTTAATATATTATTCAATATATTTGAAATATTTATCATGGTTAGCATGCCTAATAAAAACAGCACTGAAATATTTTATAAATAATTATTTCATCCATTCAGTTTTTAAATTTCATGTTTTGCAATCACTATGTCACTATTTTTGGTAATTGTTTTCTCTGGGTCAGATTACTAAGCATGACGGCCAGGAATGAAAATTTGAGGAAAGCAGTTGAGCATTTCAATTTAGTTTTTGATAATTATTTATTCAAGTTTTACTTACTCCCAAAAGAATAATATGTTTCTTGATTTGTTTATTAAAGCAAAATTTGTTCTTACAATCAGATCCTAATGTTTTTCCCATTTAGAGATAAATAATATAAATATCTAAATTTTATTTGGGTTTCAATCACCAGTTTTAAAAAGAAATTTTGTTTGTTTCTATTCCTATTATTGAATAAAGATAAAATGAAAACTTATCTTAACCAAAGTGTTTCATCCTTTGAGGCAAATGTATGGATTTTATTTCATAACCAGTATTTATAGACAAGAGAAGAAATCTGGTTAGTTAATAAAATTTTTATAATTAAGAAATGTTCATAAATATTCATTAGATAAGTTGAAAAGTCTGGATGACTTATGGCACAAAATGATATAATTTCATGTCTAATAAATGAATGTGAATCAAAGATGTTCTTGAAAATTTTTATGGAAATTAATCTTTAAATTATTTTAGTTTAGCATTAATTTATGTATTATATATTTTAAATAATGAGGTTAAGAATTTAACTGTTTCCTTTTAATTTATTAATATTTGAGAAAGGATTCATTCTTTCAGGAATTGAGATATTTGAAAAAATTCAGGGTGCAGATTTATATTTTGATAAGATTCAATAGCAGCACTCCTAAGAATTTTTCGTATAAGTTAAATCCTTTTAATAATGTGACATCCTTTACATCAAAGTTGTTGCTGAATTTATTTCTATGTAAAATGAATACATTTGATGAATTGTCATGTATAAGATCCATTTTGTATTCATAAATACATTTTTTGGAAAATATGAAATTTCTCCAAGTCTCCCCAATATATTATGAGGAACAGTTCTGTCTGTTTATGTTATAAATATCAGCTTCAGAATTATTATTGTTATGAGTATTTTTTATTCTTATCATATTTACTAGCAGTATAGCCCAGTGTTGCTCGGGTGTAATGAAAGCTTTAAAACTAATCCATGGTCCTGGAGCTCAGACTCTTTGGACATTGGCACAAAAGACTAAAAAGCAATACTTGCTTTCAGTTAAAGCAAAACCGTAGACTGAAAGAAAAATGAATGAATGTAAGTCAAATTTTGATTTCCTGGTATCGATATCAAATAAGTTTTTTTCATCATAAACTGAATTTTGAAGGCTAAATAAGTCCTCTGAGTAAATGGTATCATGGCTGAGACTAAGAACTACAATCATACCTACTTAGAGCCAAACCTGAAGCATAAACTAAAATAAAAGGGCTGAAAAAATACAGACATACAGGCAGATAAACAGACACACACACACACAAACAACTTGCCTTATATATATATATATTATTGATTTTCTGCATTATTGTAAGAACTGCAACCTTGAAACTTGTTTCTTATGTCTTTGTCTATGAGTGTATCAAATTTGATTAAAATTGGACCACTCCTTCTATAACCCCATTTTTTCGATTATCGATTTTCGATATTTATCGAGGGTACCTCGACACAAAACCTAGCTAAGAACACTCACAGACGCTTATAGTAGAACTGTGTAAATTTTCAAGAAAATTGGTTCAGCCGTTTCGGAGTCTATAGGTAAAGGACACACACACACAGATACACACACACACACACACACACACACACACAAAGTTGCATTTATAAATAAATTTAGATTTAGATAAAGTTTTGGGTGTATTTGAAATTATTTTCATGTTCAGAGGAAGTAAATTGTTTTGGATAATATGGAGTTAGTAGGTTTCAAAAACTTCCAAAATCTTTATTTCTTATACAATGCTAAGAGAAAGGCATACAAAACATCAGTCAGTTAAGTGCCATACATGAAACACGCTTGGGCGATCATGTCTCGAAAGAGACATGACAGACTGGGCAGAAGATTATCCCGCAGTAGGTTGCCATTGTTTTCTGCGGTAGACTGGTTGCCGACCAAGGCTATAGAACCCAATCTGTCTTGCTATTTAACCCATAACTGGAAGGAAGAGACGGATTAATACCTTTCCCAAGGGTATTTGCGCATAAGTGAATACAAAAATATACAACTCTAAAATTCTGATGATATTAATAACAACAGCAATAACGATAAACTAGATATAAACAGACACATAAACAGACACATAAACAGACACATAAACAGACACATAAAACAGACACATAAACAGACACATAAAACAGACACATAAACAGACACATAAAACTACCTACTATCTTTGCAACATCCGCTATCCAAAACAATTTATTGTCCTCTTAAAGATATATTCTATGTTGTTGGCCCTGATCCGGTATCTCTGCTTTAGTCATTTGCTCACCTCTCTGTGCATTTTGCACAAATATTTTCATGGTAATTGTTTTCATGAGTTTTTCACTATGGTACCTAGACTTTTTAAAATTTAAGCGCAGTATTACATTTTGTGTGAAGATCTCATCAATTGACAGTTGACCTGGCTGCATGTAACTGTCAGTTTTATGCTGACAGTTTCTTTTCTCACATTTCTTGCTCATGGAATTCCTTTCCAGCTCCATATTGTCTAGCCAACTTTAATCTGCACAAAGTTAAATGCAATGTCAATCATTATTTACTGTTCTCCCAGTTACTTTTTCTCTAATTCTTCCTCACCCTGTGACCCCTTGTGTCTTAGTGGCTTTAATGCCTTGAATGGGATGATAAAGATTAAAACGAAAATTTAAATGCAATGTCAATCACTATCTACTGTCCTTCTGATTGCTTTTTTCTCTTTCTGCTCATTATTAATGTTTCTGTTCCTAATTCTTCCCCACCCTGTAACCCCTTGTGTCTTAGTGGCTTTACTGCCTTGCATGGGATGATAGAGATTAAAACAAAAATTTAAATGCAATATCAATCACTATCTACTGTCCTGATTTCTCTTCTGCTCATTATTAATGTTTCTGTTCCTAATTCTTCTCCACCCTGTGACCCCCTTGTGTCTTAGTGGCTTTAATGCCTTGCATGGGATGATACAGATTAAAACAAAAATTTAAATGCAATGTCAATCACTATCTACTGTCCTTCTGATTATTCTTTTCTCTTTCTGCTCATTATTAATGTTTCTGTTCCTAATTCTTCCCCACCCTGTAACCCCTTGTGTCTTAGTGGCTTTACTGCCTTGCATGGGATGATACAGATTAAAAAAAAACTCAAATTTTATATATACTAATTATTATAAGCCCACTACTATTAATAAGAAGTAAGTATATTTTTCTTTATTTTAAGAAATTAATTGCATTTTTAGAATAAATTAGTTTAACAATTTATATATATGGAATGTGTTTTAATAGAGGATGAAAAGTGCAACTGAAATCTGAAGATGTATTGGGGTAGCAAAAGATACTTTCAAAATGCTAAGCAAAGTATTAAGAAACAACATTTCACTCGAAAGAAAGAAGAAAAAGTGCTGAACTGTTATGTAATATGAGTTCTCATATATGGCAGCAAATGTTGGACACTCTCCTCATAGATTCAAAAGAGAATTGAAATAACAGAAATGTGGATCTACAGAAGGATGCTGAGAATAACATATACCGAACATGTGAGCAACAAAGTTTAAGAGAAAATGGAAACAAAAACAAAACCTATAGTTTACATCAGAAAGAGAAAGTTGAAATTTCTAAGGCACTTAATGAGGAAAGAGTATTTTGGTAAATTTGATACTCGGGGGGGGGGGGGGACAGATTGATGGTAAGAGAGACAAAGAAAAACAATGAATATAACCTACCTAGCGAGCTGAAGTAAACTGTCAGTAGAACAAGGCAAAAAGACAAAATTTATTAAGAGCTACAAAGAAAAAGAAATTGTTTGGGGAAATGGTTGCCAATGTCCTAAATGGTCAAGGCACATAGAAGAATCAATCAGTCAGTCAGTCAGTTAAGTGCCATACGTGATACACACTTGGGCGATCATGTCTCGAAAGATACATGAATGACTGGGCAGAAGATTATCCCGCAGTGGGTTGCCATTGCTTTCTGCGGTAGACTGGTTGCCGACCAAGGCTATAGAACCCAATCTGTCCTGTTATTTAACCCATAACTGGAAGGAAGAGACGGATTAATACCTTTCCCAAGGGTATTTGCGCGTAAGTGAATACAATGGATTCAACTGGAATTCGAACTCGGCTCCCCGATTTCTCGTTCCATTCATAGAAGAATAAGATGAATTAAAAACGTTGTATAGTCCAGGCAACATTACAAAAAACCTAACCAGTTATCCTAAACTAACATTCAATTGATGGCAGGACAAGATTAATTTTGCATTCTGGCAAACACACACGTGAAAATTACCTTCTATAAAAAAAGCAATTATTGGGCGTATATTTTGTAATAGCTTTAAGGAATTCCTTAATTTATCATCTTTATTCAAATTCTTTGTATAAAATAAGAAATAACTGGGCTCCAAATGGGGTTTTATTTTCCTACTAAAATTCCATGTATTTGATTTTCTTTTTTCTTTCTTTTTATTTATATATCTTCTATCTCTCTTTAAAAGCCACACACTAAACAGTTAATAGCTTACTATGATTCTTTATGAAACACTTCATTAAATGCCAGTGTATGTTTAAGTATAATTCATTTTAACAGATTTAAGATCTTTTTAAAATAAGAATTTGCAGATGTAACTAGAAGGTTACTTTTTTTGGACACCAATATTTGTCATAAAATTTCCTTAATTGTTATAAAACTTGTTGCATGGGAAACCAATGTAGTGAAGTTAGCCAATTATTCAATGCTCATAACTGACAGTGCAACCTTATCATTGATACTTTTTATATGGCAACTGCAATAAAAGTGTCATTTTTCAAATGTACTAAGTAAGATAATTGATAAAAATCCTATTACCATAAATAAATTGACATCATCTGCTAATTATTTTTTTTAATTATTACTAAGAGAAATGTTTTAAACCAGGGATTTAGCTCGTAAATACATTAATATAAGTTTGGAATTTTCTGGTTAGACATCGGATACTTTCTTGTTCTGACACAAGTTGATAAAATTTACTGAATTTCCAAGATGGCTGACAACAGTTTGCCATGTGGGAAAATAATACAATATCATAAATTATCATTAAATTTTACAAAACTTCTTCCTTCCTGTTGATTCAACCAGAGAGACATGACAATGGCAAAGCAAAATAGTTTATTATAATCATAGGTTTTATAAGTATACAAAAGACACGGATTTGCATAAATATTTTAGTCAAAGGAATGATGAATGGTCATTTGACTAAACAGACAATTGTCCAAGTTGACATGGAACTCAAAATATCCGTTTTTATTGCATTACTTCCATTTATTTGTTTTTGACAATGTAATGGATTTGTAACAAAAAATGAAAAAGACTATAACAAATAACTAAACAGCAAATTCTGTATAACTTATAAAAAGATATTCAGTCAGTCAGTTAAGTGCCATATGTGTTACATGCATTGGGCAATTATATCTCATGAGAGACATGACTGACTGGGAAGAAGATTATCTCATAGTAGGTTGCCATTGCTTTCTGCAGTAGACTGGTTGCCAGCCACGGCTACAGAACTCAATCTTTCCTATTATTTAACCAATAACTAGAGGGAAGAGATAGATTAATACCTTTTCCGAGGGTATTTGCGCGTAAGTGAATGCAAGAAATTTAACTGGAATTTGAACTTGGCACCCCAAGTTGTTGTTCCGAGTTGATATCCACTGCACCATAACGCACATCTGAAAAGTTGTTTTTGACTCTGCTTCATGTCTGTGTCGTAGTTGCAGTCATTGTCACCTCGTTTCGGCAGCAGTGTCATAGTTACCTTGTTTCAGCCACGACAGCAGAGGCGGCGGTAACAGCGGTGGTAACAGTAGCGGTAACAGCAGCGGAAATGCCAACAACAAACAGCAAATGGCAAATGGCAAACAGCAAAACGGCGGACGACGTGCAACAGCAGCAAACCATGGAAGCCGGTGATGGTGTGCCAGGGCTAGACGGACGAGATCTAATGCAAACTTGTCTATATTTCTGACATGTGGTATTGTAAATTTCTACAGTATTTACATTGTTCAGACTGTTATCCTCATCTTTATTGTCATATTCCCAATTTTTTGGCCCTTGTATACTCTGGCCTTCTTCAGGTGATATATGTTATAATTTCAACCAATGGATTACTTCAACAAATGCTTTTATCCACTGGGCCATGTATACTTGGGATAAAAGTGTTGGTTATAGTAATCTAGTGACTTGACCCAAAGAGTTGTGAGTTCAATCCCTGGCTGGCCACAGCAGAAGTGAACAAAAACTTGAAGAGTTAAGTTACTTAAGGAAGATAAATGAAACTGAGATATCCAGAAAAGGCATGGCACATGGAACTAGAACAATCTACCCCTGTGGACTAAATAAAGGGTTTGGTTTGAAATTGCAATGTATATCACTTGAAGAAGGCTGGAGTACACAATGATTGAAACAGCACAAATATGTTAATAAAGATGAGGACAAAAGTCCTAACAATGTCAATAGTGTAAACAGTTACAATACCTCATCTCAGAAAATTTTTCACTCCAAGCAAGGAAGAATTGCCATTGGTATGCAGGGGGTTAAAGTGAGAGAAAAAAAGCAGGGACCAGGGGATGACAAAGAAAGGATGGAAGGTGGATGGGATTTAGGAAGATAGAAGATGGCAAGTGACATTGCAGTTAAAATTTTGGAGATTGTAACTATCCGGAAAGTGAGCGTACAAAGATATAGAAGAAGACTAGAGGATACAGCAGCCGAAACATCATGAATATGAAAATAAAGATGAGGACAACATTTGAAACAATGTAAATAGAAAATATTTTCAGATATTTAAAGATTGTGGGTTATTGTTCTGGGACACATTTTTGTATTTCTCAAAGACAGAACAGCTCAATAGTTAACACATAATCTGAATGGTTTTTTAGTTTTGTAATCTAAGACAGAAAATAGTGAGGCGAGACATTCCCATTTTGTGGTTAAACACTCTGTGGCAAACTTCAGGAATTGGTTTTGCCATATGTTTGAGATATGGATCCCCATGTGTACTAAATATTCTCGAAATATGTACAGACATTGTTTGTTATTCAAAAAAATGAATTAAGCTTTTTCATAATAAAGAATACATATTATAATAAACACCAATTAAAGTTTACTTTCATCTAACTTCTCTTAGATATGTGTGTATATCTATGTGTGCTGGATGTGATTATATATGCCAATGGAAGCAACAATACTTTGTTAATTCTCACTGGCTGATAGCATAAATCTAATATATAAAGCTCAAAGTTTGTGTGTCTGTTAAAAACACTGAAAGTTAGTAATTTGTTCATGTGTGTGTGTAAATATTATGTAATAGAGTGAAGCCAAATAAATACAGTTTTATCATTTATATCTTATATCAGGCCCAATTTATTAACTCTTTTTTTATGAAGTTAAGGATGCTGCGGATATCGTGGACCGAGCATGTGAGCAATGACGAGGTTTTGAAAATGATGAAAATGAAAAGGAAATTACTACTGAGCATCAGGAAGAGACAACTAAAGTTCCTGGGTCATGCAATGAGGAAGGAGGGCTTGGAGAACCTGTTACTCACAGGCCAGATAGAGGGAAAAATAGTAAGAGGAAAGCAGCAGATAACATATTTAAAAGGCCTGAGCAGACGTTACAGGAGAAAGTGTGCTTAGAGCCACCAGGGTTAGGGAGACATGGAAGGCCATGATCGCCTATGTCCTGAAGGTACAAGGTACATAAAAAAGAAGAATTACTTTGCATATATCAAATATCTAAAAATAACTTCTTTGGTCTTTTGCAATATTTATAAATAAGAAGTTGTTTTCTTAATGGATTTTATTATTATTTACATTATATACATCATTTGAACTGTTGGGCTCTTCTTTATTGACATATTCACAATGTTTCGGCTGTTGTATTTGCCAACCTTCTTCAGGTGACATGCATTCGAATTTCAAATCAAATCCTTTATTTAGTCCACAGGGATAGATTTTTCTAATTCCATGTGCCATGTCTGTGTTTTCTTAATGTCTCAGTTTCAGTTAATTCCTTTAGTAACTCAACTCTCCAAGTTTGTACTCACCTCTGCCATGGCCAGGTATTTTACTCACAACTCTTTGGGTCAAGCCACTCTTTGGATTACTTAACCAATTTTTTTTCCATTGGGCTGTGTGCCTCTTTCATTGTTCTGGTTCCACATGCCATGCCTTTTCTTGATGTCTCAGTTTCAGTTAATTTTCTTTAGTAACTCAACTCTTCAAGTTTGTGCTCACCACTGCTGTGGCCAGGTATTGAACTCACAACTCTTTAGGTCAAGTCACTCTTTGGATTACTTAACCAATGCTTTTATCCAAGAACACATGGCCCAGTAGATAAAAATAAGACGGTTTAAACAAAAAGTGGTAAATCCTAAGTTGTTAAAAACATCTGAATGCAAATACCAAGAAATAAATGCTAAAACTTTGAACTCTTTAGATCTTATACCCAAATGTCTTCAGTGAACAACAAAAGCAAAGGAATTGGCCATACCATTCCAATACTTTTGGAGTGGATGTTATCGTTGGTTCACATATGTTAATAATTTAGTAAATGTTTATAAATTCATGAAAACAAATTCGTTTTCACATTTATTTCTTTATAAATTGGTAAATGATAAAATATTGCATTGCATTCATTCTAACTGTATTAGTTTTTAGAATGTTGTAAATATAAAATTATTCTTTAAAAAGCAATCTAATAAATAGTGTTTAATATTTTTGTTGTAAATTCTCAAGAACAAAATAAAATGTATAAATTCACTTTCATCATGCATTTAGGCCTTATTATGATTCTGAACATGATACCAAATGACCTCAGCAAATTGATTTTTTTAACACTGCCTAAGAAGCCAGAAGCAAACGAGTGCCAATTCCACAGAATCATCAGTTTAAAACTGATCGTCCAAATTCTAATGAATAGAGCGAGAAGCAGAATCAAGCCAGAGATAGGACAAGAACAGTGCGATTTTATCAAAGATACTGGAACAAGGAACACCATATTTATGATTAGGTTGCTCTCCGAAAGGGCAATACAAATGAAGAAGGACTTGTACCTATGTTTCATCAATTATCCAAAGGCGTTTGACAAAATACGCCACAAAGAATTGATGGAGATGCTCAGCAGCCTCGACATATTTAGGAAAGACATAGTAATCAAAAATTTCTACTGGCAGCAAATTGCTTGTATATGGACAGGTAACAAATTCAGCAGATATACAAAGCTAGAAAGGAGCGTAAGACAAGGATGTGTCTTTTCACTGGATCTGTTCAACTTGTACAGCAAGACTATTCTGAGGACCCTAAAAGTTATGCCTGGATTCATCATCGGAGGCCACAATTTAAACAACCTAAGATATGCAGATGATACAGTGCTAATAGCAGACACAGAAAGAAAACTACAAGACCTCCTACAGAAGGTAGCTGAAGAGAGTGACAAGAAAGGACTACAAATAAACTGCAAGAAAACCAAATGCATGGTCATCAGTAAAAAGGTCAGCCCAAAATGCCAAATACAGGTGAAGGATACTAAAATCAAGCAGGTACAAAAATTTAAATACCTGGGAAAGTGTTATAACAGAAGACGGAAAGTGTGACACTGAGATCCGAAGGCGAATTGGCATGATGAAGGAAGCATTCCAGAAGTTGAGTAAAGTATTAAGAAACAGGCCAATTTCGTTAGAAACAAAGAAGAGAGTACCGGATTGCTATGTGATGTCAGTTCTTCAATATGGCAGTGAATGCTGGACAATATCATCAAAGATGAAGGAAAAACTTGAAGCAACTGAAATGTGGTTCTACAGAAGGATGCTGCAAATATCATGTGAGCAATGATGAGGTCTTGGAAATGATGGAAACAAAAAGGAAATTAATAATGAGCATCAGGAAGAGACAGCTAAAGTTCCTGGGACATGCAATGAGGAAGGAGGGCTTGGAGAACCTGATACTAACAGGCCAGATAAAGGGAAAAAGAGACAGAAGAAAGCAGCGGATAATATATTTGAAGGACCTAATCAGGTGGATGATGGAATGAGGGTTGCATGGTGTAACAGGAGAAAGTGTGCTAAGAGCCACCAGGGATATGAAGACATGGAAAGACATGATCGCCTACGTCCTGAAGGGACAGGGCACATAGAAGAAGAAATATTGCTGAAAGGTGAAGGTTATTAAAATAAAAGAAGTGTCAAGGGCAAAACCGTTCTTTTGATACTCCATATAGTTGTGGATATAAAAGTCCATGCTTGCCATAATTCCATATATAACAGTTTATACATACATGTATCATTCTATTCAGAAAGATATATTAATGTTTATTTCTGTCTATTTATACAGAAGAGTGCTGAAAAATTATTTGCTCAATTTATTTTCAAAAACTAGTATTTCAGTGATCAAACATTAGAATACCCTTTTGGGGATGCATAGTGGGCCAAAATCTTTTCAGCATATTCTCATACAAGATAGTACTCAGAAAATGGCTTCTTAACTCATAGAAAATGCTACTTCTTATTTCATAGGGAAATGATTTTGAGAGATGTGTCAAATTCCTAGTGAGACACAAGAAATTCTGGATAATATGTCACATATAAATTAATGAATCTATTAAAAAAAAGCCCTCACTTTTATTGGAGAAGCAGAATAAGCTTTTCATTCATAAGGTGACACCATGGCCGAGGCTAGTGTTGAGTGCCAGGTGAGGCTCATTTTCTCATTGATAAATTCCACCCACTCCTTTTTTGTCAAAAGATCATAGATATGTGCATTTATATCAAACAGAGATATGTATATTAATAACAAATACATTTCTGAGTAAAAACACTTGTCACCAGAAAGTAAATTTCTTCTTTCTATTGCACAAAAACCAGGAAGCTGCCATTAAGTTATGGCATGTTTAATACTCTTTTGATAACTGGAAAAAAAATCACCTGCCATTGGGTAATTGCTAGTATGCTTGACACGTAAGCTATGGCTTGTTTGGTGTTCCACAATTATGCCTTTGTACCAAAGTTAGCTCTGTCCAACAATTATTCAAAAGAAAGTGATTTTCAAAGTTTGGAAGTAAAAATGCATCTAACATTATTTAATTCCATTGCCAGGAGGTATTTATAGATAAAAACATGAAGTGAATTTATATATTTGTATTTGTTCTTGAGAATTTCCAACAATATGAAACACTATTAAATTGTTTATTTACAAGAAAACATTACAACATTCTAACAACTAATAAAATTCTATTGAGATTAATGCAATCAACATTTCTCATTTACCAATTTATAAAGAAATAAATATGGAAACCATTTTTTATTCATAAATTTATAAACATTTATTAAATTATTAAAATATGTGAACCAATGATAAGGAAATCTTTATTTATTATTCTATAAAGTTTGACTTGATTGGCAAATAGACAATGTTTTGCCAACCATTCCAATAAACAATGTAATAGTTTTTTTTAATTCTTGCCAATTCTTAAGATCAAAGAAAATGTATAAATTCACTTTCATGTTTAGGTTTTATTAAAACTAGCAGTATAGCCCGGCGTTGCTCGGGTGTAATGAAAGCTTTAAAACTAATCCATGGTCCTGGAGCTCAGACTCTTTGGATGTTGGTATGAAAGACTAAAAAGTAATAGTTGTTTTCAGTTAAAGCGAAACTGTAGACTGAAAGAAAAATAAATGGATGTAAGTCAAATTTTGATTTCCTGGTATCGATATCAAATTTTCTGCACTATTGTAAGAACTGCAACCTTGAAACTTCTGAATATCGTTTCTTATGTCTTTGTCTATGAGTGTATCAAATTTCTTTAAAATTGGACTACTCCTTCTATAACCTGATTTTTTTGATTATCGATTTTCAATATTTATCAGAGGTACCTCAACACAAAACATAGCTAAGAACATTCGCAGATGCTTATAGTACAACTGTGTAAGTTTTCAAGAAAATCGGTTCAGCTGTTTTGGAGTCTATAGGTAACGGATACACACACACACACACACACACACACACACAAAGTTCCATGTATAAATAAGTTTAGATTTAGATTCTACTCATCACTTTTTAAAACAAACATGGCCGAAAAATGAAGGTAGTGAAAAAAAACAAAAGAAAAACTGCCCTTTTGATTTATTTTTTTTTTTTTTTGCAGGCACAAATGTCCATGTTTGCTAAAATATACATGGATGTATAGTAATGGTAAAAATAATAGCCATAGTTTCAGGCGTCCCTTAAAACCTTGGTATATATCCTCATTGGATGAGGAGTGTCAGCTGCAAATATATATATATATATATATCCTCAGCTGCAAATATACTTTATTTACTCATCTTTATGAGTATAGAAAGCAAAAAGGCTTGATGAATAAAATTGATAGACAAACCATTTCATTTGAATGTTTTTCCTCATCTTAAAAATCTATCAGAGCATATCCATCAGGAGAAATTAAAATGCTGATAGTCGAAGGAGTGCTAATCTACATTACACCTTTGAATTTAGAGACTTTTTTCTCCTAGATTGGTTGATATTTTAAGCAAGAGTACCCAGGCTGTTATTTAACCCATAGCTTGAAGGAAAAAGATGGATTCATATGTTTCCTCAATGAATTAGTATTAATGATTTAAATAACAGGGTAGAGAAATTTTTCTAGCCTTGGATTCAACCCATCTAAAAGAAGAAAAAAATTGACTTCAAACTAATTGGGTATACTGACATTGAATGCAGTATAACATGTCTCCCTTCTGGCTTCCTCATCCGGATGCTGCTGCAAGGCATCTCCCCCCACCAGTTGATCTTTCCCATCCATATTATATTTAATATTTTGAACTGAGAAAGTCTTAGACAAATTTGGTCAAAATGTTCAGGGCTGAAAAATAAAGAAAGCAACTTTTAGAATATATTTTTTTTTAATCATTTCCCACCAAGCAAGGTCATAAAGCCATTAAGACACAAGGAATTATTCAGAGTGAAAGAAACTGAAAAAACATTATTGATGACAAAAGAACAACGAGGATGAAAAAACAGATGACAATTGATGTTGCATTTAAATTCTTAAACATCACAGTTTTTTAGGTTTTTTTTAAATAATGATTTCACCCCAAGCAAAGCAGAAATGCCCCTGATGTGCTGGGGGTCACAATGAGAGAATAAAAAGACACAGGGGATGTCGAAGAAAAGATAAGAGATGGACAGGAATCAAGTAGATAAAAGATGTCAACTGATATAGCATTTAAGCTTTTAGGGATTGTAGGTATCAGGGAAGCATGCAAATGAAATGGAGTTTCCCAAATGGAAAGTTTGAGTAAAGAAACTGTTAGAGTAGAAGAAAAGGTTATATTTAACTATTTTGACAGGAAATGGGTGGGACCTTAATGTCAATCTAGTAGCACATGTGGTTGAGTAACCAGAGGAAACAATCTCATCAGAGTAGTTGCCGTGAAAATACTTGTAGAAAAGACAGAGGGAAGCCACATCATGTCAGCGATAAACTGACTGAAATCAAACTGCCTGCTCAGGATTGATTATATTGCGGATCATTCTTTGGATTATAACGAGAACCTCAAGATGAATAGCAGGAGCACCCAACCAGATAAGGCAACAGTATTCAATGCACAGACAAATGGTAGATTTATAAATGTGCAAGATGGATTCTGACAAGAACCTCAAGATGAATAGCAGGAACATCCAACCAGATATGGCAACAGTATTCAATGCACAGACAAATGGTAGATTTATAAATGTGCAAGATGGATTCTGACAAGAACCTCAAGATGAATAGCAGGAACATCCAACCAGATATGGCAACAGTATTCAATGCACGGACAAATGGTAGATTTATAAATGTGCAAGATGGATTCTGACGAGAACCTCAAGATGAATAGCAGAAGCACCCAACCAGATATGGCAAGAGTATTCAATGCACGGACAAATGGTAGATTTATAAATGTGCAAGATGGATTCTGACGAAAACCTCAAGATGAATAGCAGGAGCACCCGACCAGATATGGCAAGAGTATTCAATGCACGGACGAATGGTAGATTTATAAATGTGCAAGATGGATTCTGACAAGAACCTCAAGATGAATAGCAGGAACATCCAACCAGATATGGCAACAGTATTCAATGCACGGACGAATGGTAGATTTATAAATGTGCAAGATGGATTCTGACGCGAACCTCAAGATGAATAGCAGGAACATCCAACCAGATATGGCAACAGTATTCAATGCACGGACGAATGGTAGATTTATAAATGTGCAAGATGGATTCTGACGCGAACCTCAAGATGAATAGCAGGAGCACCCAACCAGATATGGCAACAGTATTCAATGCACGGACGAATGGTAGATTTATAAATGTGCAAGATGGATTCTGACGAGAACCTCAAGATGAATAGCAGGAGCACCCAACCAGATATGGCAAGAGTATTCAATGCATGGATGAATGGTAGATTTATAAACATGCAAGATGGATTCCAACAAGAAATACTTCCTGGCCCGATACAGGAAACCAACCCCCCTAGCAGTCGATGCAGCTATGAGTTCAATGTAGTTATTCCATTTGAGGTCATCTGAGAGAGTGGTGATTTTATAATCGCAGCTTAGATGGGGCATAAGGCCGAAAATAAGGGACACCCAGTGAGAATCAAACTCACTACTCAATTGTAATGATTCTAACGAGACAAGCTTGCTAACCATTGCACAACGTCAAGGTGCCCAAGATCATTTGAGAGATTGAGGCCTAGGAGATGCAGTGTATTGCTCTGTAGGAAACCAGCATTATCCATTCTGATGTTAGGCAGGAATGTTTCTCTATGGTGGTTAAAAAGTTAACAGGAAAACAAGAAGTTAGATATTCTATGTGCCATGTCCCTTCAAAGTTGTTGGCAATCATGACTCTTCATAATTTCTTGTCTTTTGTAGCTTTTAATAAATTATCTTTTTGTTATTTCTCCTAAACATTTGTCCATAATGAAAATTTCTTACATAATATTCATATCAAGAACTTACTGCATATTCTTAATATTTTTCATGACTCACCTTGGCTTGGTTTGTGTGATGTGGCTGAAACGTTTTCCATGACCATTGTGGACCAGCTTTCATTTTTCCTTCTCATTCAGACCATTCACTATAAAATATTTTTCATGACTCTCCTTAGCTTGGCTTGTGTGATGTGGCTGAAACGTTTTCCATGACCATTGTGGACCAGCTTTCATTTTCCTTCTCATTCAGACCACTCACTATAAATATTTTTTTGTGACTCTCCTTAGCTTGGTTTGTGTGATGTGTGCCTGGCTGTTTTCATGACCATTGTGGACCAGCTTTCATTTTTCCTTCTCATTCCAGACCATTCTGCACAAATATTTTTTCATGACTCTCCTTAGCTTGGTTTGTGTGATGTGGCTGAAACGTTTTCCATGACCATTGTGGACCAGCTTTCATTTTCCTTCCTCATTCAGACCATTCACTGTAAAATGTTTTCATGACTCTCCTTAGCTTGGTTTGTGTGATGTGGCTGAAACGTTTTCACATGATATTTGTGGACCAGCTTTCATTTTTCCTTCTCATTCAGACCACTCACTATAAAGTATTTTCATGACTCTCTTAGCTTAGCTTGTGTGATGTGGAAACGTTTTCCATGACCATTGTGGACTGGCTTTCATTTTCCTTCTCATTCAGACCACTCACTATAAAATATTTTTCATGTTCTCCTTAGCTTGGCTTGTGATGTGGCTGAAACGTTTTCCATAATAATGTGGACCAGCTTTCATTTTCCTTCTCATTCCAGACCACTCACTATAAAATATTTTTCATGACTCTCTTAGCTTGGCAACGGTATGGCTGAAACGTTTCAAACCATTGTGGACCAGCTTTCATTTTCCTTCTCATTCAGACCACTCACTATAAAATATTTTTCATGACTCTCCCTTAGCTTGGCTTGTGATGTGGCTGAAACGTTTTCCATGACAGACAGACCAACACCATTTTCCTTCTCATTCAGACCACTCACTATAAGAAATATTTTTCATGACTCTCCCTTGGCTTGGTTTTATTTGATGTGGCTGAAACGTTTTCCATGACCATTGTGGACCAGCTTTCATTTTCCTTCTCATTCAGACCATTCACTATAAATATTTTCATGACTCTCCTTAGCTTGGCTTGTGTGATGTGGCTGAAACGTTTTTTCCATGACAAATGAGATAGCTTTCATTTTCCTTCTCATTCAGACCATTCACTATAAAATATTTTTCATGACTCTCCTTAGCTTGGCTTGTGTGATGTGGCTAAAACGTTTTCCATGACCATTGTGGACCAGCTTTCATTTTTCCTTCTCATTCAGACCACTCACTATAAAATATTTTCTGTGACTCTCCTTAGCTTGGCTTGTGTGATGTGGCTGAAACGTTTTCCATGACCATTGTGGACCAGCTTTCCATTTTCCTTCTCATTCAGACCATTCACTATAAAATATTTGTCATGACTCTCCTTAGCTTGGCTTGTGTGATGTGGCTGAAACGTTTTCCATGACCATTGTGGACCAGCTTTCATTTTCCTTCTCATTCAGACCACTCACTATAAAATATTTTTCATGACTCTCCTTAGCTTGGTTTGTGTGATGTGGCTGAAACGTTTTCATGACCATTGTGGACCAGCTTTCAATTTTCCTTCTCATTCAGACCATTCACTGTCCGTCTTTTCATGACTCTCCTTAGCTTGGCTTGTGTGATGTGGCTGAAACGTTTTCCAAACCATTGTGGACTAGCTTTCATTTCCTTCTCATTCAGACCATTCACTATAAAATATTTTCATGACTCTCCCTTGGTTTGGTTGTGTGATGTGGCTGAAACGTTTTCCATGACCATTGTGGACCAGCTTTCATTTTCCTTCTCATTCAGACCATTCACTATAAAATATTTTTCTGACTCTCCTTGGCTTGTGTGATGTAGCTGTGAAACATTTTCCTGACCATTGTGGACCAGCTTTCATTTTCCTTCTCATTCAGACCACTCACTATAAAATATTTTTCATGACTCTCCTTAGCTTGGTTTGTGTGATGTAGCTGAAACGTTTCCATGACATTGTGGACCAGCTTTCATTTTCCTTCTCATTCAGACCTGCTATAAAATATTTTTCATGACTCACCTTAGCTTGGTTTCTGTGATGTGGCTGAAGCAGACATTCCCATGACCATTGTGGACCAGCTTTTCATTTTCCTTCTCATTCAGACCATTCACTATAAATAATTTTCATGACTCTCCTTAGCTTGGCTTGTGTGATGTGGCTGAAACGTTTTCCATGACCATTGTGGACCAGCTTTCATTTTCCTTCTCATTCAGACCACTCACTATAAAATATTTTTCATGACTCTCCTTAGCTTGGCTTGTGTGATGTGGCAGAACGTTTTCATGACCATTGTGGACCAGCTTTCATTTTTCCTTCTCATTCAGACCATTCCTGTAAAATATTTTTCATGACTCTCCTTAGCTTGGCTTGTGTGATGTGGCTGAAACGTTTTCCATGACCATTGTGGACCAGCTTTCATTTCCTTCTCATTCAGACCACTCACTATAAAATATTTTCCATGACTCTCCTTAGCTTGGTTTGTTGATGTGGCTGAAGCATTTCCATGACCATTGTGGACCAGCTTTCATTTTCCTTCTCATTCAGACCATTCACTATAAAATATTTTTCATGACTCTCCTTAGCTTGGCTTGTGTGATGTGGCTACAGAAACGTTTTCCATGACCATTGTGGATAACTTTCATTTTCCTTCTCATTCAGACCATTCACTATAAAATATTTTTCATGACTCTCCTTAGCTTGGCTTGTGATATTAGCTGAAACGTTTTCCTGTTCGTGTGGACCAGCTTTCATTTTCCTTCTCATTCAGACCACTCACTATAAAATATTTTTCATGACTCTCCTTAAGCAGCTTGTGTGATGTGGCTGAAACGTTTTCCATGACCATTGTGGACCAGCTTTCATTTTTCCTTCTCATTCAGACCATTCACTATAAAATATTTTCATGACTCTCCTTAGCTTGGCTTGTGTGAGTGGCTGAAACGTTTCCATGACCATTGTGGACCAGCTTGAATTTTCCTTCTCATTCAGACCACTCACTATAAAATATTTTTCATGACTCACTCATAGCTTGGTTTGTGTGATGTGGCTGAAACGTTTTCAAACCATTGTGGTTGGCTTTTTCATTTTCCTTCTCATTCAGACCATTCACTATAAAATATTTTTCATGACTCTCCTTAGCTTGGCTTGTGTGATGTGGCTGAAACGTTTCCAAACCATTGTGGACCAGCTTTCATTTTCCTTCTCATTCAGACCACTCACCTATAAAATATTTTTCATGACTCTCCTTGGCAAGCGTGGCCAGTGTGGCTGAAACGTTTTCCATGACCATTGTGGACCAACTTTCATTTTTCCTTCTCATTCAGACCATTCACTATAAAATATTTTTCATGACTCTCCTTAGCTTGGCTTGTGTGATGTGTGTGACAATTTTCCATGACCATTGTGGACCAGCTTTCATTTTCCTTCTCATTCAGACCACTCACTATAAAATATTTTTCATGACTCTCCTTAGCTTGGTTTGTGTGATGTGGCTGAAACGTTTTCCATGACCATTGTGGACCAGCTTTTCATTTTCCTTCTCATTCAGACCACTCACTATAAAATATTTTCTGTGACTCACCTTAGCTTGGTTTGTGTGATGTGGCTGAAACGTTTTCCATGACCATTGTGGACCAGCTTTCATTTCCTTCTCATTCAGACCATTCACTATGAAATATTTTCATGACTCTCCTTGTAACTTGGCTTGTGTGATGTATGGCTGAAGTGATTTTTCCATGACCATTGTGGACCAGCTTTCATTTTCCTTCTCATTCAGACCACTCACTATAAAATATTTTTCATGGCTCTCCTTAGCTTGGTTTGTGTGATGTGGCTGAAACGTTTTCCATGACCATTGTGGACCAGCTTTGTTTTCCTTCTATTAGACCACTCACTATAAATATTTTCATGACTCTCCTTCAGCTTGGTTTGTGTGATGTGGTGAAACGTTTCCATGACCATTGTGGACCAGCTTTCATTTTCCTTCTCATTCAAGACCACTCACTATAAAATATTTTTCATGACTCTCCTTAGCTTGGTTTGTGTGATGTGGCTGAAACGTTTTCCATGACCATTGTGGACCAACTTTCATTTTCCTTCTCATTCCAATTCTCACTATAAAATATTTTTCATGACTCTCCTTAGCTTGGTTGTGTGATGTGGCTGAAACGTTTTCCATGACCATTGTGGACCAGCTTTCATTTTCCTTCTCATTCAGACCATTCTATATAAAATGTTTTCTGTGACTCTCCTTAGCTTGGCTTGTGTGATGTGGCTGAAACGTTTCCTGACCATTGTGGACCAGCTTTCATTTTTCCTTCATTCAGACCACTCACTATAAAATATTTTCATGACTCTCCTTAGCTTGGTTTGTGTGATGTGGCTGAAACGTTTTCCACATGACATTGTGGACCAGCTGTTTTTCCTTCTCATTCAGACCACTCACTATAAAATATTTTTCATGACTCTCCTTAGCTTGGTTTGTGTGATGTGGCTGAAACGGTTTTCCATGACCATTGTGGACCAGCTTTCATTTTCCTTCTCATTCAGACCACTCACTATAAAATATTTTTCATGACTCACCTTAGCTTGGTTTGTGTGATGTGGCTGAAACGTTTTCACCCGTATTGGACCAGCTTTCATTTTCCTTCTCATTCAGACCATTCACTATAAAATATTTTTCATGACTCTCCTTGGCTTGGCTTGTGTGATGTGGCTGGGAAACGTTTTCCATGACCATTGTGGACCAGCTTTCATTTTTCCTTCTCATTCAGACCATTCACTATAAAATATTTTCTTGACTCTCCTTAGCTTGGCTTGTGTGATGTGGCTGAAACGTTTTCCATGACCATTGTGGACCAGCTTTCATTTTTTGCTTCTCATTCAGACCACTCACTATAAAATATTTTTCATGACTCCTTAGCTTTGTTTGTGTGATGTGGCTGAAACGTTTTCCATAAACCATTGTGGACCAGGTTTCATTTTTCCTTATCATTCAGACCACTCACTATAAAATATTTTTCATGACTCTCCTTAGCTTGGTTTGTGTGATGTGGCTGAAACGTTTTCCATGACCATTGTGGACCAGCTTTCATTTTTCCTTCTCATTCAGACCACTCACTATAAAATATTTTTCATGACTCACCTTAGCTTGGTTTGTGTGATGTGGCTGAAACGTTTTCCATGACCATTGTGGACCAGCTTTCATTTTTCCTTCTCATTCAGACCATTCACTATAAAATATTTTTCGTGACTCTCCTTAGCTTGGCTTGTGTGATGTGGCTGAAACGTTTTCCATGACCATTGTGGACCAGCTTTCATTTTTCCTTCTCATTCAGACCACTCACTATAAAATATTTTTCATGACTCTCCTTAGCTTGGTTTGTGTGATGTGGCTGAAACGTTTTCCATGTCCATTGTGGACCAGCTTTCATTTTTCCTTCTTATTCAGACCATTCACTATAAAATATTTTTCATGACTCTCCTTAGCTAGGCTTGTGTGATGTGGCTGAAACGTTTTCCATGACCATTGTGGACCAGCTTTCATTTTTCCTTCTCATTCAGACCACTCACTATAAAATATTTTTCATGACTCTCCTTAGCTTGGCTTGTGTGATGTGGCTGAAACGTTTTCCATGACCATTGTGGACCAGCTTTCATTTTTCCTTCTCATTCAGACCACTCACTATAAAATATTTTTCATGACTCTCCTTAGCTTGGCTTGTGTGATGTGGCTGAAACGTTTTCCATGACCATTGTGGACCAGCTTTCATTTTTCCTTCTCATTCAGACCACTCACTATAAAATATTTTTCATGACTCTCCTTAGCTTGGCTTGTGTGATGTGGCTGAAACGTTTTCCATGACCATTGTGGACCAGCTTTCATTTTTCCTTCTCATTCAGACCACTCACTATAAAATATTTTTCATGACTCTCCTTAGCTTGGCTTGTGTGATGTGGCTGAAACGTTTTCCATGACCATTGTGGACCAGCTTTCATTTTTCCTTCTCATTCAGACCACTCACTATAAAATATTTTTCATGACTCTCCTTAGCTTGGTTTGTGTGATGTGGCTGAAACGTTTTCCATGACCATTGTGGACCAGCTTTCATTTTTCCTTCTTATTCAGACCATTCACTATAAAATATTTTTCATGACTCTCCTTAGCTTGGCTTGTGTGATGTGGCTGAAACGTTTTCCATGACCATTGTGGACCAGCTTTCATTTTTCCTTCTCATTCAGACCACTCACTATAAAATATTTTTCATGACTCTCCTTAGCTTGGCTTGTGTGATGTGGCTGAAACGTTTTACATGACCATTGTGGACCAGCTTTCATTTTCCTTCTCATTCAGACCACTCACTATAAAATATTTTTCATGAAGCTCTCCTTAGCTTGGCTTGTGTGATGTGGCTGAAACGTTTTCCATGACCATTGTGGACCAGCTTTCATTTTTCCTTCTCATTCAGACCACTCACTATAAAATATTTTTCATGACTCTCCTTAGCTTGGCTTGTGTGATGTGGCTGAAACGTTTTCCATGACCATTGTGGACCAGCTTTCATTTTTCCTTCCTCATTCAGACCACTCACTATAAAATATTTTCATGACTCTCCTTAGCTTGGCTTGTGTGATGTGGCTGAAACGTTTTCCATGACCATTGTGGACCAGCTTTCATTTTTCCTTCTCATTCAGACCACTCACTATAAAATATTTTTCATGACTCCTTAGCTTGGTTTGTGTGATGTGGCTGAAACGTTTTCCATGACCATTGTGGACCAGCTTTCATTTTTCCTTCTTATTCAGACCATTCACTATAAAATATTTTCCATGACTCTCCTTAGCTTGGCTTGTGTGATGTGGCTGAAACGTTTTTCTCCACTGAGCCATTATTGGACCAAGCTTTCATTTTCCTTCTTATTCAGACCATTCACTATAAAATATTTTTCATGACTCTGCTAGCTTGGCTTGTGTGATGTGGCTGAAACGTTTTCCATGACCATTGTGGACCAGCTTTCATTTTTCCTTCTCATTCAGACCACTCACTATAAAATATTTTTCATGACTCCTCCCTTAGCTTGGCTTGTGTGATGTGGCTGAAACGTTTTCCATGACCATTGTGGACCAGCTTTCATTTTCCTTCTCATTCAGACCACTCCCTATAAAATATTTTTCATGACTCTCCTTGGCTTGGTTTGTGTGATGTGGCTGAAACGTTTCCATGACCATTGTGGACCAGCTTTCATTTTTCCTTCTTATTCAGACCATTCACTAAAATATTTTTCATGACTCTCCTTAGCTTGGCTTGTGTGATGTGGCTGAAACGTTTTCCATGACCATTGTGGACCAGCTTTCATTTTCCTTCTCATTCAGACCACTCACTATAAAATATTTTTCATGACTCTCCTTAGCTTGGCTTGTGTGATGTGGCTGAAACGTTTTCCATGACCATTGTGGACCAGCTTTCATTTTCCTTCTCATTCAGACCACTCACTATAAAATATTTTCATGACTCTCCTTAGCTTGGTTTGTGTGATGTGGCTGAAACACCCATGACCATTGTGGACCAGCTTTCATTTTCCTTCTTATTCAGACCATTCACTATAAAATATTTTTCATGACTCTCCTTAGCTTGGCTTGTGTGATGTGGCTGAAACGTTTTCCATGACCATTGTGGACCAGCTTTCATTTTCCTTCTCATTCAGACCACTCACTATAAAATATTTTTCATGACTCTCCTTAGCTTAGGTTTGTGTGATGTGGCTGAAACGTTTTCCATGACCATTGTGGACCAGCTTTCATTTTCCTTCTTATTCAGACCATTCACTATAAAATATTTTTCATGACTCTGTCAGCTTGGCTTGTGTGATGTGGCTGAAACGTTTTCCATGACCATTGTGGACCAGCTTTCATTTTTCCTTCTCATTCAGACCACTCACTATAAAATATTTTTCATGACTCTCCTTAGCTTGGCTTGTGTGATGTGGCTGAAACGTTTTCCATGACCATTGTGGACCAGCTTTCATTTTTCCTTCTCATTCAGACCACTCACTATAAAATATGATAGCCTCTTGATAAAAATAAACATATCAAAGTAATTATATGCTATAGAAAATTAA
Source organism: Ascarosepion bandense (assembly GCA_037127315.1). Lineage (NCBI taxonomy): Eukaryota > Metazoa > Mollusca > Cephalopoda > Sepiida > Sepiidae > Ascarosepion > Ascarosepion bandense. Next base: position 264,741 of record JBBBDQ010001008.1, on the reverse strand, counting down.
AAAAAAAAAACATATCTTATTATTAAAAATAACACTGCCACTAAAAAAAATACATTTAAAAAAAATATAGATTCAATTGTCTGTTAGAAGATTGCCCCCATCAGAAAAAAAACAAATAAAAACAAAACAATTTTCATATTGATCATACTACTACTACTACTACTACTTTTCCATGCTGATGAACTTGCCACTTGTCAGACCAGAGTATTATACAGTCCTATATAAATCAATATATGTTATCACTGATCTCGTAAATTATTCATATAAGATATAAACTGGTAAATAATAATATTTTATATAATATTAATTATAAAGACAGATTTATAATTTTTATTTTTATTTTTTTTACAATAACATTCACTCTTTGCAAGGCCTGGGAGCCACTCGAGATAGTTGTCACAAAGTAATAGGCACAGTTTAGGTAGATATTTTTGAAAGATGATAATTGACACTAGATTTGAACAGGTTAAGATTGTAGTAATCAGGAAAGCATCCACTTAGGAGTTGGTTCCACAAAATACTGGTTCATAGGAAGAAGCTACTCAAGTAGAACTTACATCTTACAAATGGAATATGAAGAGAAAGAGGGGGGTTTGCTACAATGTAGCATGGCGACTCTTAGAAGGTCAGGATTGGTGGAACTAAGGAATGGTGTTCATCTGAATACTTTCCAAATAGCAAAATGACATTTTCATTATTAAAACAAAAACAGCTAAAGAAAACAAAATTCTTTTTAGTGCAAGAAATGGTGTTAAATATTTAATCTATATATATATAAAAAGCAATCTGTGAGTCTGTGTGTGACTGTTCCCTATGCACGCCTACACCTTTTAAGCTACGCCATTCAAACTTTCTAGGGACACATATCTACAGGGAAGCCAGGTCGACACATACTTTTGAGTTTATCTATATATATAAAAGGCAATCTGTGAGTCTGTGTGTGACTGTTCCCTATGCACACCTACACTTTTTAAGCTACGCCATTCAAACTTTGAAGGGACACATATCTACAGGGAAGCCAGGTCGACACATACTTTTTGAGTTTAAGTTCAGCATTTCTCTATTTCGCACTTTTTGGCCAATGGAGCCGATTGTTTACATTTGCTCCATAAAACATTTAAGATCTAAGACGGTTGCTAAATTACATCACAGAAATCAAATCACACGTGTCAAACGTGACTAAAATATTTTTTTATTAAAAAAAAAATGAGCCTTGATATTTAATTTTTATTCAGATGTTTTACGTCACAGAAATCAAATCACGTGTTAAATGTGACTAAAATATTACTTTATTAAAAAAAAATGAACCTTTATAATTAATTTTGATTCCGACATTTTAAAAATTCATTAGGTCAACAAAAAAATGTGAATATTTTTCCCCATAATTTTGAAACAATAAAAATATTTTTAAAAAAAGTGTTTTTTCAAACAAAAACAAAATATGTAAAAAAAAATGTTTAAATGTTGTTTATAATGTCACAGAAAACATCAAATCAGGTTTATGCAAAACAAAAGAAAATAGATTTTTTTTAATGCTGAAAACGGTTACTAACAGGCTCAGCTCTCCTTTCCAACTTTCAATAAATGATTTCCATCTACTACAGTCATTGGCACCTTCTCCTACTTCTAAAATGTTCTGAGTTGCCCAGGCAATGACAGGCTATGATGCTAGTAATCAACAGATATGCCAATTTAAATTATAAATATTTTATTATATCATTTATATAATATGTACAGAACAAAGTCAAAAGTCTTGTAGCTCGATAGGAATCACTCCTCGCCATTATTAAGCATTGGAAGGCGGCACGGCGCGGCCACATCACACAGCATAACAGCGTGTGCAAATCCCTCAGGCAACTGTTAAAGATGAACATGAGCAGGGACAGCGATGCAAGAGGTGGTCAGATGACATTAAAGATTGGGCAAACATGACAATGCTGGAACTCCTGAGAGCCAACACTAACAAATCATCCTGTGGGAGGTTGTCAGTTTCTTCTGCCTTTAGGTGACCCCCCCCCCCCCGCCCCGCCTCCGAATATTGAAACAGTTAAGGAACTGATGATGATTTTATAATATGTTGCTGGCAAATACGCGTAATGCATTCACAAAACTAAAAATCACCGAGGGAGAAAATACCAACACAGTGAATTGTAGAAATGTTGAACATCATATTCAAAGGAAAAAAAAGCTTCCTACCCAAATACCTGAGAGAATAGATTTATTAGTATGTAATAAACAGTTCTGAACAGGACAAGAATAATTAGACCAAGGTAAAGCTGTGAAAAGCAAGGAAAGTTCTCAGCAACACTAGGTCTTTAAGTGTTTACATACCAGAGCATACATATATAACAAAAAAAAAAGGAGTATATTAAAATAGCACACCAAAAAAAGTACTCAATACTGAAATGGCACAGCATTATAATTTATGCAACAAAGTCTGATGTACATATGATTGGCCATGAAGGACAGTTTTATGGGCACGATTGTGCATTGTCATATGGCCAGTTGTGAAGGTTCTGAACACCAAAACTTAACCAAAATTCCGTCAACTATGTGAGTCTCTGCACATATCTTGTGTTTTTAATCATTTGCTCAAACAATGAGCCTCTATCAACAAACCTAATCTGTATGACCACCTTAAATGATACCAAACAAATTAGTATTTGTAGATAAAAACAATGTAATCGAGAATTTCCGCTCAATAGCATTCACTCCCAGCTAAAGAAACAAATAAAAACTGGAGCTGATTTGAGCCTACAAAAGGACGTAAAAGCCCATCAGAAAAGAAAGATTTGGCAGTTGGATGGGTTTACAGAAATGCTTTGTTGGAAAAGCAATCTCTCATCTCCAAGAGACAACTCACCAAAGGTTATCACTCCAACAAGTCACAGCTAATCCTGCCTCTTCTTTTGTATGCCATCTACAACACCACTTACCTCTTTTTCAATGAGAGACATCTTCGTTGATTTATTATTTGTTGCATTTTATGTTTAATTCTTTCTTTAAACTTTGATTTTTGTAAGATGTAGAATAGTATTTAAGCAAAAAATCAAGAAATAATACAATTTCTTTTATATATATATATATATATCAGCATGCAGTGTAGATATAGAATAATCCAAAGGAGTATCCTGTACATACAGTGGTAGGATAACTCTCTAAGAGAGCCCTAAATATATATGTATATAAATATATATAGAGCAAATATAAGAAAAATTAAGGCAGACATGTTATTCGTGTAAAATCCTTTGTACAATAAAGACAGAAACTGATGATGGTTTGCCTGAAATAGACCCATACTTCTGATTTTCCATGAAATAACATGTCTGCCTTAATTTTTCATATATATATATATATATTATAGTTTAGAACATGTACAAATTTTTTTATCCACTTATGATAAAAAACATTTGTACATGTTCTAAACTATAATTTATAATAAATATTCACAGCTCTATATTATATCTCGAGCACTGTTTTAAATTAATGTTTTAGACATTGTAAATTTTTTTTTGTTTCTTATTCACTCGGATAAAGTTTGCCTTCTTCTACCGAACGCCTGTAGCCCAGAGATAGAGTCACCAACTAACACCAATTCGGTCAGGTTTCAATCCTGGGTTGGGGGCAATCAGAGTCTAAACGTACTGATGAGCTGTGATACAGCGAAACAGATCTGTCTGCAGATGACTATATATATTTTTTTATAAATGCCCCTGATGATTGCATAACATGAAACTCCGTGTCATGACATCAATGTAGGACAATGTTTATTTATTAATCCACATATATATATATATATATATATATGTCCAAATAGTGGATATATTGGTGAATCTGGAAACAGTTTTAGATTCCGTTTCAATAATCATAAACTAAGCATATGCCAAAACAACCCTTATTCACCCATAGCTGAACACTTCAATCAACCGGGACACACATTAGAAAACTGCAAATGTTTACTGATAGATTCCGATTTTAGTTCCACATACTCATGCAGAAAAAAAGGAAAATACTGGATTTTAAAATTAAATACATATAGGCAAGGGTTAAATAGGGACTTAGGTGTTTTGAATCTTTATAAATATTTCAATAGTTAAACAATTTTTAGATACACTTAAAATTTTTTCTTTAAAACAACATTTAAAAGTATGATTAGAGATAGGTTTATGTTTACAAATATTAAAAAACTCTATCGCTTTCTACGTCACATAATGTAAACATCTCTCGACGAACTCTCTCGTGGTGAACGCTTCTAGTTTAAATTTTCAAATCATTTGTTTCTGATGAAAGGCCAAGGTCAGTTTGAAATATCAAATATATATATATAATAATAGAAATAAATAAATACTGCCAAAAAATACAATTTTAAACTTACAACTTTTTAGTAGTTTTTCCTAAACCCGACTCAGAATCCTCATCCTGAGCCAATATCCATTAGACCACAACACGCATCCTTATATATATATATATATATATATATATATATATATATATATATATAAACTTATTTATAAATGGAACTTTGTATGTGTGTGTATGTGTGTGTGTTCATTACCTTAGACTCCGAAACGGCTGAACCGATTTTTTGAAAATTTACACAGTTGTACTATAAGTGTCTGCGAGTGTTCTTAGCTAGGTTTTGTGTCAAGGTACCCCCAATAAATATCAAAAATTGATAATCAAAAAAATCAGGTTATAGAAGGAGTGGTCCGATTTTAATCAAATTTGATACACTCATAGACAAAGACATAAAAAACAATATTCAGAAGTTTCAAGGTTGCAGTTCTTACAATAGTGCAGAAAATCGATAATAAATATAAAAGGCAAGATGTTTGTGTGTGTCTGTTTATCTGCCTGTATGTTTGTATTTTTTTCAGCCCTTTTATTTTAGTTTTTGCTTTGGGTTGGGCTCTAAGTAGGTATAATTATTGTTCTTAGTCTCAGTCATGATACCATTTACCCAGAGGACTTATTTAGCCTTCAAAATTCAGTTTACAATGAAAGAAACTTATTTGATATCGATACCAGGAAATCAAAATTTGACTTACATCCATTCATTTTTCTTTCAGTCTACAGTTTCGCTTTAACTGGAAATAACTATTGCTTTTTAGTCTTTTGTGCCAACTTCCAAAGAGTCTGAGCTCCATGACCATGGATTAGTTTTAAAGCTTTCATTACACCCGAGCAACGCCGGGCTATACTGCTAGTATATATATATATATATATATATATATATATATATATATATAAAGCAGTAAAAGAGGTACTGGTTAGATCAGTAGATGGTTATTTCAAAAAAGTGCTCAAGTCACAATCAAAAAAATTGAATATGCAGAGTCAGCAATACACTAAAAAGACAAAATGTTCACCGCTTACTGCAACCCAGGTTTCGATCATATCAGTCTCATCAGACTGTAAAGCCCTTACTTCTTGACGAGACCAATATGTTTGAAATCTGGGTAGCAAATAAATGGTGAACATTTCTTCTTTTTATATATATACATATTCCACATATAAATTCATTTCTTTTCAAGAATACCCATTTCAACATGTTTTTGAAACCTGTTTCTTAAGTTCTAATTAACAGGTATTATGAAAAATGTTTTGTGTGACTAATGTTTTTTGTGAGTAAAAGTTTGTTTAGAAAAAAGAAAGAGACAAAAATTAGGGGAGAGAATGGAAGGTGTAGATTTAACACATAGGTGATAAAAGTTGAAAGAGAATAGGTCAGGTGACAGGCACAAGTGTTCATGGTTAAACAATAAGAATAGCCTTGAAGGAGATCTTGCATATAAACTTTTCTAACTAGTATCAAGTAAATTTAGGCTAAAAAATTAATATAACAATTAAATTGGAAGATATATAAAATGTGGATGACCAATATTTTATGCTCTCATTACGATTGAGCTCTCTAGAGAAGAAACTTTTAAAAACAGTTTCCACTCCTGCAATATATGTGTGACTCTTCAGAAATGAATTGAGTTCTTTCGGTGACTGGCATGTGTATACACTGCTTATATACAACACATGAAAGATTTCTCTTCTCTGATCCCATGCGCCTATGGCTTAGGGAGTAGCGACTCCGACTGACACCAAATCGGTGCAGTTTTGATCCCAGTCAGAAGCAAGTGGGTGTGTCTAGCCACACTGATGAGCTGTGATACAGTGAAACAGGCTTGTATGTGGATGACTAATATATGTATATATCTTTCAATTTAATTGTTATATTAATTTGATATATATATATATATATATATATATATATATATATACACACACTACCGACCATAATTATTAGGCAACCCCAGTTTTTTTAAAAGAAATGATGTATTTCATACTATTTTTACTACTTATTGTCAAATGAAAATAGAATGGTTCTTTTGTTATTATTACTTTGCAAACTTTTACAAGGCAAGGAAGCAAAGTCCGAATCACTCTAAATTTTCTTCATTCTTTCATTGATGAAACTGCAATATAAATAATTATTAAATATTTATAAATTCATTTGAAGCACATGTTATTGTGCAATATTAACAAAAGAACCATTCTATTTTCATTTACAATTATTCACTTGGCAATAAATACTAAAAAATAGTATGAAATACATCATTTTTTTAAAACACTGGGGTGGCCTAATAATTATGGCTGATAGTGTATATATATATATATATATATATATATATATATATATATGAAGTAGAATCCTTGAAATTTGGTAAGGTAATTTCCAATAAAGACAGACTTTTGAAAAGCGGCTTAGACCACGAAATACCGTATTATCAATGGATTTGTAAAAATATCTAACTTTTGTTTCCTGATTATATATATATATATATATATATATATATATATATAGCATAATGATGATCCATGTATACTGTCTTAATATGTATAGGAAAAACTACTAAAAAGTTGTAAGTTTAAAAATGTATTTTTTTTGACAGAATTTATTTACTTCTATTATTATATATATATATTTGATATTTCAGACTGGCCTCGGCCTTTCATCAGAAACAAATGATTTTAAAATTTAAACTAGAAGCGTTCGCCACGAGAGCGTTTGTCGAGAGATGTTTACATTACGTGACGTAGAAAGCGATTGAGTTTTTTAATATTTGTAAGCGTAAATAATACTTTTAAATGTTGTTTTAATGAAAGATTTTTTAAGTGTATCTAAAAAAATGTTTAACTATTGAAATATTTATAAAGATTCAAAACACCTAAGTCCCCATTTTTAACCCTAGCCTGTGTGTATTTAATTTTAAAATCTAGTATTTTTCTTTCTTTCTGCGTGAGTAGTATATATATATATATATATATATATATATATATATATAAGCCTAAAAGCGCTTCATTCTGAAATCTTGATGTTTGGTCATTAAAATTTAGAAAGTGAATCAGGCTGATATCTTTTCAGTACCCCTTTGTGAATCAGGCTGATATCTTTTCAGTACCCCTTTGTGAATCAGGCTGATATCTTTTCAGCACCCCTTTGTGAATCAGGCTGATATCTTTTCAGTACCCCTTTGTGAATCGGGCTGATATCTTTTCAGCACCCCTTTGTGAATCAGGCTGATATCTTTTCAGCACCCCTTTGTGAATCAGGCTGATATCTTTTCAGTACCCCTTTGTGAATCAGGCTGATATCTTTTCAGCACCCCTTTGTGAATCGGGCTGATATCTTTTCAGTACCCCTTTGTGAATCAGGCTGATATCTTTTCAGCACCCCTTTGTGAATCAGGCTGATATCTTTTCAGTACCCCTTTGTGAATCAGGTTGATATCTTTTCAGCACCCGCTTGTATATAAATCCTGCTTGTATATAAATTACCAGATGCATCATAACAGAGAGACCATTTGCATTCATTTTCTTCTTTAAACATTTTTTTTATTTGTCTTTTTTTAATCTAACAAAAGTCTTTTTTTATCAATGTTGAAAAAAAAAATCAAAGATAGATGTCTCTCCGCAACAAGTCTTCCATGTGTGACAAAATGTTTAAATGAGCATTTGTTACACTATAAACAGCCATTTTGATGTCACATGAAGTAAACATTTAATCGTCACCCCCCAACCATCCCCCAAGATGATAATGGCTCAATGCAAACGGCAAAAAAAAATTCTGATAAGAAAGAATTCAGCTCAAATTTCTTACGTATTTCTTATTTATTTTATTTCATACCTGAAGGGATTTAAAAAGGTCATTTTTCATGGTTTCTGAAATGCTCTTATTAACAACCCTGTTTCTTTGCCGCTTAAATGAAAAAGAAATTCTCTTTTTATAGGGAAAGTAATAAAAAGTAAATAAAATGTCCGTATTTCCTGCTCTGTAATCTTAAAATCATAAAAGTAGAAGAAATGGTAATCCTTTTGAGATTTTATTTATTAAGAAGAATGTATGGTGAAAGATTTTTTTGGCAAATCAGGTTGACATCTGAGGTGACATAAAATGGATGTTCAGAACTAACAAACATGTCATTATAAAATGATTTAATTGCTTTCTTACGAAAACATTTGCCATAACAACAAATATTTCTTTATATCTGTTGAATAAAACAGAAATATTTTTATGTAGATGAAGGAAGTCTTTAATGTCCAAATTTATATATATATATATATATATATATATACATATGTTTTTCTAAACATATACTGTTAAATATGAGAGACAATGAATGTCTATTATGTTTAATCATGGGTCATTCTAAACGTCGTATTTTGGTTTTAATTTCAGTTGAAAGTAAAGACAAAAATTCTCCAACATTTGGATAATGTTTTATTAATTTGGTTCTAAGCTTTCATAATATCAGATAGATTTTAGTCAATAATACAATAATCCTTACTTATACACACAGTAAAAAGTACCTTCAGATATTGGAGGCCATGCACATTAAATCCAAACAACCGACACTTAATAAAATCACTTTTAAATCTGGCCATAACATATTACATTGCATTTGAATACGTGGTTCTGTTGTCATTTCGCGCTATCACGCAGTGTGACGTCATAGAACCGCATTGCAAATTTGCGAACTGCGTTTATTATTTTTGGTAACTATTGCCGTAGCCTAGCAGAGCTTTATGTCAACACAAAATAAAATTGTTGGTGATGGTGAATGTTATTGTGTTACCGTCTTAATAACCTCTCTGAAGATGGCTCATGTGAGCCAAAAGCTTAGAACCAAATTAATAAAAATTATCCAAATGTTGGAGAATTTTTGTCTTTATTTTCAACTGAAATTAAAGCCAAAATACGATTAAACATGATTAAACATAATAGACATTCATTGTCTCTTATATTTAACAGTATATGTTTAGAAAATTATTTGCTGCCTCGATACACTATATATATATATATATATATATATATATATATATTTCATTTTCACAAGCTTCTTCAGAGATTTTTTAGAAACAAATGTTTTAAAAAAATGTGCATGGGTGGTGTAGTGGTTATCGACTCAGAATGAGAAATAAGGGATCCGAGTTTGAATTCCAGTTGAATTCCTGTTATATAGCAATATACAACAAACAAGGATATATATAAAAATATATGACTTATATTTTTATTGATGAACGATGGACCGTGTAGTCTAGTGAACAGAGAGTGAGAGAGCGCGCCTCTAAGGGTTGACGGGGGGGGGGGGTCGTCGCTATCTGTTGCTCCTCTGGTCTGGTCTACTCTGTCCCTCTCTTCTTCTGACTGGCGAATCCGTGTTTTCGCGGTCTTTATATATCTTCCAAAACCGGGACTTGTTTCTTCCGGCTTTGCCTTGATCACGCCACGCCCACGCGACGCCTACGTAATTCTCAGAGTCACCTGTCTGTTTGCCTCTGAGTTATTTCCGCATCTGCCGGAAATAGGGTCAAAGTGACATCCGTTACTTTCAACGACCGGAAAACAACACGGCTTGTATCAGCCTTTCTTGGGGTGGGGCCAGATTATTATATTACATTCCCAGCATTCACTTACACACAAATACCCTTGGAAAAAGTATTAATCCATCTCTTTCCTCCAGCTATGGGTTAAATAACAACACAGATTGGGTATTATAGCCTTGGTTGGGCATCAGTCTACCGCAGAAAGTAATGGCAACCTACTGCCGGAAAATTATCTACCCCGTCAGTCATTACTCTTTCGAGACATGATTGCCCAAGCATGAATCACGTATGGTATTTAACTGGCTGACTGATTTAAAAAATTTTTTTTAAATTCACAGACACAGTATGTTGATTGAGGTATAATTTTATTGGTCAGATACATGTAATAAAGCAATGCATGAATATTTTTTAAATGTAGAGGAAAAACTTATGTCTATTTAAGTGTGTGGGATACGTGTAATAAAAATACTAGATGTTTATTATGAATGTAAGCAAAAATAATCTGTGTCAAGTGTATTTGAATTATAAATCAATAAAGTGTGTGCACATGTCGGTAACATTAGTATGTGTGAATGACGGCAACAAAATACGTTTTCGTTCAAAATATGTAGCAAGCATTGTATACATGGATTAAGCTATGCAATGATTTTCTTTTTTAATAAAGTAAAACTGTAGTGTCGTCGGCATATATGCTTACTTGGGATCTTATTACATCCGGGAGATCGTTAATGGAGATAAAGAAAAGCCTACGACCTAGAATAGAGTCTTCATAGTATCTCGTCAGCTCTTTTTAATGAAGCTTGTATAAAAAAAGGAATTGCTGCTCAAATACACACTTAATATATATTAGTATATTCTTCTTCATTTATATACCTTGTTCCTCCAGGACGTAGGCGATCATGCCCTTCCATGTCTCCCTATCCCTGGTGGCTCTTAACACACCTTCTCCTGTTACACCATGCAACCCTCGTTCCATCATCCACTAGCTCAAGCCCATAAAATTAGACTATAAATGTATAGAAACTAGTATGGCCACAAAATGAGGAAACAGTTTATGTATTGATTATAATGTAGAATTGATACCCCAATTTATATCCACATTATAATTTCTTATAAACAGTTTGCATATATCTTCTTGTATGTGCCCTGTTCCTTCAGGACGTAGGCAATCATGGCCTTCCACATCTCCCTATCCCTGGTGGCTCTTAGCACACTTTCTCCTGTAACGTCTCTCAGTCCTCTGTCATCCACCTGCTCAGGCCTTTTAAATATGTTATTCACTGCTTTCCTCTGTCTCTTTTTCCCTCTATCTGGCCTGTTAATATCAGGTTCTCCAAGCCCACCTTCCTCATTGCATGTCTCTTCCTGATGTTCAATATTAATTTCCTTTTTTTCTAACATTTTCAAAACATTGTCATTGCTCACATGCTCAGTCCATGATATCTGCAGCATCCTTCTGTAGAACCACATTTCAGCTGCTTCAAGTTTTCCCTTCATCCTTGTTGATATTGTCCAACATTCGCTGCCATATTGAAGAAATGACATCACATAGCAACCCAGTACTCTCATCTTTGTTTCTAGTGAAAGTTTCTTGTGTCTTAATACTTTACTCAGAGTCATACCAAAAGCTAACAATAAATTTATTCTTTTATTTCCTTCTTGATTAATCTGAATTCTAAACAAAAAGAATTCTGATAGTGTTGGATTGATCTCTTATCTACTTGTAAAAGCAGAAAGCAAAAAATTGTTCAGCACAACATAGCAAACCACACGTCTTGGCAGCAGATTAAGTATTGATTCAATATTATCATTACACTTCATGTCAGTAGAAAACTGAGATGAATTTATTTCCTGGAGGTTAGCCTCAGCCATTTTGATGGGAAGCAAAGAAAGGTTCTCTTAAACAATTTAAAGAAGAGGAACTTCATTTTGAAGGCATTTTGAATTAACATTTTGGGTTTGAAAAATATTTGAACAAGTATTTAAGATTGTATTGAGTTTATTACTCGCCTCATGTGTAAGACAAGAATAATTTTATTTTTTAGTAGATATTTTTTTAATCATTTCACTCCAAGCAAGGCATTCCACTGCCCCTATTGCACAGGGAGTTACATAGGGGAAGGTGGTGAGAAAGAGTGGTTAGTTATATGAAATGTCAGAAGGAGGGTGATAGATGGGTAAAGATGTAGATGGGAAGAGTGTTTGAGAGAATGGATGCGAGTTAGTGTGTTAGGAGGTGTCTATTGACCTTACATTTAAACTCCTGGAGATTGTAGCTGTCGGGGAAGCAAGTATGTGGAAGGGAATTCCACAGGTGGGAAGTGCGAGAAAAGAAGCTGATGGAGTAGAATTTGCAGTTACATTTTATCGGTTTAACTGCAAAAGAGTGGGATCTATTTGCTAATCTAGTATCTTGTGCAAATTTGTACCTAGAGGGCACCAGTGATCTAAGTTCATCGGAGCAGAAGCCATGAAAGTATTTATAGAAGAAGCACAGGGAAGCATACTAAAAAAATTTATTTACACTGTTTAGATTACTCAAACTGTTGTCCTCAGCATTATTGCCAAATTTACAACAGTTTGGCCGTTGTACACACTCGCTTTCTTCAGGTGATATTTATTGGAATTTCGAACTGAACTCTTTATTTAGTATCATAAATCTATAATAAATTCTTACTCTGCTTTTAAAAGAATATTTTCTTTGTTGAATAAATATTACATCAACTTTAGAGATTGCTACAAATTCTTATCACCAACTAGCAGCATAGCCCGCCGTTGCTCGGGTGTAATGAAAGCTTTAAAACTAATCCATGGTCATGGAGCTCATACTCTTTGGACGTTGGCACGAAAGACTAAAAAGCTTTGTTGTTTCCAGTTAAAGCAAAACCGTAGACTGAAAGAAAAATGAATGGATGTAAGTCAAATTTTGATTTCCTGGTATTGATATCAAATAAGTTTTTTTCATTGTAAACTGAATTTTGAAGGCTAAATAAGTCTTCTGAGTAAATGTTTTATCTCAGCTGTTTAGAAAATAATATTTCTCTCACATGTTACAGGTGATAAAATATTCAACCCCATGTTTTTGTTGTTTTCTGCCCCTGAGGCTGAACCTGAAATCAATGAAAGTTGTCTCGTTGGAGATGAGAACAATATCCACTGAGGCAGATGGACATGGAAAATTTAGTTTTCTTCAGTCAATTCCAAAAATGTAATCTGACAAGTGGGAAAATTTCCCTTCCTTTCTTCCTTTTTATTTGTAAAGAAAAGAATTGGATTATCAAAAAAGACAGCATTTAAGTCCAAATAATAAAAAAAAGCAGAGTTAAACGACAGAGAATAGTAATTGTCCTCTCAGAACAGATGTCTCCTGCTTTTTATTTATTTTTTGTCTTTTATAATCTGTTGCTGAAGCAAAAGAATTTCCTTTAGAAAATTTTTGTCATGACCAAAGCTTTGATTGCTAAGAATAGATCTTGGGCTCCTTTTAAAAAACCGCATACTTCAGAAGATTTGCTTCACTTCACGTTTCCTCTTTTGCCTTTATTTTAAATGAAATAAAAGAAAAATAAATGAAGCTAGAGCACCTGTTATTTAAAACTGTATCAAATCAATTTTTTACTAAGTAAACAAAAAAGAAAAAAATATAGCATTCACCTGAACTAGTTTTAAGATTTAGTGATTTGATTGGTTTGTTTTACGGCAAATCAACTCTTTATGGGTCATTTCCAGTTGAATTCCTTGCATTCACTTATGCACAAATACCCCTGGGAAAAGTATTAATCTGTCTCTTCCTTCTAGTTATGGGTTAAATAACAGGACAGATTGGGTTCTATAGTCTTGGCTGGCAACCAATCTACCACAGAAAGCAATGGCAACCTACTGCGGTATAATCAACTGCCCAGTCAGTCATGTCTCTTTCAAAACATGGTTGCCCAAGCATGTATCACATATGACACTTAACTGAATGCTGAAACATTAGTTGTTGTAGTATGATGGGTGGAAATTAAATGTTACTTATGATTCAGAGGAACTTCTTGACTATATCTTGTTGTATAGTTTCGTCTCTCTTAGGAATCTGAGAATATTTTTAGGGTCAACCTTGTTGAAAATATCCCTTAGATTATTTTCTTGATAATGTTTTAGTCAGATCTGTTCAAGATCTACGCAGTTTGTCAGTATACGGTGTACTGCGTAGGGTTCTTGGCATGGTATGCAGATTGGTACTTCTTCTCCTTTCAGTAAATATGAGTGGGTGATATGGGTGTGTCCTATTCGGAGTCTAGCCATTACCATTTCTCTTCTTGACATCCTTTTATTGGTTTCTTTTTTCCCCGATAGTTTGTGTCACTTGGTGTAGTTTATTGTCAGTACAGGAGTTGCATGATTTAAGATTTAAAATTGACAGTGTAGTATGAAACTGTAATTGTATACAAGATGTGTTCATCCATTTGATATTAATAAAAATTGCCTACCAAAGACAATGGCACTTTAGTCCTTTTCAAAGTGTTTCTCGGCAGCGTTTCATTCTCCCACTTTTTTACTTTTAAAAATAATCTACCTCACTGCATTTTTTTTATCTTGTTTTTGATGTTTCAATGGAAATTTTAATTTTGGAAATGGTTAACAGTCTCAGGTAGAGGGATAGTTCATCATGCAATGTTTTGCCAAAAACCCTGAATGAGATAAGATTTTACTCACTCATTCACTTAATGTGAATAAAACAGTCACCCAATACACAGGCTCAATCATTATCATCTTATTTTTTATTTTTATTTTTTATTTTTTAATCATTTCACCCCGAGCAAGGCGGCAACGCCACTGATGAGCAGGGGGCTACATAAGAGTGAAAAGATTGGAAAAGAGAAAGCCGGAAACCACATCCTAAACAGGGAACAAGGAATGAGCCTCTTCACCTGTTCAATAGACATGGGTGGAGTGTGAACCAGGCGATAGTTTAGTTGTGATTTGTGTAAGTTCATTTGATAATGCTTATTTACACGTACAATAAGGTCTGCTTTGATTGGTTACCAAGTTACATCAAGGTTGCATAAACAGTTTCTGAAATATTAAAAATGATCCAATACATTCCAGACAGATCTTACATAAACCCAGATACAGAACTCATAAAATCATAATTATCTCTATGGATTTCTTTTAATGTCTGGCTTGATCTCGTGTCTTGAGTTATATTCTTAGGTCATTGGGATTCATTAATTTTAAAAAATCACTATTTTTTTTCGGTTATCTCAAAATTTGAATTTTTAATTGTTCCTTCCTTCTTTGGACACAAATCGCATAATGATGGATGTTCAAGCACAAGATGAAATGCAAATTTTCAATCTCAGGATAATCCTGATTCCAAAAAGCTATGATATGTCTATGTAGAGCAAGTGTGTTTTGAGTTACAGGGGTTTCAAACAGACAGAATTTTCCATTTATTTATTTAGATAAATTATATTATAAATTATTATACTAAGGAAAAAGATCCTTGTCATACACTTGAATTATTTACGTGTGGACTATTACACTCACCTTTGTTGTTATCATTTTGAGTGTTGTGCCCTCTGGTCTTCATCAGGGGTATGTCGATCTAGGTAACCTACTGTATGTTTCAAACTAAACTTTCTATTTAATCTATGGGGGTAGATTGTTTCTTGTTCTACTGCCCATATCAAGAGATATCTCTTCTAGTTCTTATTTTTATCATTGCACGATTATTTCCACAAAGTCCAAGTACACACTACCAAGCCGAAGGATTGAACTCTCATTGAATTCATGAACTGTTGTGGAGTAAATAAAACACCCCCGTGACACAAATGAATGAGGCAAGATGCCTTAAATAAAGAACTCAAAGCGAGTTCAGCATAAGAGTTTTACATGAGCTCTAAGCTGTCAGTCAAGCTCTCTGTCTTTGGGCAGAGAACGACTCAGTTGGCACTCGGTCTACAGATAGGGACTCGGCTGAGAACAAAAGACAAGTTCTCTGTCTTTGGGCAGAGTTTGGCTCAGTCAAGGCTCCATCTATGAACAGAGACTCAGCTGAGAAGAATAGACCGGCTTAGTACATGATCCCATGCATGCGGGGTCTGGGTAAATTTTGAACCTTGGCCCAAGTTTTTGCATTCAGGTTTCCCACATAAAACTCAACCTTGTGTCACATCCTGTCTCAGTAGGGGGAATCAGAGTAAATACCCACAATTCTGACAGTCTGATGTCTGACTTGAATTTGTCAAACTCTTTATCTTCAGGCAGAGTACGACCGAGTCAGGGCTCTGTCTACGGACGGAGACTCAACTGAGATAAAGAGACAATGCAAAGTGCTCGATCCCACTGTTGCAGGTGATGGGTAAATTTTGACCCTTGGCTCAAGTGTACATACTCAGGTTCCCCATGTTAAACCTGACCTCATCTCAGTAGGGAGAATAGGTAAATGACAGTTATGAGAGTTTTGATAGAGTATTCATTAGGGTTTTGTTGAGGTTAGTCAAGACATAATCTTATAACCATTAGTAGTGAGTTATAACATGAACCTTCCACTAGGTTATTGTCCCTTGAGACAATCCTGAGTGAAGAACATGGAGCTTTAAACCTAACCTGCCTGCTGATAAGTTCTGTGCTTGTCATGCTTGATTGCACTCACTGGATTTTCTCATTTGTTACACCTGCTGCTGCTGAAGACCTGTTATCATTTGTCTTTCTTTCTTGTTATACAGTTTTAGAAATTTTTATCCCTTAAAAAAAAGCTTTTGAGTAAAATTTTTCATATTTATTAGAAAAACGAAATGAGAGCAAAATATCAAATAGTGAAATCTTGTTACAAGCATTCATTAGTTGATGATAATATTTTAGGAAAATTTTTTAAAACAACAAAATTTATAGAAGTTTGAAACATCTGACCTTTGACCAAAAGAACAAGCTTATAAATGTTACTTAAAATTTGGAGATGAAGTATTTTCATAATTCCATGAATTCTTCAAACGACTTTTCTTCTTGTTTTTATCACACCATTTCAATCAGTATATCTGACTTTGTTCAGGTGAATGGTGAATTCATTAATTTTCACCTGGGAACAAAGGTGGTAAGGAGCACAGGAAATAAAATCATCAAATTCAAATTGAAGTTTACTTAAGCCTAATGCCTTTGGCATGAATCCATTTTCCCCAACAAATCAGATATGGTCAGGATTTTACTTCTTGCTACTATTGCAATATATATATATATATATATATATATATATATATATATCAATAAAACATTTTTTTTCACTAAGTGTCAAATATTTATGCAACATTATTAGTACTAATTGTAGAAATGTAATAATAAATAACAGTAATACTCTCCTACCAGAGCAAGTAGACAACAAAGACATCTTAAATAAAATCATAACAAAAACAAGAACCCTTATACTCAGAATCAGAAAAAAAAGGGCGAAATTCCTTGGACAAATCCATAACTAAATCCACTGCTAAGAAGGCCGGTTCTATGTGCAGGACCAGGAAGTTTTTCCCATCTAAAACAATTCCGCACATATACAAATCTACCGCCGCCCGTGTATTGAATACTGTCACCATATATGGTCAGGTGCTCCTGCTATCCACCTAGGTGTCCTTGACAAAATCTAGCAAAGAATCTGTAATGTGATCTATCAGTGATTGGCAGCTAGGATACAGTCACTTTCTCACCAAGGCAATGTGGCTTCCCTGTGTCTCTTCTACAAATACTTTCACGGCTTCTGCTCCGATGAACTTAGCTCTCTGGTGCCCCTATATATGAATTTACTCGAGCAACAAGATTAGTAACTAGGTCCCACCCTTTTACTGTGAAACTGATAAAATGTAAATGCAAAATCTACTTCAGCAGTTTCTTCTCTCGCACTTCCCGCCTGTGGAATTCCCTTCCACTTACTTGCTTTCCAGGCAGCTACAATCCTCAAGAATTCAAATGTAAAGTCAATAGACGTCTCCTATCTCACTGGCATCCTCTAACTGGCATCCTCTCTCTCATGCTCCTTTCTCCATCTACCTCACTCTCATCAGTATTCTCATCCTTCTCATACCCTCTTCCTGACACCCTCTGTAACCTGTCACTCTTTCTCATAACTTTCCTCCTACATAACCCCCTGCACAACAGTGGCAGTAAAATGCCTTGCTTGGGGCAACACAATTATAAAAAAAATAATCATGTCGCCCCAAGCAAAAAAAATAAAAATAACGAGGAAAAACTTAAACCTCATGGGATATACTGAAGTCAAGATAGGTAGATGAAGGCAGCGAGCCATTTACCTGACGAGCTTGTATGAATGGATGCTGAAACAGAGTTGGGAGCTTAAGAAAAGGGAACAAAACTGCTAAGGATCTCAAGGGATAGGAAGTTGTGGAAAACCATGATCACCTATGTTCTGAAAGGAAACAGCACACAGAAGATTATTATGTCAATTAAGTAGATAAATGCCACAATAGAAAATTTGGAATGACTAATCAGAAAAAAATGAGGTCATACTAATACCAACCAGCTGTGTATGTATAAATTTATATATATATATATAAGGTAAAAATAAATGAACACTGTAAGCATAGCATTATATGCTTGAATCCATTTTTTAATAGTAATGTTCAAATGAATAACAAGGAATTTTCTTAAATTTAATTCATAAGTACTTTAACCATTCACAGACAAAAAATATTTCAGCAAAAATAATGTTAAGATCAGTTATAGCTGCATTAATAACATTTATAAATGTATATTCCAATATAACAACAGTATATTAAATGAATATATTTCTAACAAATACAACATTAATTTTTTAAAAGAGAAATGCAACTGGCAAAAAAATATAATCTGTCCCTAAAACAGCCAATGTATGCCTAATAAATTGTATACTGAGCTAACATTCATTCTGGTAATGATGTTAAATTTTATTTTGGTACCACTGAAAATCTGTGGAAATTTTGCTTCTACCATCATTGAATGACTTTAGGCAATATGAAATACAAAAGCAGCACTGATCTCTCTAAATATTTTTGGTAATTAAAGAATAGTGCTAATAAACCTTTTATCATCTGGGATATTGTAGCAAAAGTTAACTTACAGAAGGAAAGGAATCTGATGTAATTTATGTCCTATTGAAAATTAGTTACTTTAAAACACTTAAATAACCCTAGCTTATTAAATAAGAGATGGTTACATGTAGGCATAAAAAAATATCTACTTAAATATGGAATGCAATGGATAAATTATCTAAATTATGCAAACATTTTAACAGATATATTTACCAAAATTATACAAAAATATCTTGAAATATTAAAAAGTAAATTTATTTGAAAAAAGAAATAATAAAAATCACCATTGGTTTCAATCACAGCCTGCAGATGACAGAATTTCTTGCAATTCTTCTGGACAGTCTCCTTGTTTAAGATGTTGAATGCTATCATAATCCTTGCCTTCAGTTAATCTTTGGTGCTATAAGGACTTTTGTTGGCGTCTCTTTTAACTGTGCCCCACACATAGTAATCAACAGGGTTGCAGTCTGCAGAGTTGGGTAGCCAGATGTAAGGAACAATGTGGTCAAAAATTGTCTGACAGACACAATTGGGTTCTCCTGCTTGTGTGACATGGTGCAGAGTTTTATTGCTAGACATAGGATCTTCTAGCAGCCACTCTCTTGACCCAGGACAGCACTACTACTTCAAAGCACTTAATGTAGGTCTCCATGTTGAGTCTGAGGCCCTCACCAAAAACATTTGGATCAGAATGATCAAAGTGAGTTTTTTGAGCTGCTGTACCTTCATAATCGCCCTTACGCTCATCCAACTCTTTCTGAATCCTCGGCACTGTCTTCTTATTGGCACCCAAACACTCTGAAATGTGTGTGTGTGTGTGTGTGTGTGTGTGTGTGAAAATTTGGAATTGGGATTATTAATTTTTTCTGTAAGTTAACTTTTGCTACAATATCCCAGATGATAAAAGGTTTATTAGCACTATTCTTTAATTGCCAAAAATATTTAGAGAGATCAGTGCTGCTTTTGTATTTCATATTGCCTAAAGTCATTCAATGACGGTAGAAGCAAAATTTCCACAGATTTTCAGTGGTACCAAAATAAAATTTAATTTGTGTGTAAAAAAATTTGGAATTGTGATTATTAATTTTTTATATCATTCATAAAGGGATATATATATATATCCAGTTTATCTAAAATGCCAAATATAACTTTTTAAATTAAAAAAGGTGAGGATTAATATGTGTATTTATTAACATATACTTAATAGCTCTGTCGGATTACATTGAGCACTGTTTAACTTATGCTAGCACTATATGTGCGACATATATATTTACGCTCTCACACCCTGATTGAGCACTCAGGAAGAATGCTAGACTTTGAAAAACAGTAGCTACAATAGCATATATGCATCGTTCATTCAGCAATGAATTAGAACACTCTCAGCTATTGGGCATGTATAATGATAATATACATGCTAAAAATTCTGCCTCCTTCAACCGAGCGCCCATAGTTCAGAGGTAGAATCGCCAACTGACACCATTTCAGTCGGGTTTCAATCCTGGGTAAAAAGCAGTTGGGTGTCTAACTGTACTGATGAGCTGTGATACAGCGAAACAGATCTGTCTGCAGATGACTATTTAAATATATATATATAAAAGAAAGAGAGTGTGGAAATAAGTATCAATACTGCATGTTGACTGTTTGTTGTTTTTGTTGTTGCTGCTGTAAGTCCTCAAGTCACGTGGTTTCTGTGAATGCAACACCCTTTTCTAGTCATTTATGCAAACTTGCATTTGTCTCTCAGTCACAGATTTGAAAATCAAATGCAGGTGGAACTCAATCAATAAGTTTTTTCCCAAACATGTCAACAGTTCAGGTAAAAAGACTCGGCCATTCACACCTGTCTGCAAATACAATAGATTAATTGGAATTCTGATTCATTGTTACTTAAATCTACATGTGGGAGATTTTTTAGCTTAGCCAAGTGGTAAGAGACAAAACTGGTGACCAAAAGATAAGGAATTGTTCTGTTCAAAAATAAAATCGGGTATCATCTTCAAATACAGTTAGTCACTAAAAATCATGTTCAAAAAGTAATTCTACCAAATTTAAAAGTCAATTTTATGCATCTTTTTAAACATTTTCTGTTATTTAACTCAATACTGGACTCTTGTGAAATAAGCAAACTGTTGAATATACCCAACACTTTTTCTCAGTAAATGCATTACACTTTGTAGATATATATTGGCCATGATTAGATCTGGAGACTGAATCTGTCAATGATTATTTTATCTTGGTTCTTTTCTATTATTTTTTTAATCTTCATCTCTCACACCAACTAAAATTATTTCTGAAATGTTGAGAAAGGAAAAAACAAAAAATTATTTCTTCTCCTCTTTTTAAAAAGAACAAGAAGCATCAGTAAATGTTCGTTTTAACTCCCGATGGCTTTTCCCCCTTCAAATTTATCCAAAATAGCATTATCTCTGTGCAAATGTATATGCTGAACTCAAATCAACAATTAGTTATTGAAGAAACTTACCTTTTTTTATCTAAATGTCCATAAAAAAGAACGAACTCTACGCCTGCTTGACCTGACACTCTCAGCGGACCTCAAGTGGAATGACTACATCAAATTCATTGCTAAATCTGCTGCTATGAAAGTCGGCTCTCTGTGCAGGGCCCGGAAATTCTTTCTGTCTGAATCTATCCTGCACTTATATAAATCTACCATCCGTCCGTGTATTGAGTACTGCTGCCACATCTGGTCGGGTTCCCCTGCTATTCTCCTCGGGGTTCTTGACAAAATACAGCAAAGAATCTGTAATGTGATTGATTCTGACTTGGCTGACCGGCTGCAGTCACTCTCTCACCGGTGTGATGTGGCTTCCCTGTGCCTCTTCTATAAATACTTTCATGGCTTCTGCTTTGACGAACTTAAATCACTGGTGCCCCCTAGATGTGAATTTGTACGAGATACTAGATTGGCAACTAGGTCCCACTATTTTAAAGTGAAACCGATGAAATGTAACCGCAATTTCTACTCCAACAGCTTCTTTCCTCGCACTTCCCGTCTGTGGAATTCCCTACCGCATGCTTGCTTCCCTGACGGCTACAACCTCCAGGAGTTTAAATGTAGGGTCAATTGACACCTCCTAACACACTCACACCCACTCTCTCCAACTGTCTCCCTATGTACATCCTAAGTCGTCTATCACCCTCCTTCTGACATTTCCTATACCCAATCCCTCTATGTAACCCCCTGCGCTATAGTGGCAGTGGAATGCCTTGCTTGGGGTGACACGATTAAAAATAAATAAATAAAATTGCACTTTTTCTCTCCTGTAACTCTCATGAAGTTATGTAATTAACTGCAGAATGACGTACTGCGTAGGCAACAAATTTTGGCCGATTTGCTTCTGCCTGTTTACTTCTGGTTAAGAAAGTAATGTGCACGTTGAGGAATACAAAAAAAAAAGTGCATTACTTTCCTAACCGGAAGTAAACAGGCGGAAGTAAATCAGCTGAAATTAAGATTGCTTAAATCTGGTCATAACACATTACATTGCATTTGAATATATGGTTCTGTTGTCATTTCGCGCTATCACACAGTGTGACGTCATAGAACCGCATTGCAAATTTGTGAACTGCGTTTGTTATTTTTGGTAACTACTGTCATTGCGTAGCGGAGTTTTATGTCAACACAAAATAAAATCATTGCTGATGGTAGATGTTATTGTGAATAACCTCTCTGAAGATGGCTCATGTGAGCCAAAAGCTTAGAACCAACTTAATAAAAAATTATCCAAATGTTAGAGAATTTTTGTCTTTATTTTCAACTGAAATTAAAGCCAAAATACAACGTTTAGAACGGCTCATGATTAAACATAATAGACATTCATTGTCTCTTATATTTAACAATATACACAGACGCTCACATGTCCGTATTGAGAGTAGACATTAATGGTAATTTCCAAAAAAAATTTGTAAATTACCATTACAAATGTCTACTCTCAGTACGGACATGTAAGTATCTGTGTGTAAGAATTTTTCGGGAATATTTCGAAGATTAACTGTTATACCATTTGGGTTGAAAGTGCCGCAAGGCCACCAGCGGCGAAATACGTATTACCCATGAAATTGTAGAATATCTAAATTTTTTTCTAAATTATATTTCTCTGTTAAATTAAATAAATAAATTTAACATTGAGTTCTTTTGAGATCATCTCTATCCGAATTTACCTGACTAATATACAAAGTATTCTATATATGTATATATATATATATGCTAATAATAATAAACATACACTTTTTATCTCATCTCACTGATAGGCAAAAGTGAAATAAAAAAATGTATATTTATTATTAATATAAATTACTAGCAGTATAGCCCGGCGTTGCTCGGCTGTAATGAAAGCTTTTATATATATATTATCGATTTTCTGCACTATTGTAAGAACTGCCTCCTTGAAACTTCTGAATATCATTTCTTATGTCTTTCTCTATGATTTTTTGAATATCGTTTCTTATGTCTTTGTCTATGTGTGTATCAAATTTGATTAAAATCAGACCACTCCTTCTATAACCCGATTTTTTCGATTATCAATTTTTGATATTTATTGGGGGTACCTTGACACAAAACCTAGTTAAGAACACTCGCAGATGCTTATAGTACAATTGTGTAAGTTTTCAAGAAAATCGGTTCAGCCATTTCGGAATCTATAGGTAGCGGGGACACACACACACACACAGACACACACATGCACACACACACAGACAAAGTTCCATTTATAAATAAGTTTAGATTCTCAGTCACTCACGCACACACACACGCATATATGATATAAAATAATTGAAACCCCAACCTTCCTGCTACTATGGTTTCTACCAATCAGATATTGTCAGTAAAATTTGGTGTTCCAATTGTCTTAAATTGTTCTACATTTTCATTTTTTTTTAAATTTATATATATATATATATATATATATATATATATATATATATATATATATATAGGGAGAGAGAATGAGAGATGGAAAAAGTGAAGTAATAGTCTCCAGATGTGCACATAAAATAGGTTTTGGGGTAATGTTTTATGATAACCAAAATTTGATACAACTTCATCTTTTAGAATGTAATTTGTGCAATAAGTCTTCAAGAAAGTTTAGTCCTATGGTATATATAGATGTATGCACTCTGGTTCATTAATTAAATATAAACTAAAAAGAAAATGAAATTTTATTGAAAAAATGTGTAAAATTTAAAAACTCCTGTTGGGTTAGAAATTTGAGGCTGAATTTCTGTTTCTGATCTCAGATGCCACACCCTGCCAAAAATTCTTAGAATTTGTAATCAATCGCCTATATCATTGTATAGATAATCTGAGTTTTACTTTGAAAACCTGATTTAATTTCTATAAAGTTGCTGAGGTATCAAATTCATTGCTTTTTAAACCTAACATTTGGTTTTAAACACATCCAGATTCTTTAAGTTGAAGACAAGTAAGCATACATATTTATTAAGATTAGTCTGGCACAAGGTCACACATATGGAATATTCAGTGAGGATCAAACTCATAACACAACGGAATTGGTCTCTTAGTCTTGCTAATCTTGCTATAAATATTCTGTGAGATGATTATTCCTATCATGTACAATTATTCCCAAAATATTTAACCCCCACTCCATCCAAGATTATTTTAACACTTTTCCAATCAATCCAAATTGGATTTGATGAGATTGATCTATCTTATCTCAATAAGTATTATTAAAAGAATTAGGAAATTACATTTAAAATGATGTTCAGGCAATAGTGGATTCATGCTTTTCCAAAAGTATTATTGTGAAGTGAACATAAATAGTTCCACATGAAATTTCTACTTGGTTTGTTGATACTGTTTTTTTTATATTCACAACCTTTGTGATATTGATTTATTTATTTATTTATTTATTTATTTATACACTAGCAGTATAGCCTGGCGTTGCTTGGCTGTAATGAAAGCTTTTATATATATAATATCGATTTTCTGCACTATTGTAAGAATTGCAACCTTGAAACTTCTGAATATTGTTTCTTATGTCTTTGTCTATGAGTGTATCAAATTTGATTAAAATCGGACTACACCTTCTATAACCCGATTTTTTCGATTATCGATTTTCGATATTTATCAGGGGTACCTCGACACAAAATCTAGCTAAGAACACTCACAGATGCTTATAGTACAACTGTGTGAATTTTCAAGAAAATCGATTCAGCCGTTTCGGAGTCTATAGGTAGCGGGGACACACACACACACACACATCCTACATATCCATTTATAGATAAGTTTTGATTCAATATTCATATATTTTACAACAATGTCCACTCAGTGCAAGGCCCGGGAGCCACTTAAAGTAGTGGGTTACAGAGTAAGAGGCACAGTTTATATGGATATGTAGGGAAGATAATGGTTAATTCTAGACTTAAACAGGTTAAGATTGTAGTGGCCAGGAAAGCACTCTCTTGGTTATCAGTTCCTCAGTGCAGCAAGTGTGAAGAACTACTGAAATGAAAGAATGCAGTTTGTCTGAACACCTTTCATGGAAGTAGTGATAGAGCAGCAAGTGGCTTGGAATGTTTCATCTGTGAGAAAAGGGGTTGTAGGGTGGAAAACAATTTGTCACCCACAAGAATGAAGGGATACTTTTGGAATCATATTGAGATTAGAAAGTAAAGGCTGGGTAGCTCCTTCCCATATATGGCAGCCGTACACCATTTCCAGCCTGACCTGGCTCTTGTAAAAATAGAGGATAGTACAATGTCAGGTACAGGGAACTGACCATTTTCTTTAGGGATGAATTGAATGTACTTGAGATCTGGATTGAGTTTAAAAGCTAATAGTTCTATGCTATATATATATTGACTACTGGCTGTTTGCAGGCCTTAAAAGAATACTCCAGAGAAAGAGATTTATCTTCAACGAAGAAGTGATATCGGAAACTGAGGTGTATTTTGTGGCCAAAGACAAATCGTTCTACAAAAAAGGCTTTAGAGAAGCGTTGGAATCAGTGTATCACCCTAGAAGGAGACTCTGTAAATAAATAAATTTGAATGTTGCCAAAAAATTTTGTTTTATTAGGTAGGCCCGGATTTTATTGAGTGATGTGTTATCCTGCTACCTTTTTTTACCTTCTTTTGAATTGAATTTTTAGATTGTCTATAAGACTGATGGCAATCGCAGAATGTTTCCAGTTGCCTCATTATGGGCATTAGTATATCAGCTCCATTTGAATTGAATTTGTTGATTGTCTATAGGACTGATGGAAATGGGAGAACATTTCCAGTTGCCACATTATAGGCATTAGTATATCACTGATACACTAACACATTAATACAGCAGAGGAAACAACATCAAAAGTGGTAAGAAAGGAATGCCTTGTTACTTAAGAGATTTTACATACTGTATAAGATATGATAGCAAAGTGATGGCTTGGGGTCTCCCTCAGAGAATGTTATTGTGCTTGGTAATAGCTCAGGGTTTGATTAGTGGTGATGGAATATAATTAGCTTTGTTTTCAAGGTGTTGAATGTAACCAGTTAGATTTCCCCTCACTGAGCTGTTAGAGCTTGATCAGAAGAGAGATCAGCTGCCAATCTATACAATTTCATGTCTCTTCAGAACATAGAGAACCATGACAATCCACAGATTTTTTTATTATCTGTGAATTACCATGCCTTCTTAGCACGCCTTTTCCTGTTACACCATACAACCCTTGTTCCATCATCCACCTGATTTGGTCCTTCAAATATGTTATCCATTGAATCCCCTGTCTCTTCTTTCCTCTATCTAGACTGTTAGTATCAGGTTCTCCAAGCCCTCCTTCCTCATTGCATGTCCCAGGAACTTCAGCTGTCTCTTTCTGATGCTCAGTATCAATTTCCTTTTCGTTTTCATCATTTCTAAAACCTCATCATTGCTCACATGCTCGATCCATGATATTTGCAGCATCCTTCTGTAGAACCACATTTCAGTTGCTTCAAGTTTTTCCTTCATCTTTGATGATATTGTCCAGCCATATTGAAGAACTGACATCACATCGCAATCCAGTACTCTCTTCTTTGTTTTTAGTGAAAGTTTCCTGTTTCTTAATACTCTACTCAGCTCTTGGAATGCATCCTTGTGCTTTTGGATCTCAGGAATATAAATGTATAGAAACTGCTGTTACCACAAAGTGAGAGATCAGTTTATATATTGATTGTAATGTGTAACTGACCCCCCCACTCCAGTATGCTTCTGTAGAACCACATTTCGGCTGCTTCAAGTTTTTCCTTCATCTTCGATGATATTGTCCAGCATTCACTGCCATATTGAAGAACTGACGTCACATAGCAATCTAGTACTCTCTTCTTTGTTTTCTAGCAAAATTGTCCTGTTTCTTAATACTTTACTCAACTTCTGGAATGCTTCCTTCGCCATGCCAATTCACCTTCGGATCTCTGTGTCACACATTCCGTCTTCTGTTATAACACTTCCCAGGTATTTAAATTTTTGTACCTGCTTGATTTTAGTATCCCTGACCTGTCAGCGTATTTAGTGAACATGACACCCTGTAATTCTTGTTGCAAACATCTGTTAAATCACTTAACTACAAGTAATAGCAGATAATCTCCTGTGCAGAGTTCTCAGGTATTCTAAGCATTTATTTTGCAAGAATGAAAACCTACCATTGTTAGGACCAGTTTTATTTTAATTTAAAATTTATGTCTATCTGTAGATTTTCTCAGATGTTTGTTTCATCAAGTGTGTCTACAAGCAAAATGGTAGGCAAAAATGGACACACACATGCATGTATTGTTAGTGGTGGTTTTTGGTATTGTGTCATACACAATGTGTGTTGTGGTGCAACAGATATTGGCTCAGAACAAGAGATCGGAGAGCTGTATTCGAATTCCAGTTTAATATATTGCATTCACTTATGCCCAAATACTCTTGGAATAAGTACTAATCCATCTCTTCCCTCCAGCTATGAGTCAAATAACAGGACAGAGTGTATTTTTCAGGCAACCAGTCTACTGCAGAAAATAATGGGAACCTATTATGGGAAAATCTTCTGCCCAGTCAGTCATGTCTCTTTTGAGACATGATCGCCCAAACGTGCATCACATATGGCACTTAACTGACTGTCATACACAAAGATAAATGATAGAACATATATAAATTCCATATGTCACAAAAATACATAGATTAAATTTCTTGGAATTTAAATAAAAGAATTTATGAAAACAAAAGGGATCTTCTATAAAACAACACGCTTGATGCATTGAACATAATTTTTACTTAAAGAATGTAATTTAATTAAGTGAAACAGACAAAGACGGAAATAGGGAGAAGGCAAGGCGGAAATATACAGAAAATGAAAGAAGGGCAAAAATGCACAGAAAGTAAAAGAACGAGGCAGAATTGTACAGAAAGTGAAATAGTAAGGCGGAAACGTACAGAAAGTGAGATAGTAAGGCGGAAACGCATGGAAAGTGAAATAGTAAGGCGAAAACGTATAGAAAGTGAAATAGTAAGGCGGAAACGTATAGAAAGTGAAATAGTAAGGCGGAAACGTATAGAAAGTGAAATAATAAGGCGAAAACGTACAGAAAGTGAGATAGTAAGGCGGAAACGTATGGAAAGTGAAATAGTAAAGTGGAAACATATAGAAAGTGAAATAGTAAGGCGGAAACGTATAGAAAGGGAAATAATAAGGTGAAAACGTATAGAAAGTGAAATAGTAAGGCAAAAACGTATAGAAAGTGAAATCGTAAGGCGAAAACGTATAGAAAGTGAAATAGTAAGGCGGAAACGTATAGAAAGGGAAATAGTAAGGTGAAAACGTATAGAAAGGTAGAAATGTATAAAAAGCACATTGATTTCTGAGTTTTCCATGGTAAATGTATGTCCGTTTTCATACAGCATTTCAATTTTCTTAAAACTACTGCTATTACATTGTGAAATATTTAAAAACAACAGCAAAAAAACATTAAGATAATCTCAGTAGAAAGCTGAATAAAGTGGTCTAGGCTGTCAATCAAGGAACATCAGATGCCAGAAATTTAAACTGTTAAGTGTTGCTGCATCTTTAGTGTTTCTCTTGATTTTATATAATTTATTTCATCCCCACATATGATTCTGTCCATGAAAACTTTATTTTGTCTGAAGAAGTTCTTTTGAAGAACGAAATGTGTTACATAAGATTTTATTTCCATTCTGTCATTCATTTACACTGGAATGTAAATGAATGTTGTAATATATTTGTTCATAAGCGTGCTTTCCTAAAAATCCTTTTGAACCAAATAACTGCCTCGTAATTGAAAGCATTTCACCAATCTCTTTCTTACTAGGATATATACAATTATTTCTTCAAATATATTTTTTACCAGATATTCAGTTGGGATGGAAAGTATTTGCATACTTAAAAATATTTATTTATTTGATTTATTTACTCGGCATAAATTTGCTTGAAATTTACACAGGTAATGTCTCTTGATGAGAAAAGTGAGAAGACAGGTGAAAAGATTTGTAAATACAAAGCAAAAAATAAAAGTAACAATAGAAAAGTATATAGACGCAAGAATCTTAGGACAAAATGGCCTATGTGTAAGTTGACATTATGTTGAGGTTAAGAGTATATGCAAATATAAAAGTGGACATTGAGGTCAACAGCTAACAGTCACAGTCTGTTTCATGCTTAAATGTAATCTATATGAACAGACCTGAACAGACTGTTGCTACTGGGTGTCAATCTCAATGTCCACCGTCCTTCTCTGATGATGCTTTAATAAAAGTAAAATGTTAGATTAATAAACATTTCCTGTTTCTTCTTTATCTTATAATCATGCCAGACTCCCATCTATATTTGATCCCAGTTTATATATATATATATATATACACACACACACACACACACATATATATATATATATATATATATATATATATGTGTGTGTGTGTATATATGTATATATATATATATATATATATATATATATATATATATATATATATATATATATATATAGTAATATTAATTATAGTAATAATACCAATAGCAACAGAACTAATTCTGTCAAGACTAGCAATAATTAAACTACAAATGAAATCGTCTTGAACCCCACCGGGAATTAACCCGGAGGGAAAAAAGGGGAAGAAAAAAAGACGAAAAGCTTAACAATAAAGAGCTCAATACAGAAGCAGAGCACACACACACACACACACACACACACACACACATATATATATATATATATATATATATATATATATATATATATACGCATATATCATATTGCTCTGGATAATATCCACTGAGCTCTCTATAAAGATCTATCATTTAATATTTATATTAAATACACCTTTTTGGATTATCCTTTCCATTTATAGACTTTGCATCCATATATATATATATATATATATATATATATAGACTCAGAGTCTCATGCATTACACACTCATAAGGTGCATATTATGAACTGACTGCTTTTTATTCAAATTTTTATTTTTGGTACTAGTGTTGCTATAATTACTAGTGTTGCTATAAATTATAAATTATTTTTTTCATTTATTAAATTTATAATTTAATTATGTTCATACCCAAACTAAAAAATAGTATAGGATACTAATATCATGGGGGTTAAAAAAAAGAAAAGGAAAATATATATATTGGGGGGTTGATTTATTTATCATAGGTTAAAGGGGAGGTCACTTGTACTTATTCATATTTGTGATGAAAATGTCAAAAAAATAATAACTAAAAAATAAATAAATACACCCCCCCATATATATATATATATATATATATATATATAAAAGTACACGCACACAGTTAAAAAAATGAAAGAGTGAAAATTCCTATGGAATAAATTGAATCAATAAATAAATAAATATATAAGTAAAAAGAAAAGTTGGGGCTATATATTTTAGTTAGGGTCTAAGTATTTAAATTGATATTTATTTCTATGTCTGCATGTGGCCATTGATTCACTTCTTTATTTAGGTTATTTAGGTGTTTTAAGATAATTTTTTTCTAAAAGGTATAAGTTACATCTATTTTCTATTTCATTATAAGACTTGGCTTTTGTAATGATTTTCCAAGTAATAGTTGTTTTTTTTTTTTACCTCAAGGCAATGAACACTTTTCTTTCCAGTATCGGATCTTCAGTACATTCTCTTTGGGATACTGATTTTCCCCAATTATTTAAATGCTGTATTACGCATAGTCTTTTTGTAATGTAGTGATGTTGAGCACTTAAAAAAACGGTCTTTTAGAAACATTGATGGTTCCACCGCTGTACCGTTTTTTTATTCCCATTGACATTGAGCACTTTTTTCTGTACTAAGAAAATGGCGAATTACCTTGTCAAACCAAACAACAGCATATCACGTGTATTCTATGAACGAAAATGTGGCGAGGAAGTTATAAACTAAAAAAATTAATAGCAAAACAAGAACTGCTATGTGTATCAAAAGTTATGCTAATGATTCTTGCCTCCACATCTGGTATGGCTAATAAGAAAAAAAATCGCTCAGTGAATAAAGACTTTTATTTTTAACTTACTGGGGGGGGGGTGTTTTGGTAGCTTGGAGAGTGAAAGTACATTTCTGCTGTTGCTAAGAAAGATTGGATTTCTGTCCCTGTTTTTGTCACTATGTAGCTGGGTGGACTGTTCACAAGAGATTTGCAACCAGATTTCTTACTGGCTCATGGATTTTTTTACAAGTTATTTCGGCACTATGACAGAAAGGACATTTGATGTCAAGCTGATACCTGAATTTGATGGTTCAGTGACCAGACAAGCAGTCATTAAATGGATTAAAAAAAAACAGAACTTGTTTGTGATCTATACTATTAACATTATTTGGACTATTGTCCTCATCTCTGTTAAACAAAGATGAAGACAACAGTCCAAATAGTGTAAATATTACCTCATCTCAGAAATATAGATAAATATTGCTTGCGATTTATGTAGAATTAGGGTTGAATGTTTTCTTTCCTTGAGATTGGTGGGAGGAGCATTTGTCGTTTACCAGCAGCTAAGTGTAGAATAAAAAAAAGCAGGTGTTGAGCAGATAAAACAAATCCTGTGAATTGATTTTGTGTCAGATTATTTCCTAGCTTACGAGTAATTCATAGAATGCTGACTATGCTTAGATGAATCTGTTGATGTATTTCTAGCCAATTTGAAGAAGCTAGCAAGACTATTTGATGGGATATCTAAGCAAGGACTAGCATGTGTGTTCATAGCAGGATTACCAGCACACGTCCATCAATTACTGCGTGAGTCTTCCGGGATTGTTGAACTGAGATCAGGTCATAATGAAGAATCAAACTCCAATTGAGAAAATAGTTGTAGGTATGCAATGCTATTGATGCTCTGTGTAGAATCACATTTCCAGTGACCACCCAGTTCAAAGAGAAGATGCCTGTCAGCCACGCAGGTCACGCACAATGATGCGTTGCTTCTGGTGTCAAGGATTAGGCCAAATTGATTCAGTGTGCATGGAAAAAAAAAGGAAGGAAACAAGATATCAGTCTTTTCCTCAAACGAGTTCTGAATGAACCACTACCTGTCGTAAATGTTCACATGAACAGAATTAAGAGAGTAGCACTGGTAGACACAAGCTGCTCATAAACACTTGCAAGTAAGTCAGCCTGTCAATCCTGGCGAGAGATGAAGGTGGACATACTCACCATAAACGGTAATAGCCTTAAATGCTGCGAAGTTGGATGAATTAAGCTTGATGTGGACAATACGAATCTCCTCAATGGGGACGTCTTAGTAGTGGATGGGCAACTATTGGGTTTTTAACTGTTGCTTAGATTCAACTCAATTAAAAAGTTGTTCAGAGTTCAAATAATGGAGGGTGGTGATGTATGATTTCCAAATCATGACATGGTTTGTTGCATTGCCGTTAAAATAGAAGGACCTGATTTCTGCACCGAATTTGACCCAGACAAGAAGACATGGGTTGCATCATGGAAGTGGTCAGATGATCAATCACTGGAGAGTTTGCAAAACAGGATGCATGAATACCCAATACCAAAAAGTTCCAAGGAGGAATACAACCATATACTGCAGTATAAGACCAAACTTCTCTTGGTCTCAAAACTATGTTGCATGCGCTAATTGGCTGTAAGTTAGTTGCATCTGAGTCTACAGCTGTTCGCTTCTGTCCCCCCCCCCCCAGGTGATTGAAGAAGTCAAATGATCAGTCGAAAATTTTTCACTTCCTCTGCCATGTTGTGATTTATGATCTCAGGAAAAGCTACGGAACTGCAAAAAAAAAAAAAAAAAAAGGACAATTGTCTTCATACTGCATTCCTTGATGAATGAAAACAAGATGTGGTTGGGTGTACATGCAGAAACAAGGAAAACAGGCGAGATCAACAAAATAATAAGACAGAAGTGAAGGCCAGTCTATGTGGATTAATGATTATGCTGTAATTTTAAAATACAATTCAACTTTTTCAGAGCCCACAATTTACTCGTGGCTACTATGTTTGTTGTTGCTAAAATTAATATAGTCTTTTTGCTTCCCTGCCAATAAGTGGTGTTTTGTGTTACTAGCATGTGGAAAAGAGAGAGAGAGGGGGGATTTTCCGAGTCTTCACTTCATGTATTCCAAGTGAGTCTCTTGTCTCGTCACTCTGACATTCTGTGTTCTCTCTCTGACTTGATCTTCAAACCCATTGTGTTTTTGTTGAAACTGTTTCAATATGGTATGGGGTGTTAAGTGATCGGAATGTCTCTCCATTAAAATTTAACGTCAGCTTTGGTTATCTGGCTTAGATCACCCACATACAATTTTCGCCACACTGGAGGCTTGAAGTTACAATTCTGTTGACTATACTTTCACCTGTCAGCGTTAATTACAATTACATCCTTATGTGCATGGCCTCTTTCAAAAATTTACCAATAATTTTTTATCTTTGGTCAATTCTTTATTTTCTTTCTCCAAGACAGAGAAGAGGAGAGCAACAGACAACAAGAAAGAAGAAAGAACCAGGATTCTCTCCTTTTTTGCAAAGCCATCTGTGTTTTTTATAAAATTGCTATCATAGCAACAATGTCATCTCGTAAAAGCCTCTCCTTTCTCTCGGCCACACCAGCACTTATTTCCTTCTTTCTCTCTCCCTCAGCCCTTCCTACAACAAAGAAAAAAGTTGATTTTTCTGGGAATAGAAAAATATATGCACACAGAGATATTTTCCAAATATCTATTCCTGGGTTCAAATCCCGAGTTCATCAATATCCGTTTAACGTGTGTGCATAAGGAACACTTATAGTGTTACACAGATCTGGCTTGATAATAGTTGGTTGGAACTTTATCTTGAGAAGGAACTTGGTCATCTGAAAGGTTTAATTCTATTAATGGCAGTGGTGCAAAAAAACAAAGTGTGACCAGTATTAGACTAGCTGAGCTGAATGAGTGTTTAGACACTCACACAGCCAATGCTGATGAGTTCACACTGAAACTGAGGGAGAGGCATAAAAAAGAACCCAACGTCACATTTTACGACCTATGGCAGGCCTATTTACGAGTCACTTTGGTCCTTTCAAACTGTAATCTTCAAGTACGAAGATATTGCTTGACATGAATGGGTTTTAAGTTGAATGTTGCACCAGCCACAATGAAGGTTATTGTGGACGCCATGTTATTGAGAGATGACCTCATCGATGACCTCTTCACGTGAAAGGGCATCTGGCTGCTTTTGGTCTGACCTGCAAGGATCCGGAGCGGTTACGCAACGGCACTCATGTGCTGGGTCTGTATGTCAAGCAGGATAACGGAAAAACTTATGTGGAAAAGTGAAAATGACTTTTCATCAATTCCTGAGGTTCTGATGAGATGTAACATCTTTTCATGGTGTGGAAAACTGGTGGGTCATGTTCCTGTGTGTGGTTTGGCTTTGTGTTGCTGCATCATTTGTTAAATGCAGGACAACAAAGTGACAGATGCTCCCCTTAAGAACATAATTGAGGACATAATGGCAAAATTATGCCGGAATGACTCTACACATAGTAAGTGATGCACAAGCGGACACACTTATGAGGTATTTATCACTGCAAGTTTTCTTGCTACAGGGGTTTCGTTGGAGGTTGACAGAAGTACTGTAGAGGATGCATGTTGGTTGTGACCTGTGAAGGATGCATAACAATATCAATTTAACAGAATTGAATATTATCCCGAAGGGCGCCAATTTGGCACAACAGTTGGGCGCAACTTGCTGCTCTTATTCACAGATTGAGCATGTGTGCACCAGTGGGTATCAAGCATATTCACTGGAAAAGTCAGAGTACAAACTAAGGCAGCAAGTGAGTTATTGATTTGAAAATGTTTAAGTACTCTTGAAAAGCTGATTGAAGGGTATTGATCACGATAGATTTAGGAACGTTGAGTGTAAATTGAGTGGATAGGCTCACAAGAGTACTGCAATGATGGTATGATGCAATAAAAAAGGCGGTCGAACCAACAAGAGCTATATGCATTTCCATGGTGAATGAAACCTCTCCACATCAGATATGTACCAAACATTGCCAGAGTGGATATCCTGGCATCAGGCGGATGGTATATTTTGAGACATGTTTACCCTACGAGATTTAAGGCTGCCGTCAAGGCAGTTGTAACAAAATACAAGAAATGCCAGTTGATTGATCCAGTCTCATGTCATTGGGCCCAAGACAATCTAAGTGTGACTGGAATCTGGATTCACTTGGGAATGGATATTACGCATTATGGTGAGCAACATTATCCTACATTGATTGACTGTGGCCCAAGTCGATTTATGGCGACGTCTGCTTTAGCAAGACTCTGGAAGCATCATCCGACAGAAACTATTTTTTTGGACGAGGACCACCATCAGAAATCCTAACTGACAACGACACTACATTTCACAGTAAGTTCTTTAAGGATCTATTAGAATACTGGGGAGTTCAACTTCATTTTCGTTGCACATATGTTCCTGTAGGAAACAATATTGTGGAAAGATCCTATTGGAACATAAAGAGAATTGTAGCAAGAAAGTAGTATTTGATAATCTAGGCAGTGTACTGGTATAATATCAGACCAAATAATGACATAACATTCACTAATGTGCCGACCAATATGATTCACTATTACCAACTGAAAGTGAAGGGAATTAGTACAACATTACTACCTGATCATTGTATGAATCACTTTAGATACAAAGTCAGAAACACACTGTGGGTGAAAGCTCCCCATAATCAGTGTATACTTCCAGGTATCAAGTGGATCGTGTGACAAATATCGTAAGTTCACAAACAATAATAGTTGACAGGATTCCTCGGCATGTAAAAGATTTTTGTCTTTTTATTGACTCTTATTTATCGACAAGTGACTCCGATGATGATTCATCATCTGAAAAGTGATCAGATAATTAAGATCTGTGAATCCGATGCTTCCACAGACACGGAAATTCCAAAAACTTGTTATATGCTGATGATTCTCCAACACAAATTATGGAGATAGTTTCATTAGGACAAAGTACCATGGTAAAGAGAGATGCTCCTAGCTGTCCGATTTGTGATAAAATCAGGGGGGGGAGTGTGGCAAAAAAAAAAACAAAAAAAAAAACAGTGAATTACCTCAACGAACAAAACGACAGCATGTCATGTGTATTCTACAGTGTAAAATGGGTCGAAGACAAAAAAAAAAAAAAAAAATTAATAGCAAAACAAGAACTGCTATGTGTATCAAAAGTTATGCTAATGATTGTTGCCTCCACATCTGGTATGGCTAATAAGAAAAATCACTGGGTGAGTAAAGAGTTGCTTCTTTAATTACCAAAAGTGGGGTTTTTTTTGCAGATTGGAGAGCAAAAGTATGTTTCTGCTGTTACAAGGGAAAGATTGGATTTCTATCCCTGTTTGTGTTACTACAATGTTGGCGGGATTTTTCACAAGAGATTTGCAACCTAATTTCTTATTGGCATACAGATCCTTTACATTATTTTTCCTAGGCTTATTTTCCATCTTGGCCTTTTAAAATGACCCTCCCCTGGGGGAGTTTGGTTGGTGTTAATACTGACAATTTTTTACCAACTTAAGCATCCAGGTGGATAAATATCTTTTATTTTTTTCGTAACATTTACTGACTTTCTGATGATTGCATTCACGTGCATGAAACTGTAGTTGCAGTCAATGATGTTTAATGAAAATCAGTATATTCTATAATATTATATTCAGCCTCAAAGCACTGAACACTCACTTTGAATTGCTAACTTCCCCTAAGTATATATATATATATATACAGACAAAACAGTAAAAGAGGTACTGGTTAAAGTGCTCAATGTACAAAAGTACTGAATCTGCAGGAGCAACAATATGTCAAAGAATGAAATGTTCAATACTACCAAGGTTTCAACCATACTGATGTCGTCAAGCAGTAAGAGCAGGCAATATTTCTTGATGCTTCTTTATATATATATATATATATTTTTATCATATCACTCCGAGCAAGGCGTTAACACCACTGATGTGCAGGGGACTACGTGAAAGTGAAAAGATTGGAAAAGAGAAAACCGGAAACCACATCATAAACAAGGAACGAGGGATGAGCCTCTTCACCTGTTCAATAGATGTGAAGAGGCTCATCCCTCGTTCCCTGTTTCTAATTGCTGGAACTCCCACCAAAGTTGAGGTGGGGAGGGGTCCTTATATAACTGCTAGAATTCTCACCAAAGAGGAGTGAAGGTAAAGGGGAGGAAGACACAAGCACTCTCAGCACAGTTCGTATAGGCCCAAGAAATATTTTCTTGCATACATGCATCTTATCATTACTTCAGATCTCTTGTTCAATAAATTCTCTTGGTCTGGGTATGTTACAACAACCAGGTTCTCCTCCTGGCACAGCTTAAAAACTTTATCCTCAATGCTGTAAGGTAAGACTTTCCTTAACATGGCTCATTTCACATTAGGGCTTCTATAGTTTTTCCTTTAACTTCCATACAGTGAGTCGGGTACAATTCCCATGCTTTTCTAACATGAATGATGACTTATAATTGTAACATCTTTTTTTAAAACTGCTTTCTGTGCTTCCCACATAAACCATTTTCTGTCCATTGGAATCTTTCACCTCCACTTTATATACCATTCCTTCTGCTTTACAAACACTATTCAGTGGACATTTACCCTTGGGGCTTACGGTCTATCACGTTGAATACACCGGTTCTCGCTCGATCACCGGAGTTAAGCAACGTTGAGCCTGGTAAGTACTTAGATGGGTGACCGCTTGGGAATACCAGGTGCTGTAAGCGTTTAGTGACGGATGTGCGTTGTGGTGCAGTGGATATCGGCTCGGAAAGAGAAATCGGTGAGCCAAGTTCGAATTCCAGTTGAATACCCTGCATTCACTTAAGCACTGGTACCCTTGGGAAAGGTATTAATCCGTCCTTTCCCTCCAGTTATGGGTTAAATAACAAGGGTAGGACTTGGGGACCCTGCCCTTAAAAACAAACACCAATGAATCTTGATACTCGAAAAGAAAAAGTATTACTAGATACAAAACTTATATAAAAAACAACAAAAGATTGTTGAAAGAAAAAGGTATTACCAGCAATAAAAAAAAATAAAATTTAGTTGGCAATAAATGACCCGCTGAGGTTGATAATCCATAAAAACAAAACAACCAACCAACCAACGTTTACCCTTATCTCTGCAGTTACATGAGTCACTATCATTTTGTGTTTTAGCCTTGAAAGGTTTTTTATTTTATTTCATGTTTTTACAAGTTACCAGAACAACTGTAGCTTCATTTTACCATATTTCTATTAAAATCTTATGAAATTCAGAGGACTTGGAGAAGTGTTTGTCCAACATTTTTAAAAATATCTTCCCAATATTCTTCTTCTTCTATATAGAAACTAACGTGGCCACAAAATGAGGGATCCGTTTATGTATTGATTATAATATAGAATTGATCCCCCATTTTATATCCACATTAATTTCTTATAAACAGTTGGCATATATCTTCTTCTATGTGCCCTGTCCCTTCAGGACGTAGGCGATCATGGCTTTCCGCGTTTCCCTATCCCTGGCGGTTCTGAGCACGCCTTCTGTTACACCATGCAACCCTCGTTCCATCATCCACTAGTTCAAGCTCATAAATCTAGTCCATAAATGTATGGAAACTAGCATGGCCACAAAATGAGGGATCCGTTTATGTATTGATTATAATATAGAATTGATCCCCCATTTTATATCCACATTAATTTTTTTATAAACAGTTGGCATATATCTTCTTCTATGTGCCCTGTCCCTTCAGGACGTAGGCGATCATGGCTTTCCGCGTTTCCCTATCCCTGGCGGTTCTGAGCACGCCTTCTGTTACACCATGCAACCCTCGTTCCATCATCCACTAGTTCAAGCTCATAAATCTAGTCCATAAATGTATGGAAACTAGCATGGCCACAAAATGAGGGATCCGTTTATGTATTGATTATAATATAGAATTGATCCCCCATTTTATATCCACATTAATTTTTTTATAAACAGTTTGCATATATCTTCTTCTGTGTGCCCTGTCCCTTCAGGACGTAGGCGATCATGGCTTTCCACGTTTCCCTATCCCTGGCGGCTATGAGCTCAACTTCTCCTGTTACACCAAGCAATCCTCGTTCAGTCATCCACCTGATTAGGTCCTTCAAATATATTAGCCGTTGCTTTTCCCTGTCTCTTTTTCCCTCTATCTAGCCTGTTAGTATCAGGTTCTCCAAACCCTATTTCCTCATTGCGTGTCCTAGGAACTTCAGCTGTCTTTTTTCTGATACTCAGTATTAATTTCCTTTTCGTTTTCATCATTTCTAAAACCTCATCATTGCTCACATGCTCGATCCATGATATTCTCGGCATCCTTCTGTAGAACCACATTTCAGTTGCTTCAAGTTTTTCCTTCATTAGTTTTACCTAAAAATTAAAAATGGTGTGTGTGTGTGTGGGGGGGGGGGTAACCAAATAACATTTATTGCTCAATTGTTATTCCACACTTACTGGTTGATTTGAGGTTTAAATACTAACCTCATTTTATCCCCTTCCACTCTTAACATCTTTTCATATTTCTTTTTCCCTTCAAATATTTCTATGAAGAGAAATCTATAGATCATCTTCACTCAATTCTTTAGGGATGTGCTTGATTACGCTCACGGGGTGCTTGGGCATAATATTCACATATCTTAGTTTTGTGTTGAATTGCATGTACAAGGGAGACTGTGCCGGTATGCAGATTTAATTCCACAGACAAATATTATACCACTTTCCTATTCACATCAAACCAGAGGTTCTTGAAGAGCCTAGTAGTGGTTTCCTGATCCTGTCACTTGCTTTTCTATCATCAGGTACTATTATTAGTCCATCATCCTTGTAAAAGGCCGTCGTTGTCAATATGGATGATCGTGTTAAACTTACTCAGTATATATAGGACCATTAGCTCTGAAACGTCAGCACCAACAAACAACTCTTGTGGGACATCAAAGGCACTCTTGTTGGATTTCTTAATGCAATTCTCATCATTGTGAAATACAGATTTTCAACAATGCAAAATTATCTTATTCTATTCAGGTGGTATAATAATGTAGTTCATAGCAAAATGCAATGCCTCCAGTATATATATATATATATATATATATATATATATATATATATATATATATAGTATATCGAGGCAGCATATAATTTACTAAACATATGCTGTTAAATATGAGAGACAATGAATGTCTATTATGTTTAATCATGGGCCGTTCTAAACGTCGTATTTTGGCTTTAATTTCAGTTGAAAATAAAGACAAAAATTCTCTTACATTTGGATAATTTTTTATTAAGTTGGTTCTAAGCTTTTGGCTCACATGAGCCATCTTCAGAGAGGTTATTTAGACGGAAACACAATAACATCCACCATCACCGACGACTTTATTTTGTGTTGATATAAAACTCCGCTAGGTAACGGCAATAGTTACCAAAAATAACAAATGCAGTTCGCAAATTTGCAATGCGGTTCTATGACGTCACACCACGTGATAGCGCGAAATGACAACAGAACCATGTCTTCAAATGCAATGTATTGTGTTATGGCCAGATTTAAAAGTGATTTTATTAGGTGTCGGTTGTTTGGATTTAATGTACATGGCCTCTAATATCTGCAGGTTCTTTTTACTGTGTGTATGAGTAAGGATTATTGTATTATTGACTAAAATCTATCTGATATTACGAAAGCTTAGAACCAAATTAATAAAAACTTATCCAAATGTTGGAGAATTTTTGTCTTTATTTTCAACTGAAATTAAAGCCAAAATACAATGTTTAGAACGGCTCATGATTAAACATAATAGACATTTATTGTCTCTTACATTTAACAGTATATGTTTAGAAAATGTATATATATATTTTTTTTCTATTCATACTTTGTTTTTTCCCTACATTTGTGTTTTTTTTTCTTTCCGTCATGCATTTCATGGTTTATTTTAGTCTAAGTTTGAATCTCCCGATGAGGCCTGAAGAGTGGGAGAGAAACCAGTTGTTCCGTTTTTATAATATTGTTATGGGGAAACACACCAATTCCTCAGATAATGGACTCTTCCTCCTATATTATTAAGAGTTAACAGGAAGTACTTGGGAAGTTCATGGGAGTTCTTTAGACTTCTATTGGAGTTCAGTAGAACTACTAGGCAGTTGATATTAGTCGGCAGTTAGCCAAACACTAAGGAGTCAACTTTCAGTGGAAGATTACCAAGTTCCTAACATTTTGGGTACGTTAAATCAATTAGCAACCGATATAACACAATTATAACCTTCAGTGCGAAAACTACTCTAGAACAAACGTCTAGTAATATTAAGCTACACATTTTTAATTATATAACTCCCTCCATTTACTTGCTTCCCGACAGTTACAATCTCCAAGAATTTAAATGTAAAGTCAATAGTTATCTTCTATCTCTCTAACCTGCATCCTCTCTCTCACGCTTCTTTCTCCATCCACTCCACTCTCATCAGTATTCTCATCCTTCTCTTACCCACTTCCTGACACCCCTATAACCTGTCATTCTTTCTCATAACTTTCCTCCTATGTAACCCCCTGCAAAACAGTGGCAGTAAAATGCCTAGCTTGTGGCGATATGATTATAAAAACAAATAATTATATATATATATTTGCTGAAAGAATCTGAAAGAATTTTTTTAATTTATTTGCATCAGTTGAACAATAAAAAAAGATCAATTTGTTCTTATTTCAGGTGAAACAAAGGAACAAAATAAAGTGAAATGACTACAGAAAACAAAAAAAATCTAAATTCTTCAATGATTTCTGTAAGAGCGAAAAAATGTAGAATTTTGCAGGCATTCCATTTTTTTTTTTTAATCAGGGTTCAGGATGTATATTTCTGAACAGATAAACGAGTATGCATGTGTATATATAACTGTGTTGAATATACAGACTGGAATTCAATCAGTCAGTTAAGTGCTATACGTGATACACACTTGGGCGATTCTGTCTCGAAAGACTAAAAAGACATGACTGACTGGACAGAAGATTATACGCAGTAGGTTTCCATTGCTTTCTGTGGTAGACCGGTTGCCAGCCAAGGCTATAGAACCCAATCTGTCTTATTATTTAACCCATAACTGGAGGGAAGAGACAGATAATACTTTAACCAAGGGTATTTATGCATAAGTGAATGCAAGGAATTCAACTAGAATTCGAACTCGATTCCCCAATTTGTCGTTCCGAGTCGATATCTCTTGCACCACAATGCACATCTTGCACCACAATGTACATCTTGTACCACAATGCACATCTTGCATCACAATGCACATCTTGCACCACAATGTACATCTTACACCCCAATGCACATCTTGCACCACAATGCACATCTTGCACCACAATGCACATCTTGCACCACAAGGCACATCTTGCACCACAATGCACATCTTGCACCACAATGCACATCTTGCACCACAATGCACCACAATGCACATCTTGCACCACAGTGCACATCTTGTACCACAATGCACATCTTGCACCACAATGCATGTCTTGCACCACAATGCACATCTTGCACCACCGTGCACCACAATGCACATCTTGCACCACAATGCACATCTTGCACCACAATGCACATCTTGCACCACAATGCACCACAATGCACATCTTGCACCACAATGCACATCCAATAAGATGATGAAATAAAGTAAAAGAAGTAGGAAACATATCTCAATCTAACATGTTTCACTTTTATTAAAGTTTTTTAGAGATTGAGAGAAAAATGAAAAATTACAAAGAGGCAGTCCAACTGGCACATTGTGAACC
This sequence comes from Ascarosepion bandense, assembly GCA_037127315.1. Classification (NCBI taxonomy): domain Eukaryota; kingdom Metazoa; phylum Mollusca; class Cephalopoda; order Sepiida; family Sepiidae; genus Ascarosepion; species Ascarosepion bandense. The sequence continues at coordinate 221,523 of JBBBDQ010001008.1, read as the reverse complement.
ATGTTAGATTGAGATATACGTATCGTTTCCTACTTGGTTCTTTTATTCTATCATATAACTGTGTGTTTATGAACATGTGAATGTGCGACTTCACTGTACGGGTGTTTTTATAGGAGATGAATATTTACTTTGATTGTGGTTTTATAAGGCTATAAATAAAGCCGGTCTTATTTAATGGAGGAAGATGAAACTAAAAGATTGGGTGTCTGTTGTCATTTAGAGGCTTGGAATCGGGTGACTGTGGGGAGGCTTCTTAAATGCAAACACTTACACGGTTGAACTTCATTCAAGCAGATAGGTCAGCCAAAGAATAAAATAGGAAGAATAATATTTGAAAGAAATCATTATAAGAATGTCTGATGAAAAGGTTTCAGAAACTATCAGCAATATCCTTTAGGAAATGTAGAGCATAAATAAAAAAAATACTTTTCTACATAAGCTCTATTTATACAGGGTGTCTATAAAGTTTGTGTGTACTTTAAAAAAATTATAACTTTATTTGTATTTGTGATAGAAATAATTTGTAAAAAGGATTAGAAAGAAGTAAATCTATATTTTTTAAGGTTTTATTGAAATCTTATTTAAGTTTTCACATGTCCTCCATCATTTAAGTTTTCACATGTCCTCCATCATTTAAGTTTTCACATGTCCTCCATCATTTAAGTTTTCACATGTCCTCCATCATTTAAGTTTTCACATGTCCTCCATCAAAGAGTAATGCGATTTTGCAGTTCATATTTTTTACTTATCTAAAAATGGTGCAAATTTTGTGGTAAAGAATTATTCAATAGCTATACTTGGTACATTAAACTTTATAACATTATTTACACATTATTTCTATTACAAATACAAATAAAGTTATAAAATTAGGATGTGGTTTTCAGTTTTTCTCTTTTCCAATCTTTTCACTCTTTTTTTTATTTTATTTATTTTTTCTTTTTCAATTGGAGTAGACAGACTAAACTATCGCCCGGTTCACACTCCACCAACGTCTATTGAACAGGTAAAGAGGCTCATCCCTTGTTTCCTGTTTAGGATGTGGTTTCCGGTTTTTCTCTTTTCCAATCTTTTCACTCTTACGTATCCCCCTGCGCATCAGTGGCGTTTTCGCCTTGCTTGGGGTGATATGATTAAAAAAAAAAAATTTTTTTTCAAAGTGCACATGGACTTTATAGACATCCTATATATCGCTGCTTGTGTAGACTGTTTCACACTTTCAAATCTGTACTGAACTCCAAGATACTTAGATGAAAGCATTTTTTTCAAGATCTTTTAAAAAATGATTCTTTATTTTTGCCTTATATCTTCACGTCACTTAAATTGTTTTTCTTACCATCACTTTTGTTAGTAGATATCAGTTAGTAGATATCAGTTAGTAGATATCAGTTAGTTAGTAGATATCAGTTAGTTAGTAGATATCAGTTAGTAGATAACAGTTAGTAGATAGATTAGTTAGTTAGTAGATATCAGTTAGTAGATATCAGTTAGTAGATATCAGTAGATATCAGTTAGTTAGTAGATATCAGTTAGTAGATATCAGTTAGTAGATATCAGTTAGTTAGTAGATATCAGTTAGTAGATATCAGTTAGTAGATATCAGTAGATATCAGTTAGTTAGTAGATATCAGTTAGTAGATATCAGTTAGTAGATAGTCAGTTAGTAGATATCAGTTAGTAGATATCAGTTAGTAGATATCAGTAGATATCAGTTAGTTAGTAGATATCAGTTAGTAGATATCAGTTAGTTAGTAGATATCAGTTAGTAGATATCAGTTAGTTAGTAGATATCAGTTAGTAGATATCAGTTAGTTAGTAGATATCAGTTAGTAGATATCAGTTAGTTAGTAGATATCAGTTAGTAGATATCAGTTAGTTAGTAGATATCAGTTAGTTAGTAGATATCAGTTAGTAGATATCAGTTAGTTAGTAGATTAGTTAGTAGATATCAGTTAGTTAGTAGATATCAGTTAGTAGATATCAGTTAGTAGATATCAGTAGATATCAGTTAGTTAGTAGATACTGCTAGTAGATATCAGTTAGTAGATATCAGTTAGTAGATATCAGTAGATATCAGTTAGTAGATATCAGTTAGTAGATATCAGTTAGTAGATATCAGTTAGTTAGTAGATATCAGTTAGTAGATATCAGTTAGTTAGTAGATATCAGTTAGTAGATATCAGTTAGTAGATACGTTAGTAGATATCAGTAGATATCAGTTAGTTAGTAGATATCAGTTAGTAGATATCAGTTAGTTAGTAGATATCAGTTAGTAGATATCAGTTAGTTAGTAGATATCAGTTAGTAGGGATATCAGTTAGTTAGTTAGTAGATATCAGTTAGTAGATATCAGTTAGGTAGATATCAGTTAGTAGATATCAGTTAGTTAGTAGATATCAGTTAGTAGATATCAGTTAGTTAGTAGATATCAGTTAGTAGATATCAGTTAGTAGATTAGTTAGTAGATATCAGTAGATATCAGTTAGTTAGTAGATATCAGTTAGTAGATATCAGTTAGTTAGTAGGTATCAGTTAGTAGATATCAGTTAGTAGATATCAGTTAGTAGATATCAGTTAGTTAGTAGATATCAGTTAGTAGATATCAGTTAGTAGATATCAGTAGATATCAGTTAGTTAGTAGATATCAGTTAGTAGATATCAGTTAGTTAGTAGATATCAGTTAGTAGATATCAGTTAGTTAGTAGATATCAGTTAGTTAGTAGATATCAGTTAGTAGATATCAGTTAGTAGATATCAGTTAGTAGATATCAGTTAGTTAGTAGATATCAGTTAGTAGATATCAGTTAGTAGATATCAGTTAGTTAGTAGATATCAAAGTTAGTAGATATCAGTTAGTTAGTAGATATCAGTTAGTAGATATCAGTTAGTTAGTAGATATCAGTTAGTAGATATCAGGTTAGTTAGTAGATATCAGTTAGTAGATATCAGTTAGTTAGTAGATATCAGTTAGTAGATATCAGTTAGTTAGTAGATATCAGTTAGTAGATATCAGTTAGTTAGTAGATATCAGTTAGTAGATATCAGTTAGTTAGTAGATATCAGTTAGTAGATATCAGTTAGTAGATATCAGTTAGTTAGTAGATATCGTAGTTAGTAGATATCAGTAGATATCAGTTAGTTAGTAGATATCAGTTAGTAGATATCAGTTAGTAGATAAATAGTTAGTAGATATCAGTTAGTAGATATCAGTTAGTTAGTAGATATCAGTTAGTAGATATCAGTTAGTTAGTAGATATCAGTTAGTAGATATCAGTTAGTTAGTAGATATCAGTTGGTAGATATCCCACACTGCAGAACTTCTATTATTACAGCGTGTGATATCTTCTAACAAAATTGATGGAAATAAAGAGAAAACAATTTAAAACAAATTGGCTATATATATATATATATATATTTTTTTTTTAAATCCGAGAAAAGAAATGTATATAGGTATTATTTCTGTGACATGTTTAATTTTTTATTCATTTATACAAACGTAATCTAAAAGTTTTCTAATATTGAGTCAGGAATCTCTGTATCTGCCCTTTTTTATGTCTGGACGACAAATTTTAAATAATTTTTTTTCTTAATCCACAATACTCACTCCACAATATCCGACATCATGACCACATATCACATTTTTTTAGAAGGACTCCTTGGTCAAGGCAGAATGTTTCATGCTAATAATAATTTGGCAAATGTTTTTATCGTTTTAAAAAGTTTTATTGAAGGCCTGAGTCCATGTCTGGTTAGATGTAGAATAACAGTGGCTCGTAAAGAGGAATCGACAAAACCTAGTTTAAATTCTAGCCAAGTTTGCTACATTCCCTTTCACACAAACCTCATTCAGAAAGCTATGAATCCATCACTTCTCATCCAAGCAATAGGATGAGCTCTCTTGCCTTGAAGTGGCAACCAATCTAGGAGAAGGAAACTGAACTGAAAACCAGCCTGGAGAGGAATGGGTTCCGACAGGTTATCTTGTCCTAGACACACTTTGGTTGCAGTACATATGGTGGCCCTATAATGGGTTGTGGAACTTGTGACATTGTGATGAATAAAGAACAAAAACAAGGTTTCATTTTTAGTAATTTCTTCTTGTTTTTACATATGTTGTAAGTAGCTTGCAAACAGCATCATCAGCATGTTTAAAACATGATTTGGTAAATTTTCGTTTGAGGTCCCAAAGGCTTTTCCCTCTTCAAATTTATCTAAAATAGCATTATTTCTGTGCAAATGTATGTGCCGAACTCAAATCAACAATTAGTTATTGAAGAAACCTACCTTTTTTTATCTGAATGTCCATAAAAAAAACGAACTACATCTCGCACTTTTTGTCTCCCGTAACTCTCACGAAGTCATGTAATTAAATGCAGAATGACTTTCTGCGTAGGCAACAAATTTCGGCCGATTTACTTCCTTTACTGAAACTTCCAGCTATTTACTTCCTGTAATGAAAGTAATACGCGTAGAAATACAATCGCATATTACTTTCATTACAGGAAGTAAATAGGCGGAAGTTTCAGTAAAGGAAGTAAATCGGCCGAAAATAGACCGAAATTTGTTGTCCTACATGGAAAGTCATTCAGCAGTTAATTATATGACTGCATTAGAGTTACGGGAGACAAAATGTAGTTCGATTTTTTCTGGACGTTCAGATCAAAAAAAGGTAAGTTTCTTCAATAACTAATTGTTGATTTGAGTTCAACATAAACATTTGCACAGAAATAATGCTGTTTTGAATAAATTTGAAGAGGGAAAAGCCTTCAGGACCTAAAACGAAAATTTACCCATGATTCAAATTTATTATAATTTTCTAAGGATCAAATGACATGATGAAAAAAAAATGCAATGTTGTTTTGAATTTTAATGCTTAACATGCAAATTTATGTTCTTGAAAATGACCAAAGACTTAAAACATTAAAATAGATCTAAACTAGAAAAATTAATGAATTATCTTGTACAAAAAAGAAAACAAAAAAATAAACAAAACAAATGACTGCAAACCTTAAACTGCCTGTTCTACTAAAAAAAATATAAAATAAAATAAAATAAAAAATATTCAATTTTTTCATGGCATGTTCATTCTTTAGTAGGATTAACTTTTTACTAACACTTTTACCAATCTTTAAAGAAAATTTGGTGTTAATTTGCTATTCTACATTCCTTTCACTAACAGAATAACTTGAACACATACAATTCCCTCTACTGCTTGCCAATTCATTTCATTTGTATTTCAAGAAAGCAAATGGACTGCTTGATTCATTACCCTAGATACATGATGCTATGGTAATTCCAGTAAATTGCCGTGTTTTATACATTGTTCTAACCTCATTGGTTATTGTTGTAGTCTAAAATGTTACTGATGTGTTGCGGTATCACACAGTTGTATTGTCTTGGGTCTTGGTATATTACTTCAGATACACATGGATTTATAGTAATAGTTATTACTACAAGGTGATATTCAGCTATCTTGCTATTTGCAAAATAGTTATTCACATATCTCCCAAATCTAAACTTATTTATAAATGTGTGTGTGTGTGTGTGTGTGTGTGTGTGTGTGTGTGTGTGTGTGTGTGTGTGTGTCCATTACCTATAAACTCCAGAAACAACTGAACCGATTTTCTTGAAAATTTACACAGTTGTACTATAAGCCTCTGCGAGTGTTCTTAGCTAGGTTTTGTGTCGAGGTACCCCCAATAAATATCGAAAATCGATAATTGAAAAAATCGGGTTATAGAAGGAGTGGTTCGATTTTGATCAAATTTGATGCACTCATAGACAAAGACATAAGAAACGATATTCAGAAGTATTGGGTTTTATGGTATTTTTAAAACAGGGTTCATGCTTGGTCAATTTTGCCAATAAACGGGAATGATGTATGTACAATTGGAAGAACGGGGGGCAAGCATTACGAGAGCCTGTAATGCGATGTGATGATGTTGTGACACAGAAGTGGATGAATTGTCCTTGCAATTTCAGAGGGGTTGGCACCTTGTAGAAAACATGAAATTGTTATAGCATATGAATATAAGGTAGAAGTTACAAAAAAGACCCAATTTTTGTAGTAATACAACTAAGCGTTTCGGAGAAATAAATAATCACAAAAAGCAACATTTTCCATTAATTTTTGCTGCCCACTGTGTGTCAATTGAATTTTTTCGTTTGCAAATTGTTGTGGATTCTTGTTGAGAAACCACACAAAATAATAAATAACAAAAACAGATATGGGGATAGAATATGTAAGTTATATTGAACGAAAATATACAAACTGGAACACGGGCAGGTCAATTCAGAAATACTAGGAATACTATTAATAGAAACCATATATACAGTCTTGTAGTGAAAAAAGTATGTCTGGCTAATGTGTCTATATCCAAAGCACTCCAACTTACTATGCACCAACTTACTGACCAACTAAGCAACTGTACAACTACTCAGCTATACAACTACTGCTCTCTGTATAGGCAGGATAATATGTACACATCAGATGAGTCCATTCTTGTATCCAAAAGTGGGTGATCCCCAACACATATCAAAACATCAGACCTTGATCTGCTAGTGACTCGATTTTGGTTGAGTTTGAGTGAAGCACCTTTGAGAAATGCATTAAAGTACACAAAAGACCATTCAAAATTATGTTTATTGTTGATTTTTGATGAACCCTGTACATTGATTTGAAAATTTTTTGTGTACATCAAAGGTTTGGATCTTGATTGACAAGTTTATCTGTTTTTGGTTGAATTCGCATAAGGCGTCTAGGTGGAGAATAGTTTGTAATTTATGAGCGTTTTGGTGATTTCTGTTGTACGCTATAAATCGATTCAAAGAAAACTTTTGTGTACATCAAAGGTTCATGTCATGATTGATAAGTGACCCAATTTTGGTTGAAATTGGACCAAAGGTTTTGGAAGAGTAGGATCCATTAGAATGAAAACACAAACACACAGACAAACAGATTGACAGAGATTGACAGACCCCCATTTTTAAATACATAGATTAGATATTTTTATCTAAGTATTAAGGATACAATTATTAATTAAAAAATTAAAAACATTCATATCAATGATTTAATTCATTTGGAATGAATATATGCTTTCAAAACAAACAAGCAAAGGCAAATTTTGTAAGCGTTGTTTTGTGAGAGAAACGTGTAATTTTTTAAGGAAAATTTTTAGGTTAAGGCTAAGAAAAATTGCAGATTTATGAGTGACATGAAGTTTGTATTTCCAGATATATATATAAAAAAAAAACAGGAGCATTTTTCTTTTTAAGGACTGTTTTAAAAAATAAGAAAAAAATTGTAAGGAAAAAAAATTTTAAAGTAAAAAAAAAGTGTTTTGACATTTTGAGATAAAGTTTCTGTTATTACTTGCTTTATCTTTGTTTTTCTTTTCTGTCACAAAATTCATATTAAGTTAATGTCTTCTTCAGCCAAGCGAATTTAAAACAAAGTAGTACTAAGTAAAATAATAGAAAGGAACATGCAACTACGAATGACGTTGGGTTTTGCTGAAAGAATGAGATTCATGTTCATGTGACAAGAAGTTGGTGAATCTATTATCAAATTTCTACACCATCTGAGAAATGTAAGCCAAAAAAACTCAGATAGGAACAACAGTCTGAGATTTGATTGAAGGAATGTTTAAAACTTTGTACCAAAAATGCAAAATGTTGCCATAACTTCACTTAGGCAATATAACATGAAATGCTGGCATAGACTTCATACAATAGCAAAAATTGATTTTGAATTTCAACAAGTTTTTAATTCAACTGGAGTATTATAAGTGTGTTAACATGTAAACAAAGAAAAAATTATTTTCACTATTTATGCTTAGGAAAAACAATTACAAACATCAAGATTGCAATATGAGCTCTGGTAAAAAAAAAAAAATTTAAGACGACATTAGGTTTATAAGTTCCAAAAATTCATACATTGATGTATGGACACATGATCCAGTGGATAAAAGCATTGGTTGGATTCAGTGACTTGACCCGGAGTTGTGAGTTCTGGCTACAGCAGAGGTGAACACAAAACAGAGTTGAGTTAACTGGTGATATCTGAGACAAAACTCATGGAACAATCTATCCCAGTGAATGAAATAAAGGGTTTAGTTCAAAATTCCAGTCACCTAAAGAAGGTTGAAACATACAACAACCAAAATGTCATGAATATGGCAACAAAGATAAAGTTAACAGTCTAACAGTCTAATATAGACAGATATTGAAGGTGAATATGGCATCAAAGATGAGGACAACAGTCTGAACAATGTAAATAGTGTAAATAATTACAATACCTCATCTAAGAAATATAGACAGATATTGAAGGAGTGAATATGGCAACAAAGATGAGAACAACAGTCTGAAAAATGTAAATAGTGTAAATTATTACAATACCTCATCTCAGAAATATAGAGAGATATTGAAGGTGAATATGGCAACAACAATGAGGACAACAGCCCGAACAATGTAAATAGTGTAAATAATTACAATACCTCATCTTAGAAATATAGAGAGATATTGAAGGTGAATATGGCAACAAAGATGGAGACAATAGTCCAAACAATGTAAATAATTACAATACCATTATCTCAGAAATATAGACAGATATTGAAGGTGAATATGGCAACAAAGATGGAGACAATAGTCCAAACAATGTAAATAGTGTAAATAATTACAATACCATTATCTCAGAAATATAGACAGATATTGAAGGTGAATATGGCAACAAAGATGGAGACAATAGTCCAAACAATGTAAATAGTGTAAATAATTACAATACCATTATCTCAGAAATATAGACAGATATTGAAGGTGAATATGGCAACAAAGATGGAGATCAAAATGCTGTTTCTATGGATATGAACATGAAACAAAGAAGTGATGCTCAACATTTGTCAATATTTTTTAAAAAACGAATCCTGTAAAAAAATTGTAGAAAGTATTCAACAAAAGCAACAAGAATATGAAAAGACATTTTGAAGGACAAAAAAATAAATATTTCCATACAAGTTTAAATCAACAGCACAGAATTTGACCTGCAGATGGATATGGTTACTCAAAGTCACATGGACTCCAAAAATGAATGTATAGGCAAACCAAAACTATGAGGAGATTGTCTAGAGTTAAGCAAATTTGATGAATCAGTTATGAAAATATTGGGTTTTTTAAAGCACACTCAGGTTGGAACAAAATGTTTGAGTAAATATCCAGCATTGTCAGAGATTGTAAAATAGAAATGAGGATCCTTAACATCAACACAACAAACACGAAATACTGTAAATGTAGAAGAAACAGATAGGCTAAAAAATGCTATAAAGCAAGCTTAAGCTGAAAGACTATATGACCTCTTCCCCCACACACAAACACATCATGAATTACATGAATTATTAATATATTTACTGCCATTAGTGGTTGCAAAACTATAAAGATTAGTGGAACAAGGCTTTCTTCAACAGGTTCCAAATGGTAGTAGTAAATGGGTAACACTCATTGGTATTTTGAGAAAGCCAGATGGAGACCGACATACAGGTGACGATCATAAACCAGGAATAAATCATCTCGTTTACCCAAATTGACATGCAATATTAAATGTGAAATTGGTTTTAGCAGTAATAAAAATCTGACTATTTCAGACCTTTGAGCCTTCGAAAAAAAATAGTGTCAAGGGGACAGTTTTCCATTGAAAACCATTTACTATTTTAACTACCTTCATTCCTTGGCAATGTTTTTTAAAAACGATGATTAAAATCGTAATAAAATCTAAACATATGATGAAAAGTGAATTTATACATTTTCTTTGTTCTTGAGAATTGACAAGAAAAATTATTTATTAGATTGTTTATTGGAATGGCTGGTAAATCATTGACTAATTGCCAATCAATTCAAGGTTTATAAAATGGTAAATAATAAGGATTTCCTTATAGTTGGTTTGCATAATAATTTAGTAAATGTTTATTAATTTACTAGCAGTATAGCCCAGCATTGCTTGGGTGTAATGAAAGCTTTAAAACTTTGGTGAGAATCGGATAAAAATTGTGGATTTGTATAAAGGACATACAGACACAGACACACACACAAACATCTTGCCTTTTATATATATATATATTATCGATTTTCTGCACTATTGTAAGAACTGCAACTTTGAAACTTCTGAATATCGTTTCTTATGTCTTTGTCTGTGAGTGTATCAAAGCTGATTAAAAATCGGACCATTCTTTCTATAACCCGATTTTTTCAATTATCGATTTTCAATATTTATCGGGGGTACCTCAACACAAAACCTAGCTAAGAACACTCGCAGAGGCTTATAGTACAACTGTGTAAATTTTCAAGAAAATCGGTTCAGTTGTTTCTGGAGTTTATAGGTAATGGACACACACACACACACACACACACACACACACACACACACAGACAAAGTTCCATTTATAAATAAGTTTAGATTAGATGAATAAAAAATAGTTTTCATATTTTATTTCTTTATGAATTGGTAAATAATATTTTTTTTTGTTTTGTTCTTGTATTAAGTTTATAAATATAATGTTTAATTAAAAATTGATTTTTGTTTTGTAAAATATTTAATAGCATTATAATTCGTCTGTCTGTCCCCGCCCCTTTAGACCACATGGTATCGCAAAACGAATATGCATTTGCCAGAAATACCCAAATTAAAACAGAAGTTCTCTTTGAAGAAGGATGAAATTTCAAAGAAAATATCTTATGTTTACTGAGTATGTGATGCTTTCTCTTTTGTTAGGAGTAACTAGGGGAATTGAGATTTCTTTTTACAGGACTACTTCTTTGAACTTATACTTAAAATTTGTTCTTTCTTCGATCCCTCTGTTTTTGATGTATATACGGGATGTTAGCAACCTAGTAGGATAAAGAAAGAAAAAAAAAGAACCTGCAAAGGGCAAAGGAACTCTTGATGAGTCAACAGCCAGCTAACTAGAGATGGTGTCTCAATAAAACACCTTGGAGAAAGCAACAGGCTACCACTCCACTATCTCTATCCTGCGTAAAATCATGGCTATACAACGAATACATATTAAACCTAACCGAGTGAAGGGGATTGCTTCCAAAGAGAGCAATTCCTCACCCGGTAAGGACCGACATGGGCAACAGGTGTCGCCTGACCATCATCCGGCGACTGTTAGCCACAACGGCGTAAAGGGGACAGTTTTCCCCAAAATATGTCCCTCGCCCGGGAAGGAACAACATGAGCAACAGGTGTCTCCGGACTGTTACCCTGCGACTGTGCGCAACAAAGAAAGGATTACCTTGGAGACATGGAACGTCAGGACGTTAAACAGCTGCGGACAACTAAAGAATTTCAAGCAGGAAATGAACAGACTAAAAATCAATATTCTGGGAATATGCGAAACCAGATCGCCAAATAATGGCGACTTCAGCAGCAACAACCATAGGATTATATACGCCAGAGGCTAAAATAATGAAAAAGTAGTCGGCTTAATACTGGACAAAGAAATGAAGAAATGTGTTTTGGGATACTGCCAATTCTCCGAAATAGTTCTCCTGGTCAAACTGAAAGGGAGATCGTTCAACATAGCAATTGTAGTCATGTATGCACTAACAACACAAAGCACCGAGGAAGAAATAGAATCTTTTTACTCCACTCTAGCGAATGCCAAGGCTCAATGTAAAAGCCAAGAAATCAGGATCATCATGGGAGATTTGAATGTCAAAGTAGGCAAGGAGAGGGAAGGTATGACAACTGGAAACTTTGGTTTAGGAATCCGCAATGAACGGGGAGAAAAATGGGTGCAATGGTGCATAGCAAATGACCAGATAATAACTAACACCTGGTTTCAAAAACACTCACGACGTCTACGGACATGGAGAAGCCCAGGAGGTGACACAAAAAACCAGATAGACTACATAACCATTAACAGCAGATTCAGAAATGCAGTGATTCAAAGCAAAGCCTATCCAGGTACTGACTGTGAAAGCGACCACGACACCCAGTCATCTGCAAATTAAAAGTGAAACTCCGGAGATTGAAGAAGCCTAATGCAGCACCAAAACTTATATACAATGCACTCGTGAATGACCTCAAACTACAGAAAGAATACACTAACAGTGTGAAAACCAAATACAAAGAACAAACTAGGAAAGGACACTCAAAATGGGACTCGCTAAAGGAAGCAATACTGACATCAGCAAACAACATTGCCCCAAAGGAAATTAGGTGCAGAAAGAAAAATGAGTGGATGACTGAAGAGATTCTGGACATGATGCAAAGGAGGCAGAAAATGATATCAAGACATGGAATGGAGTACAGGGAACTACACAAGGAAATAAGAAGAAAATGTAGACAGGCTAAAGAGGAATGGCTCAATGACAAATGTGCAGAAGTAGAGAGATTAAGCAGGAATAATAAGGCAGACATGCATAAGGAAAAAAAAGAACTGACAGGATAAAAAACCTGCTCTTGAACAGGATGTATAAAATCTAACGATGGGAAGAATATATAAAAGATCTCTTCCACGACAAGAGAGAGCAACCAATAATACGCAAAGATGAGGACAGACTGGAAATATTAAAGTCTGAAATGGAATCTGCAGTAGCCAAACTGAATAGAAACAAAGCAGCGGGATGAGACGGCATAGTCATAGAGCAGCTGATAGCCCCGGAAGAATTTAGTATAGAAAAAATTACTGAAATAATAAATGAAATTTATAATAGTGTGGTTGTACCAGATGACCTCAACAAGTCTATCTTCATAGCACTACCTAAGAAGCCAGGAGCAAACGTGTGTGAACTCCACAGAACCATCAGTTTAATGAGCCATATAACAAAACTGAACATCCGAATACTGATGAATAGAGCAAGTGTGGTTTCGTTAAAGACACAGGAACAAGGAATGCCATATTTATAATTAGGATGCTCTCTGAAAGGGCAATACAAATGAAGAAGGACTTATACCTGTGCTTTATTGATTATGCGAAGGTGTTTGACAAAATATGCCACAAAGAATTGATGGAGATGCACGGCAGCCTTGACATATTTGGGAAAGACTTGAGAGTAATCAAGAATTTTTACTGGCAGCAAAGAGCTTGCATATGGACAGGTAATGAATTGAGTAGATATACAAAGATAGAATGGAGCATAAGACAAGGATGTATCTTTTCACCGAATCTGTTCAACTTGTACATCGAGAATATTTCGAGGACCCTAGAAGTTATGTCTGGATTCGTAATCAGAGGCCACAATTTAAACAACCTAAGGTACGCAGATGATACAGTGCTGATAGCAGACACAGAAAGGAAACTATAAGACCTCCTACAGAAGGTAGCTGAAGAAAGTAACAAGAAAGGACTAGAAATAAACTGCAAGAAAACCAAATGCATGGTCATCAGTAAAAATGGCAGCCCAATATGCCAAATACAGGTCGGCAATACTAAAATCAAGCAGGTACAAAAATTTAAATACCTGGGAAGTGCTATAACAGAAGACGGAAAGTGTGACACAGAGATCCGAAGGTGAATTGGCAAGGCGAAGGAAGCATTCCAGAAGTTGAGTAAAGTATTAAGAAACAGGACAATTTCTCTAGAAACAAAGAAGAGAGTACTGGATTGCTATGTGATGTCAGTTCTTCAATATGGCAGTGAATACTGAACAATATCATCAAAGACGAAGGAAAAACTTGAAGCAACTGAAATTAGGTTCTACAGAAAGATGCTGCAAATATCATAGATCGAGCATGTGAGAAATGATGAGGTCTTGGAAATGATGGAAACAAAAAGGAAATTAATACTGAGCATCAGGAAGAGACAGCTGAAGTTCCTGGGACACGCAATGAGGAAGAAGGGCTTGGAAAGTCTGATAGTAACAGGCCAGAGAGAAGGAAAAAGAGACAGAGGAAAGCAACAGATAACATATTTGAAGGACCTAATCAGGTGGATGACGGAATGAGGATTGCATGGTGTAACAGGAGAAGGCGTGCTCAGAGCCACCAGGAATAGGGAAACGTGGAAAGCCATGATCGCCTACGTCCTGAAGGGACAGGGCACATAGAAGAAGAAGAAATAACAAATATTGCATTAGTTTTAATTGTATTAGTTTTTAAAATGTTGTAAATATGAAATTTTTCTTGTAAATAAATAATCTAATGGTGTTTAATATTTTTGTTGTGAATTCTAAAAAAACAAAAACAAAATGTTTAAATTCACTTTCATACATTTAAGTTTTACGAGCAATATAGCCCGGCATTGCTCGGGTGTAATGAAAGCTTTAAAACTAATCCATGCTCATGGAACTCAGACTCAGCCTAAAGAATATTTGAAATAATAAAATAATTGCGACAATTTACCAAGCGCACCTAATATATATATATATATATATATATATATATATATACTAGCAGTATAGCTCGGTGTTGCTCGGGTGTAATGAAAGCTTTAAAACTAACACATGATCCTGGAGCTCAGACTCTTTGGATGTTGGCACGAAAGACTAAAAAGCAATAGTTGTTTCCAGTTAAAGCAAAACTGTAGAATGAAAGAAAAATGAATGGATGTAAGTCAAATTTTGATTTCCTGGTATCGAAATCAAATACGTTTTTTTTCGTCATAAACTGAATTTTAAAGGCTAAATAAGTCCCCTGGGTAAATGGTATCATGGCTGAGACTAAGAACTATAATTATACCTACTTAGAGCCAAACCCGAAGCAAAAACTAAAATAAAAGGGCTGAAAAACTACAGACATACAGGCAGATAAACAGACACACACACAAACATCTTGCCTTTTATATATATACCAGCAGTATAGCCCGGCGTTGCTTGAGTGTAATAAAAGATTTAAAACTAATCCATGGTCCTGGAGCTCAGACTCTTTGGACGTTGGCATGAAAGACTACAAATGCAATAGTTGTTTCCAGTTAAAGCGAAACCGTAGACTGAAAGAAAAATGAATGGTTGTAAGTCAAATTTTGATTTCCTGGTATCGAAATCAAATAGGTTTTTTTCGTCATAAACTGAATTTTGAAGGCTAAATAAGTCCTCTGAGTAAATGATATGATGGCTGAGACTAAGAACTACAATTATACCTACTTAGAGCCAAACTCGAAGCAAAAACTAAAATAAAAGGGCTGAAAAAAATACAGACATACAGGCAAATAAACAGACACACACACAAATATTATGAATTACTAGCAGGATAGCCCGGCGTTGCTCGGGTGTAATGAAAGCTTATATATATATATATTATCGATTTTCTGCACTATTGTAAGAACTGCAACCTTGAAACTTCTGAATATCATTTCTTATGTCTTTGTCTATGATTTTCGATTATCGATTTTCAATATTTATCCGGGGTACCTCGACACAAAACCTAGCTAAGAACACTCGCAGATGCTTATAGTACAACTGTGTAAATTTTCAAAAAAATCGGTTCAGCTCTTTTGGAGTCTATAGGTAACGGATACACACACACACACACACACACACACAAAGTTCCATTTATAAATAAGTTTAGATATTATCGATTTTCTGCACTATTGTAAGAACTGCAATCTTGAAACTTCTGAAGATCGTTTATGTCTTTGTCTATGAGTGTATCAAATTTGATTAAAATCGGACCACTCCTTCTATAACCCGATTTTTTTTATTATTGATTTTCAATATTTATCGGGGGTATCTCGACACAAAACCTAGCTAAGAACACTCACAGATGCTTATAGTACAACTGTGTAAATTTTCAAGAAAATCGGTTCAGCCGTTTCGAAGTCTATAGGTAATGGACACACACACACACACACACACACATTTTCTCGCAGTAGGTTGCCATTGCTTTCTGCAGTAGACTGATTGCCAACCAAGGCTATGGAATGCAATCTGCCCTGCTATTTAACCCATAACTGGTGGGATAAGAGATGGCTTAATACCTTTCCTAAGGATATTTGTGTGAATGCAATGAACGGAATTCAAACTCAGTTCTTCAATTTCTTGTTCCAAGTCGATATCCACTCTTTAAAATAAGATATCATGGCAGAATGATTCTTTTGGGCTTTCATAACTTGGTTTCAGCAATCATATAGATCATTTGGGGATAAAATCTACATGCAACTTCTTGCTACTTCATATAGACATTTTATGCTCTCCTTCTTTGGAGATGTCAATCATTTAACCTCTCAGGGATAAATATGTCACCACACATCCCAGACATGTAGGAGATTTATAGCTTTTGGGCTTCTTCTATACATTGTTTCAGTTTAGGAATTTGATGTGTTTGTTTTCTTTTTTTTTCTAAATCATTTTACCCTAAAGCAATTAAGATGCAAGAGGTTACTGAGTGTGAGAGAATACGAGAAAAAAAAAACATTATTAAGGAAAGAGGACAATATAAAAATAAAAAATAACAGGAATTAAGACAGAAAATAACAACTGACATTGCATTTAAATTTTTGAAGATCAAAGTTGAGTAGAAAGCAAGAAGGAGGAAGAGAGTTCCACAAGCGAGAGAAAAAACTGTTAGCATAGGACTTATAATAATATGAGAAGAATAAAACATAATTAAGGAGAGAGAACAATAAAAGAACAGGACATAGACAAAGACATAAGAAACGATATTCAGAAGTTTCAAGGTTGCAGTTCTTACAATAGTGCAGAAAATCGATAATATATATATTGTAGTTCTTAGTCTCAGCCATGATACCATTTACTCAGAGGACTTATTTAGCCTTCAAAATTCAGTTTACGACGAAAAAACTTATTTGATATCGATACCAGGAAATCAAAATTTGACTTACATCCATTCATTTTTCTTTCAGTCTACAGTTTTGCTTTAACTGGAAACAACTATTGCTTTTTAGTCTTTCGTGCCAACGTCCAAAGTGTCTGAGCTCCAGGACCATGTATTAGTTTTAAAGCTTTCATTACACCCAAGCAACGCCGGGCTATACTGCTAGTGAATTGATAAAGAACTTCCAGTTTGGGATATTTTGGCAGGAATCTAAACTTTCCTAGAAGATTCTAGACAGGTCTGGAGGCATTTTGAGCCGGAAGTAGAAGTGTTCTCCTACACTTATGAAAGGAAGAGCTTTGGAAGAAAAAGTAGGGTAGGGAAAAAGGAGACCAAGGGAGTTGGGCGTGGTGGTTGGGTGCATTTCTTGCTCTCTCATTTCTCTTTTCTCCACCACCTTCCAATCCAAATTCAAAAGAAAATGAACATACACATAGAGCTCAATAGTGGGAATGAGCTGTCAAAAATGCAGATGATAAACATTGGCTCTGCCACTCTCTCACCTATTATTCTTTCCTCAAAGCTGTCCAGCAGCAGATAAAAAAAGAAGAAAGAGAGGAACAAAGAATCAATGCACGGAAGTTTACAACTATTCAAGTGTGCATGTAAAAAACATAATAGCAACTAAATATTTCTTCTTAAATTCAAAAAACTGAACTCTTGGCAAATATTGTTACACAGCAAAACCTTCTGATGATTACATGACTTGATGTAACAAATTAATTAATAAATAACATCATTATTATTATTATAAACATTGAGATTTTTATCTTTCAATTGACGTTCTAAACTTCTCTACACATTCGTCTTTTCAATTTAGACTTGAGATGAAATTATGGATGGTTTTAAAAATATCTACAACTTTAAAAAGACTGACCTTGAAAATATTTCAAATTTCTTTTCTGATGACTATCAGTCTTGAATATTTAACAATACTTCTGTTAGGATCTGCATTTCTTTTCTTTAGACAAAGAAATTTTAAATTTCTATTTTATATGAAACAAACATAAATAACTATGAAAAAGCCATGCATAAACTTTCTGTATTACAGGTTTCTTTTTTAATCATTTCATCCCAAACAAGGCAATGCAGCCACTAAGATACAAGGGTTTACTGAATGTGAAAGAATATGAGAAAAAGAAAACAATTATTAAGGAGCAAGAACAATAAAAGAACAGGAATTAAGAAGACAGATGATAACTATTGATGTTGCATTTTAATTTTTGAAGATCGAAATTGACTAAAAAGCTAGAAACTGAAAGAGAGTTTCACAAGTGAGAAATATGAGTGAAGAAAGACGTTATCAGAGAACATTGTTGCATCTTGCAATTTCAACTGTAAGATGAGAAGACCTTGCTGTCAGTCGAGTGCTGCACTTAAAGTCAAGGTTTACTATTATATTGAAAAAAGAACTCTCAGCTTGATTACCATTTACCTGGTTCTGGGGGAAAACTACAGACTGAATAAAACAGCAGACTAAATGGGATTGATAAGCACACGTACAGTGCTGATTATTATGGTGGCCAAGAATGAATTCAAAGAAAACTTCTTAAGAATAACAACTAATAACTTAATTAAGATAAGCTCACCTATTATTGGTCTAGATCCATCTTTCAAAAAGCAATTAGATACAATCTAATTACAATTAAT
Source organism: Ascarosepion bandense (assembly GCA_037127315.1). Classification (NCBI taxonomy): domain Eukaryota; kingdom Metazoa; phylum Mollusca; class Cephalopoda; order Sepiida; family Sepiidae; genus Ascarosepion; species Ascarosepion bandense. The sequence goes on along the minus strand of JBBBDQ010001008.1, from coordinate 203,111 downwards.
GATAAAAAAACTAATTATGGTGAACATCATTGTTCAATGAAACTGAAGTGTACTTGTCAAAATATTGTGATAACAGGAGTAGTGATTGCTTTAATCAATTAAGTTTATTCTATTTAATTAAGTCACTGTCTAGATCCCAAACTGGGTGCAGTGACAGATTTAACTATAGGCTTAGCATGCTGAAGCCTAAGGCCTCAAAATGTAAGGGATCTCCATCCAAGGTGTATAATATTTTCGACACTGTCATAAGCCTTTTTTTACACACACTGCCACAATGCATTCTAGACTTTAAACAACCTGTTGTATCGCCAATGTGCCAAGACGATACCCAAAAGATGTGTGCTGAGTATCTACAGCACAATATCTGTACTAAGGGATATTAAGACAAATAAGACAAACACCAGAAGACAGAAGAACAAATAGTAGAAGAGAGGAGGAGGGGTTAAGTCATTAAAGTTGCAGAGAGCACAGTTTGATAGTAATCATTAATGACACTTCGAATTCCTAATACTGACTGCTATTAGTTTTTTTTTTTTTTTATAGCTACTCTGGTTCACAGACCATTCCATTATTGAAAGTGTGAAGGGTTGTTAGCTGCTCTACAACACAACCCTTCAGTAATTTTAAAAACTTGTCATAATCCTTGGCCCTACTCAAATTGTTTCATTTAAAATTTGAATTTGAGTTTTGTTTAATGGCATAGCGATCTCTATGGGTTATTTAATGCCAAAAAGGTGGGGTTTTAAGATATTTTTTTTAAATGTTTGGTTATAGTGAGAAGATTGAATTAGTCAGATTTTAATGAAAAGTTTTTGTTTTTATTCTTTTTTATTTTAGAAAACTGAAAATGTCTTCTAGTTTTGTATTCAAAAATGTTTTGCTGAGAATAATTTTTTTCCTTCAAAAATGTGCTATGATCATATTTTTTTTCTTCAAAAATGTATTGTTGGTAATATTTTTACTTCAAAAATGTATATTTTTCTATAATAGTCTATTTTTATGTATAAATTTTTATAAAAGTGTATTTTTATACTTTCATAGTGTTTTGACCCCAGTTTGGGGGTGTTAACTATTTGCCCATAGCTGGGACCCTAACAGGTGCTACCACTCCAGGTCAAGGTGAACGTGGGAACAACAGCAATTAAGGGGTGGTTTCATGCTCCTCACAACCTCCCAATCAGAGGCCTTGCTGCCAGATGCAGTTTACCATCATGCCCAGGACTATGTTTCATTTAAAACTCTTCCATTTTCCTCTCTTTGCAAGAATAAGGGATTTGGAGGGGGCTTCACAAGTGGAATGGCCTAGGGCCTCTCTTCTTCTAAATCCATCTCTTGGCAGAGGTAATAATAAATGATTCCAACCCCAAATTGGAAGGATTACTGCTGGTTCTTTTTTATCCTGATATGCTACAGTGTTCCTATAGAAATTGATTGGAATGTATTAGATTACTTCTGTCCCATAATGGTTGGTACATTTAGTGTATGAAATGTGTATGCAAATGTTCCAACTATTATGAGATAGAGGTAGTACTAGATTTACCTATAGGTCTTGCAGGCTGTGTCCTAGGGTCTCAAAATCTAGGAGCAGCAGCTCCAGTCAATGCGTATAATATTTTGGGCGCTGTCATAGACCTTTCTTACACATGCCGTCAGAACCCATTGTAGACTAAATAACCCTTCAGTAATTTAAAACACCTATCATCAGTCCTGGATTTTACTAAAATTGTTTCATTTAACACTCACTTTTCCTCTACTTGTGAGAATGGAGGATTTGGAGAGGTCTTACAGGTGGAATAGCCTAGGGCTACTCTTCAACTAAATTCAGTCAAGCCAAATTTTCTGCAAAGTTAGTTTTTTTGAATACTCAGTACTGACTTAAGTCTAATTTTTTTTTTTTTTTTTTTTTTTTTTTTTTAATCATATCACCCCGAGCAAGGCGGTAACGCCACTGATGTGCAGGGGGCTATGTGAGAGTGAAAAGATTGGAAAAGAGAAAGCCGGAAACCACATCCTGAACAGGGAACAAGGGATGAGCCTCTACACCTGTACAATAGAGGTGGGTGGAGTGTGAACCGGGCGATAGTTTAGTCTATTTACTCCAATTGAGAAAAAAAAAATGAAAAAGAAAAAAAAGAAAAGTGTAAAGATTGGAAAAGAGAAAGCCGGAAACTACATCCTGAACAGGGAACAAGGGATGAGCCTCTACACCTGTACAATAGACGTGGGTGGAGTGTGAACTTTTAGCTTTAATTGAAAGCCAAATGAATAAACTCTTTCCAGTAAGCAAAAAACTCTGATGCATTTCAAATAGAAATTCTGTTATCAGAATCTTAACTTTGTGATAGTTTTCGAAAGTTATCATTTTGACTGCTTGACAAGTTTGAAAACAAAAGTTAATTCTCGGGTTTAAATATCTTGTAAAAATAAAATATACATATGTGACAAATCATTTTTGAAGAATTAGCAAATTAGAAGTTAAATTAATTTGATTTGAAACAAGTTCTCATCAAACCTAGTTATTCAAAATGATGTATTCAGAATTTAAGAATTATAATCGTTGCTGTTATAAGTTGATACCGAAGGGCGTCATTGGGACTCGTACTGCCATGTGAGAAAGCTGAGTCATAGCCGGTTAGTCAAAGGAAAGACAAAAACAATAAGTAAAATGATCACTATTGTCCCCACTCCTTTTTTGTCGACTCAAAACAATGTTTATCAAATGTCATTACAAGAGATCATTTTGTCTGGATAACATCCCAACTAATCCATCATAAATTTAGTGTCACCCCAGAATGTGTGCCAGAGTGTAAAGCCAATCACCTTTGCCTAGTGTTTATAAAACATTTGCATACCACTCTGTTGTCTAAATGGGGTTTAATTTGATTATTGACGAAACGCTCGAGTTTAAGAGAAGGGTTTATGGCTCATCTGATAAAGAGATTGATTCGAGTTCAAGCCTATGTGTAGGCAGCTGGGAATTAGACAAATCATTCATCCTTGTAATTTTACATTCATTTGGAGTAGATAGACTAAACTATTGCCCGGTTCACACTCCACCCTTGTCTACTGAACAGGTGAAGAGGCCCATCCCTTGTTCCCTGTTTGGGATGTGGATTCTGGCTTTCTCTTTTCCAATCTTTTCACTCTTTTCTTTTTTCTTTTTTAATTTTTTTTTTCAATTGGAGTAAATAGACTAAACTATCGCCAGGTTCACACTCCACCCTTGTCTACTGAACAGGTGAAGAGGCTCATCCCTTGTTCCCTGTTTAGGATGTGATTTCCGTCTTTCTCTTTTCCAATCTTTTCACTCTTACGTAGCCCCCTGCACATCAGTGGCGTTACCGCCTTGCTCGGGGTGATATGATTAAAAAAAAAAAAAGTTAAAACACTTTCTACATCTTTGATACTCTTCCCACCACATTTCAGCTGCTGTACCCACTAGGCGTCATTTCTGAGATTTAAAAAAAAGAATTTTATTATTATACATTGATTCTTGCCATTTTTATGTTAATTACAATGTTTACATTGTGCTTGCCATTATTTCTCAGATGTCTGTCTGTCACATTCAACAATTTACCAGAAATGTTAATCAAAATTTTATTTGATCCATTTCAGTATGTTATTCCACTTGGGAATACCAGGTGCTCTAAGCATGGATGTGTGGATGGTGTAATGGATAACAGCTCGACATTGGAAGTAAGAGAGCCAAGTCCCAATTCTAGTTGGGTTTGTTATATTCACTTATGAGCAAATACATTTGAAAAACATATGAATCCACCTCTTCTCCCCTCCCCCCGCTATGGGTTAATTAATAAAACTTGTATCAGTAAAATACATTATCATTAACATTAAATTATCATCTACAAAAAATTCTTACATTCTAAAAATATTTTCTGGTTTTAAAATATTTTGTAAAATGTTGATAAGCTGTAAAAAACAAATACAAATTAATCGATCAATTGGTGTATTATTTCAATTTCTCTTCCTGAATCGTTTCTAGGAAATTTCAGAATACATTGGGAATATCAGGTGCTACAAGTTTGGCGTTGGTGGAATAAATAATGCGTCAGAATTGGAAATCAGACAATTGAGTTCCATTTTGTTTTTGTTTTTTTCTTTTTTTTTCATCAGGATTATTGTCATTCTAAACACCATAATCCACTCATTAGCTACTTAGCATCTACTTCACAAGATATATATAGATTTTGAATTCAGAGTTGTCTCTTCCCCTAGACTGGTTGCCACCCAAGGCTATAGAACCCAATCTGTCCTGCTATTTGTCTATAACTGGGGGAAGAAGAGTTGGATTCATGCCTTTCCCATAGGTATTTGCATTTAAGTAAATGTAACTCAACTGGAATTTGAACTCGGCTCTCCAATTCCTCAATTTGGGCTGCTATCCATTACACCATGTACTGAGTTCCAATTAAATAGTAAGACTTGTATCCATAAATCACTATTATTGTTAAAAAAAAAAAAATCTTACAATCCAAAATTATTTTTTGGCTTTGAATAACCAAATAAGGTTGATAAGCCATGAAAAACAAATCAATCCAAAATTTGTACATTCTCACCATCGTCAGGTGTCTGTCACCATACTTTGTAACATTCTTGGAATTTTGAGCTGAACCCATTATTCAGGTCAAATTCTTTTAAGTGCTCTTTCTGGTAATATAAAAAATATTAACGTCATAGATTTTCTTAAAATTGTTGACATAAATATTCATATATTGTTTTCGAATATGATTTTTCCAAATCATTTGATAGTCATATTTTTGTTGAAATTTTAATTTTTCTTCTTGATACCAAATATCGTAGAATAATAATAATTAATAATAATATCTAAGCCTATTTTTGACAAAAATCTCTCTCTCATGATATCAAAGTAAATCACACGTATTGAACACCAGTCATTAAACTTGTCTTGTTATATATTTTATGTTTTCAATTTTAACTTGTCAGTATATTTTTTCTAACTCGTGCTATTATTTTTTTATCTTACAGATGTTCAAACCATAAAGGCACCACCCCAGAATGAAGAATTTGACAAAGCTTTTCATAGTTTTCTGCATAAATCCGAATATCGAGGAGCAGTAGTGGGGGTAATGCAGAGAGGCAAACTTTTATACGCTCAGGGTTATGGAATAACAAAGGAGAGACATAAGATCACTCCCGAGATGTTGTTTCCCACATCAAATATCTCTAAAGCATTGACTGCTGTGGCAATCCTGAAGCTTGTAGAAGATAATAAACTAAATCTGACAAACAAGGTGTTTGGTCCATACGGAATTCTCAATCAATTACAACCTTGGAGCACTTTTCGCACAGACAGCCGTTTGTATGAGATCACAGTTGACCACCTCCTACGCCACTCTGCAGGCTGGAATCCAAATATTGCTCCCATGTTTGACCCACTTCTTAATGAGTTTTATCTTTCAAGTGGTTACAGGGTACCAAATATCAGTGCCATTATGAAACTTAAAAGAAAAGCCCAACCGAAGGATATTCTCCGCTATGTGATGTCCTTACCCTTGCAATATTCTCCAGGTACCCAGTCAATTCATTCTAGTCTTGGCTATGTCGTTTTGACTCAGATTATAGAGAAAAAGCAAGACTATGATTTTGAGAATTATATCAGGCAGACCATTCTGGAACCATGTGGAATGTGGAACACAAAGATTAATAAACAGAATAAAAATAACAAGAAAGAGAAAGGTATCGTAAAACGTAAGGCTATTGAAGAATTTGATCCGGCCGAGTCTTTGCATATGGAAGCTAAACTGATGACGCCAACATTTGGATGGTACTCAAATGTTTATGATATGATGCGATTTATGCGATGCTTGGATCATTCTGGAGATTACCATTTACTGACAGAATCTTCAGTTATGAATCTTATGAAGAAACCTTCCCTTATGACTGATGATGCTGAAACATGGATGGGTGCTGGCTTCACCGTCAGCAAAGGAGGAAGCATCTGGCAAGAAAATGATATGATAATTGACGACTTACTCTTTTATCACAAAGGTTTGATCCAGTCTATCAATGGCAACCGTAAATTAAATGATCGTTCAGCTGATTCAATCTTAGTTTTGCTTGTCGGTCAAAAGACCAAGAATTTAAAAGCTCGGCTATTTTTCGACTTTATTCAAAACTGGCCTTTGCAAAACCCAGATTATTTTGACTATGATCTTGCAGATGTCAAAGTTGGTGAAAGGGGAAAAAATGAACACATAGTAAAGTTTAAAATGCCTGAAGGACATATTTCTGCATATGTAAGTGCTATTCGAGAGCAAGACTTTAAACTGAAATGGATTAGCGCCTACGAGCAGAACCGAGAGACATACTTTGCAGTGATTGCCCAGAGTAATCCAGGCCAGGAACCTGATGATTATTATTTCCATCATGGTTTAGATGAAGAAGGCTTACTTCACTACAAACAAGCATATTTCAAGAATCAAACCTACTTATCTCTTTTGCAGAGCTACGTTAGCTTATCCTACCTCGACCGACACCGTTACGCAGCTCTGTTCAACAAAGAACTGGAAGAACCTGTTGATATAAAGTATGGAATCCGACAATATTCTCAGTGTTACAGATTGTTTACCCACGTCTATCAAGAGAAAGATTTTGTACCCCGTGTTCAAAGTTTTGTCCACATCAATCAAGAACCTCAGGTTTGTTTCATCTTAGAGAAGAAGCCATTAAAAAACTACAAAGCCTATATGGATATTTGTCTGAAGGATTTGCACCTGAATGCAGCAACTAATGCCAAAGCGGGAAGAGTCATGACGTATTTGGATTCTTCTAGCAGATATAAGAAGCCAAGATTTTCGACCATTTTTAGAAAGGACAGCACAAAGGAAGGTGTCTTCAAGTCAAATCTCAATTTGGATAAACTTGAGCAGGAAATTACTGATGATTATGAAAATGGGAAATATTTTCCAAAATTGATGATAGGTTACACAGCAAAAAAAGAAAGTCTACAGTTTGCTATCTACTCAGAAAGAAATATCTAGATGAAAAAAAGTGACATCTAGATTAAAGAAAAATGTTTAGAGAAAAATATTGGTAAAAAGTCAAAAGAAATTTAAAAAAAAAAGAACCAGTATGTTGAATGAGAACAATTTTATTCATTTTCAATAAACCAAAAAACGTTGCTAAAAACAAATATTTTTCCAAAACTCGTATATTGAAATGAGGAGAAAGGCTTTTACTCTAGCTTGTCTGCTGGAAAGTTATACTACTACTGACAACTTTAACTCATTTTTTTTTTAAATCGTCTTTATTGGGGAAAAAAAAAAGACTATTTAAGAATTTTTTTAGGAATTTAAAAAATACAAGAAGAAAAATTAAAATTTCAACAAAAATATTACTATCAAAAATAAATACAATTATCAAAAATAAAAAAACTGGGAAAAACGAAAACAATAATTACCAGAGTCTCAAATTATTATTATCAATATACTCATTATCAAAATTATCTATATTATAATTTTGTTTATTCATATGTTCCTTAGTTAGCATGTATGTTACACGATGCCCATAGCACGTAAATGGACTATTCCATTTTAATTGTGAGCTAAGACAAAAAAGACATATCAGAAATACTGTTTGGTTCAGTGAGAAAAGAAGAGAAAGAAGGAAAAATTGGAGGAAGTGATAAAATTTATGTGTTTAATGTCTGCTTCCATAAAACTGAAAACTTTCTCGATTTTGAAGTTTTTCATTTGTACCCACTTCTTTAAACAATGACCTATATTCATATTTATGATTGTTATTGCAATATTTTGTTAATATTTTTAAGTTCATATATATATATATATATATATATATACATTTTCTAAACATATACTGCTAAATATAAGAGACAATGAATGTCTATTATGTTTAATCATGGGCCGTTCTAAACGTATTTTGGCTTTAATTTCAGTTGAAAATAAAGACAAAAATTCTCCAACATTTGGATAATTTTTAGATAAAAAAGTAAAAGCAAAAAGAAATTAAAAAAAAAAAAGAACCGATGTTGAACGAGAACAATTTTACATGATGACATGTAAGTCTCCCGTAGACTTACATGTCATCTTTCTGATCAGAGTACAATTAAACAACATTTCTCTGAAACATGTAGGTAATATCAGACAGATTTTAGTCAACAATACAATAATCCTTACTCATACACACAGTAAAAAGAACCTTCAGATATTGGAGGCCATGTACATTAAATCCAAACAACCCACACTTAATAAAATCACCTTTAAATCCGGTCATAACACGTTACATTGCATTTGAATACATGGTTCTGTTGTCATTTCGTGCTATCACGCGGTGTGACGTCAGAAAACCGCATTGCAAATTTGTGAACTGCATTTGTTATTTTTGGTAACTATTGCCGTTGCCTAGTGGAGTTTTATGTCAACACAAAATAAAATCGTCAATGATGGTGGATGTTACTGTATTACTGTCTTAATAACTTCTCTGAAGATAGCTCATGTGAGCTGAAAGCTTAGAACCAAATTAATAAAAAATTATCCAAATGTTGGAGAATTTTTGTCTTTATTTTCAACTGAAATTAAAGCCAAAATACGACGTTTAGAACGGCTCAGGATTAAACATAATAGACATTCATTGTCTCTTATATTTAACAGTATATGTTTAGAAAATTATTTGATGCCTCGATACACTATATATATATATATATATATATATATATATATATATATATATATATGCTACAAGTAAATATAAATATTATGAAATAGATATGATTTAATATACAAGACACGACTCACAAGTTTGGAAAATTTGATCATAAAAAATTGGTTGCTATAATACATAAATTTCATTGTCACCCTCAAAGTCATCTTGTTAGGTATTTATGCAGAGATTTGAGTTGATTTCTTAAGATTCTAATCATTGTTTGTCTTTCTCAAGAATGGCAAGAATCTCCCAGGGTTCACTCGAGATCTCTTCAGTGGGGCCAAAATTTCAGCTGAAATTTCATCTTTGGAAAAGTTGCAGGAAATTTCCTCAGAAGAAATGAGGAAGCTGGCAATTATTGCCATATTTTTGAAAACCACAAACTGTCAAGCAACAATTTCAGATGGAGATGAAAAATCACCAAACTTTAAAAAGAATCCAAGCATGTGACCTTTCAATTTTCCTGCTATTGCATCAGACGTCACAAAATATAGCAGCAAAAGTTTACATTTTATTTGGCTTAGACATAACTGTTCAGATTTCTCAAACTTTTACTTAGTATCTTGCCTATAACAACATATATACTGATTGGGGACTTTTGACACAGTTACATTTGCTTATAATAAACTACATACTAGTTAAAGCATTTTACTTGGAAAGTATCCATTTTTAATACTCCAAACTTGAATTTTTTTTCTTTAATAATCTATGTGTGTGTGTGTATATATATATGTTTTTAAATATAAAACTTTAATTCAAAAGGAAAAGCAGGAAGGTGAATCCCAAAGACCCGATCCTAATTAATATTAATTACATTAATATTAAAAAATAATCAAGGTGGACAGCTCAATGTAATAATATTAAAATAATGAAATTACATTGAGCCCTCCACCTTGATCATTTTTTAATATTAATGTAACATACAACTGATTTGAACATCAAAATTTATTTATATATATATATATATGTACTGTTAAATATAAGAGACAATGAATGTCTATTATGTTTAATAAAGTTTTATGTCAACACAAGATAAAATCGTCACTGATGTGGATGTTTTATGTTAACGTCCTTGTAACCTCTCTGAAGATGGCTCATGTGAGCTGAAAGCTTAGAACCAACCTAATAAAAAATTATCCAAATGTTAGAGAATTTTTGTTTCTATTTTCACCTGAAATAAAAGCTAAAATACGACGTTAAGAACAGCTCATGATTAAACATAAGAGACATTCATTGTCTCTTATATTTAACAGTACATGTTAAGAAAATTATCTGCTGCCTCAATACACTAAATATACACACACACGCACACACACATGAAAAAAACTTGCCCATCAAAATAAATTATAGTCTATAACCGGTTTAGTTGCCGTGTTGAGTTTTCTTTTATGTATATCATATTGCTCTGGATAATATTCTTTGAGCTCTCTATATAGATCTATTCCTTTAATATTTTATATTAAATAGATCTTTTTGGATTATCTTCTGTTTATGGAATTGACATTATTATATATATATATATATATATATAGCGAAACGGATCTGTCTGCGGATGACTATTTATGCTCTCACACCCTGATTGAGCACTCTGGAAGAATGGTGGACTTTGAGAAACAGTAGCTACTCTAGCATATATGCATTCTTCATTCAGTAATGAATTAGAACACTCTCAACTATTGGGCGTGTATAATGATAATATACACGCTAAAAAGTCTACCTTCTTCTACCGAGCGCTCGTAGCTCAGAGATGGAATCGCCAACTGACCCCAATTCAGTCAGGTTTCAATCCTGGGTAGGGGTCAATTGGCTGTCTACCTGTGCTAGTGGGCTGTGATACAGTGAAATGGATCTGTCTGCAGATGATTATATATATATATATATACACACACACACTTCTGGCAATAATTATTAGGCCACCCCAGTTTTTAAAAAAATAATGTATTTCATTCTATTTTTTAGAATGTGAATAATTATAAATGAAAATAAAATGGTTCTTTTGTTAATACTGCACAATAACATGTGCATCAAATGAATTTATAAATATTTAATAATTACCTATATTGCAGTTTCATCAATAAAAAAATGAAGAAAATTTAGGGTGATTCGGACGAGTTCATCTTTGCTTCCTTGCATTGTTAAATGTTTCAATGTAATAGAATCAAAATAACCATTCCATTTTCATTTCGAATTATCCACTTGGAAATAAGTACTAAAAATAGTATGAAGTACATCATTTCTTTTAAAAAACTGCGTTGGCCTAATAATTATGGTCAATAGTGTATATATTCAAACTAAAATGCTGAACAGCTTGTCACTGCTATAGGTTTCATGCATGCAAAATGTGCAATTTTTAGGTGACAGACACACACACACACGTACACACACACACACACATTAATTATTAATAAGAACTCATCAAACGTACTGCTATACTCCTGTGACTGGTAATTTCATGCTTTACACAATCTTCTGTCAAGGATAAAGAGCAATGCAAAAAAATTGACAAACTTATAGAAGTCGAGTTTTATTTCGAATTGATCAGAAATGGAAACTCAATAAAATTACTTTTATATTTTAAAAAATGTCAAAGTGTCAAATTTCAGTTGAATCTGTAATTATAAGGATCATCTGATAATAATTATAAGGATTACCTGATGATAATTATAAGGATTACCTGATGATAATTATAAGGATTATCTGATGATAATTATAAGGATCATCTGATGATAATTATAAGGATTACCTGATGATAATTATAAGGATTATCTGATGATAATTATAAGGATCATCTGATGATAATTATAAGGATCATCTGATGATAATTATAAGGATTACCTGATGATAATTATAAGGATCATCTGATGATAATTATAAGGATTATCTGATGATAATTATAAGGATTATCTGATGATAATTATAAGGATTACCTGATGATAATTATAAGGATTATCTGATGATAATTATAAGGATTACCTGATGATAATTATAAGGATTATCTGATGATAATTATAAGGATCATCTGATGATAATTATAAGGATCATCTGATAATAATTATAAGGATTACCTGATGATAATTATAAGGATCATCTGATGATAATTATAAGGATTATCTGATGATAATTATAAGGATTACCTGATGATAATTATAAGGATTATCTGATGATAGCAACAGCAATTTCAGTAAATGACCCTGAATTTGATGCCAAATGCCAAAAATATTCACTAAAACAAAAACAAAAAATTGTTGAAATAATTGTTGCAGAGAAGTGCAAATTTTCTTTACAATTGAACATACATAAAATGCTTATAAAATATAGTGTTTGTAAGAAGTCGACTCAACATTCTTGCTTGCAACTTGTTACTTTTCAGTATTCTTTCATTGTTTTGTATTTCTTTTGGACATATTCCTTGCGTACTTGTGCTTTGCACAACTCATCTTCTAAGTGGAACCAAATGTATGAAAACTGATTCAGAAAAGGATTGTGAAGCAATGTACACATTTCAGCTGACGTGTTGTCATTTACTTGAATGTAAAAATTAAAATGTGTGTGTGAATTCATAGAAACATTTGTGGAAGATTGAAGAGAATGTATTTGACAAAATGTTTTTTTTTTAATCGTATTACCCCGAGCAAGGCGGTAACGCCACTGATGTGCAGGGGGCTACGTAAGAGTGAAAAGATTGGAAAAGAGAAAGCCGGAAACCACATCCTAAACAGGGAGCAAGGGATGAGCCTCTTAACCTGTTCAATAGATATGGGTAGAGTGTGAACCAGGCGATAGATAGATCTATCTGCTCCAACTGAAAAAAAAAAAAAACAAAGTGAGAAGATTGGAAAAGAGAAAGCCGGAAACCACATCCTAAATGGAACAAGGGATGAGCCTCTTAACCTGTTCAATAGACGTGGGTAAAAACAACAAAGATAGAGACAAGAGTTTCAATATGTGACATAATAAAAACATTTAAATTTAGAACCTTAAAAAATTCAATTACAAGTTATCATATAACCTAAATATCTAAAGAAATCATACATGACCTGCAGTTTTTCAGATGTTTCTTTGATAAAATACCAAAACAATTAATGTGCAAGGGAGGCAATTCTGGCCAATCAAGTTGGCATGTATGCCGATGACACAACAATCTACTCTCGCATCGATCAAAAACCAGGTGTAGGCGACAAAGCGAACCTCGCTGCCGTGCTTGAAAAGGACCTCCAATCCATAGTGGCCTGGGGTAGGAAATGGCTAGTAAATTTCAATGCTTCTAAAACGAAGCTGTTATCAACTAACCACCATAGACAATCGCATCTACCTCCCATTAGCATGGGACAGGCTAGCCTCCCAGAGAGTAAAATACTATGCCTCCTTGGCCTTACACTTTCGGCGGACCTCAAATGGAATGACTATATCGAATCCATTGCCAAATCTGCTGCTATGAAAGTCGGCTCTCTGTGCAGGGCCTGGAAGTTTTTTCCACTTGAATCTATTCTGCACATATACAAATCTACCATCCGCCCATGTATTGAATATTGCTGCCATATCTGGTCGGGTGCCCCAGCTGCTCTCATTGGGCTTCTTGACAAAATACAAAGGAGGATCTGTAACATGGTTGATACTGACTTGGCAGACCGGCTGCAACCACTCTCTCACCAGCGTGATGTGGCTTCCCTGTGCCTCTTCTACAAGTACTTTCATGGCTTCTGCTCCAATGAACTTAGATCACTGGTGCCGCCTAAGCATGAATTTACACGAGATACTAGATTAGCAACTAGGTCCCACCCTTTTACAGTTAAACAGATAAGATGTAACCGTAAATTCTACTCCAACAACTTCTTTTCTCGTGCTTCCCGCCTGTGGAACTCCCTTCCACAAGTCTGCTTTCCCGACAGCTACAATCTCCAGGTATTTAAATGTAGGGTCAATAGACACCTCCTATCACCCTAACTCCCAATTATTCTCAGAACACTCTCATCTACCGAACCCTCATTCTCGGTATCCTTACCCGCCTATCACCCACCCTCTGACATTTCCTATATTTAATCATCCTTTCTCCACTCTATGTAGCCCCCTGCACAGTAGTGGCAGTGACATGCCTTGCTCAAGGTGAAACGCTTATAAAAAAAAAAAGAAGTTACCTACTAAAATCAAATTCTTACAAATGGCCTCATCAAACTCTGATTCGCGGCCATTTCTGCCCCCACCAGAGTGGGTGATGGGGGAGAATAAGGAAAGAGGATGACGATTCCAATGTTCAGATGTGAGTACATATTGCTGCCAATGATCAAAAACATGATTTTGTATGTCTGAAGGAAAACTTATAAAAAGCAATTATGTTGCATTGTAGACTGTGGTTTTAGGGAACACATAAAATGCATTAACTTAATGCAAAAAACAAAAATAAAGAAATATGGAAGATTTAAAACTGATAATATTGTGGAGGGGTCTGCTTTCATGTGCATCTGAAAAAAATGATTTTTCAAGAATGTTGAAGTAGAGCACTGTTACCAGAATCTTTGACTTAAAGAAACTCTAAAATGAACTAAGAAAAATGGGTGCTGGTATATTGTGTGTCCTACCTCTCTTTGATTCTGGTATAGGATGTGGTCTGCCTGGTATGAATGTGTCCTACCTCAGTTAGAGTTTATTTATGCATATAAGTATTCAGCTATTTATTGAAACTAATTACTTTTTTACATTTAATTTTTACCAGCCGTTCTTAAACTACTTGTTATTAAACATATTAAAAAAGCATCTTCTACTTGAAACAAGCAGTTCTGTAACTATTTGTTACCAGACAGTTATAATACTTCCTTATGATATGCTTTTTAAGGTAGGCCATAGACTATACCAGTGACAGAATTTCATAGGTTACATACAAAGGTTAGGCTACATACTATTCCAGTGACAGAATTTCATAGGCTACATTCAAAAGGTAGGCCATATACTATACCAGTGACAGAATTATATAGGCTACATTCAAAAGGTAGGCTACATACTATACCAGTGAGTGAATTTCATAGGCTACATTCAAAAGGTAGGCCATATACTATACAATTGACAGAATTTCATAGGCTACATTCAAAAGGTAAGCCAAATATTATACCAGTGAGAGAATTTCATAGGCGACATTCAACAGGTAGGCCATATATTATACCAGTGATAGAATTTCATAAGCTACATTCAAAAGGTAGGCCAAATACTATACCATTGACAGGATTTCATAGGCTACATTCAAAAGGTCGGCTACATACTATACCATTGACAGAATTTCAGAGGCTACCTTCAAAATGTGGGCCATATACTATACCAGTGATTGGATTTCATAGGCTACATTCAAAAGGTAGGCCATATGCTATACCAGTGACAGAATTTTGTAGGCTACATTCAAAGGGTAGGCCATATACTCTACCAGTGACAGAATTTCATAGGCTACATTCAAAGGGCAGGCAATATATTATACCAGTGACAGAATTTCATAGGCTACATTCAAAATGTAGGCCATATACTATACCAGTGACAGAATTTCATAGGCTACATTCAAAATGTAGGCCATATACTATACCATTGACGGAATTTCATAGGCTACATTTAAAAGGTAGACCATATACTACAACATTGACAGAATTTCATAGTCTATAAATATAAAAATATATAAATATATATAAAAGCAAGATGTTTGTGTGTGTGTCTGTTTATTTGTCTGTATGTCTTTTATACAAATCCACAATTTTTATCAAATTCTCACCAAACTTCACACAGATATTCTTTAGGCTAAGTCTGAGCTCCAGGACCATGGATTAGTTTTAAAGCTTTCATTACACTCGAGCAACACTGGGCTATACTGCTAGTATATATATAAATTGCAAACACTATGTTTGCTTATTTTTAATAAAATCTGTTCATATTCACTGATAATCCATTACTTCTAAATGAAAATCCGTACAAAGAAAATATGTCGCAATACATATGTAGTTTACATAAGGCACAAAAAGAAACCTAACCTTTGAAGGAGCAAATTCAAATGACCATCTCTTATTGATCATAAGTTCTTTTCGATGGCTGATACAAATTTAGTCTAGTATTATTTTAAGTTTGTGATGAAACAGAACGTATGTGTTTAAATTTAATCAGAATAAAGAAATAAAAGAACAGGCTAAAAAATAGTGAAATAAATCTAATAATTGCCAAGTTAGTTTCATAAGATGCCCTCTTTCAAGATATTGTTTTCTCTCGTATACAAATCATTAAAATGTCTGCTTTTTCCTTCATTATAAAAACTGTATTGTGACAAACATTCACTTCATATTGTCTGTAATATTGAGAAGAGTCTCATTCCAATTGTTATTTGCACAATTGAACTCATTTTTTTTTTACTTATATTGTTTCGGGAAATTTTTGTTTTGTTCCCCGAAGGCCTTTACCCCATCAAAACTTTCTAAAACATCCTTAATTCCATGCAAATGTACATGCTGAACTCAAATCGATAATTGTTTATTGAAGAAACCTACCTTTTTATCATGGTATCGACCAGAAATACATCGGACTATATCTCACCCATTATCACCGTTCTCATATCTGATTCATCACTGATTGACTTGAACTTATTTCAGTTGATTTACTCCATTTGAGCAATTACTCCGCGATTTGTTTGGTTTTGGAACTCATCTTCCGCGTAGTGATTGCAAAAAGGAAGTAAAAAGACTGAAAATTCGGAAAACTACGCGTGAATTCAGCCTGCAGTGAATAATATTTTCTAACTGTGGTTAGGGGGTGAGATAAACATGGACAAGAAGTTCCATTTTTTTCTGCTCAATAACAGGAAAAAAAGGTAGGTCTCTTCAATAAACAATTATCAATTTGAGTTCAGCAGATACATTTGTACGTAAATAGGGATGTTTTGGAAAGATTTGAAGGGGGTAAAGGTCTTCGGGAACAAAACAAAAATCTACCATTGTTTCTATATTTTTGGTCAGTTCATTCTAAGTTTTTCAGGTGGTGATCAGGTTTAAGCCTGCTACTAGTAATATGTAACCCGATAAAAACCAGCTGCATGGACAAATATTTGGTGTCTAAATCGGAACTCCCACTAGTGTTTTCTGCTAGTGAGGAGGGTGGCATGTTACCCCACAGGACAAATAACAAGACCTTTCAAAGAGGGCAGAAGCTCCTTATAGGAGCCAACCGGCAACTCACACACAGACACATCTATATTTCTGAGATGAGGTACTGTAATTATTTACATTGTTTGGACTGTTGTCCTCATCTTTATTGCCATATTTACAACGTTTCGGCTGTTGAACACTTCAACCTTCTTCATGACTCATGGAACAAGAACAATCTACTCTAGTGATTAAAATAAAGGATTCAATTTGCAATTCTAATTACCAGAAGAAGGTTGGAGCATACAATGGCCGAAACGTTGTGAATATGGCAATAAAGATTAAGACAACATTTCAAACAATGTGAATAATGTAAATATATAAAAATCACTTTAAACGTTATTTTTAGAGTAGTCACTTTGTTCGTTGATTTAACAATATATTTATTTACTCTATTTACATTATTCGGACTATTGTCCTCATCTTTGTTGCCATTTGTACGACGTTTCGGCCGTTGTACTGTCCAGCCTTCTTCAGATGCTAGGAATTTCAAACCAAATCCGTTATTACAATCACTGGGGTATATCATTCTCATTCCTTGTGCAAAGCCACTTCTGGTAGTAATGAGTTATCACCCTTTAACTTAAACTCTCTAAGTTATTTGTTCATCACTGCTGTAGCCTGGTATTGAACTCACATCTCTTAGGGTCAAGTCACTGGAACTAACCAATGTCTATCTACTGGGCCATGTTTCCTTGAATATCTGGGACTTATAAACCTAATTTTTCAGTAACCACTTTTTTCACCAGAGCTCATATTGCAATTGTTCTTGATGCCAATGATTTTCTCTAGCACTCCATATTACTGGTTCTCATATTGTATTCATTTCTATGCTTGGTTGGCTTAGGAGATTTTTGTAACCTAGCATATGTGCTGATTCCTTAAGTTTATATAGTTTCCAGTGGTGTTCTCTATCTATTATTTCAAATTCATCCCACAAGGGATGGTGATCCCCTTTCTCCCTCCATATGTGGTCAGCTATGCCTGATTTTTCTATCTCCTCTCATGTTACGGCCTTGCAATGTTTGTGTAGCCTTACCTTAAGAGGGCGGCCTGTTTCTCCTTTATATTTCTTTCCACAACTACATGGAATGTTGTGCACACAGTCCTTAGTCATGTCCTCCTCTTTTGGGGGTCTTACTCAGGAGAGGTACCTACAAAATGTAGAACCACTTCTGAAAGTTGTCCAGAACCTTTGTATTTTCTCCAATAACCTCTTTACATAGGGTAGACAGACCGAGGCTGTTTTCCAAGTGTTGTTATCTTCATGCACCCTCCCTTCCACATTCATTGGAGCTGTCGTATACCCTGGATAATTGTTATGTTGTAGGGTACTGCTTATAATGACCATTTCCTGTTTGTATGTCTGGGTCACCACTTATGACTTTTGCTCGATGTTGTAGGCAGTGGACAATCCCTTTCTTTACATTGTATGGGTGGTCGGAGTTGAAGTTGAGGTATTGTCCGGTGAATGTTGGCTTGTGGTATACAGATATCAAATTCTCTCTCTCTGATCGAACTATTCATACATCCAGGAAAGCTAGTTTGTTGTCGCTCTCTTTTTCCATAGTGAACTGTATTGATGATCTTATTGAGTTCACATGGTCCAGTAGCATCTGGACTTCTTCCTGGCTAGAGTATGAAGGTGTCATCAGCCATAAAGTTGGCTTTAGAGCTGTGAATTCTAATGCCATCACTTCAAAGTATTCCATGTATATGTTAGCCAGTGATGGTGATAATGTTGAGCTCATTACTAAACCGTCAACTTGTCAATATATGTTTGATCCTAGTCCAAAGTATGTAACAGTGGTACATTCTTCTAGAGATGAGTTCAAGGCCAGTCCGTCTCTAACTATGGATAGTGCCTCCTCCGTGGGTACCTTGGTGAACAGACTCACCACATTCAGGCTCACTATCTGGTTGCATTGGATAGGAGCATCTTTGATAAGTTCCACAAATTGGGCAGAGTTTCAAACATATGATGGTGACTTTCCTATCAGTGAGTCAATTATATCTACAAGGAAGTGACTCAGAGGATGGCACATCATGTCTAGGCTGCCAACAATTGGCCTGAGCAGAATACCATCTTTGTGAATCTTAAGTAGACCATACATGTGAGAGAGCTTGTTGTAACATTGAGACAACTGCCTGTATGTCCAAGGCTGGAAGTGATCCTTGTTCTTGATTAGGATCTGCGGCAGCTGTCATTCCGTTTTCAACATGGGGTCTTTCTTTACCTTGCTATAGCTACCACTTCTAATGAAGTCTTCCAGTTTCTTGGTGTATTCAATTTTGTTCATCACTACAGTTGCATTGCCTTTATCAGCTGGTAGTATGATGATGTTCCCTTTCCTCTGTAGGGTCCTGATTGCCAGCCCCTCCTCTTTCGTGATGTTTGGTTTGGGTGGCTTGGCTTTCTCCAATGTCTGTCTCACATTCCATCCTAGTTCATCTGCTTGAGCCTGAGAGATGTTCAAGGCTATTTCCTCGATATGGGCAATGATGTCTAAGTCTGGTATCTGCGTGGTGGTTGTTGCAAAGTTGAGACCCTTGTTCAGTACTGACTCTTCAAATGCACTCAGCTGATGTTGACAACTGTCTTCACGGTGGGGTGATGGACCTCATGTGTCACCTTCAGATCTTTTAATCTATTTAGTTTCCGTACTTGGTGGATCTTGACTGCTTCGAATTCTTGCCTGAAAGATTTGTCCAGTTTGTACCGAATCCTTTTCTGGTGTTCTTCATTAGTGATTCTGCTGACGAAGGCCTCGAGCCTCTGGAAGATATTGGAATATGATTTTTGTCTCATCCATCAGTTGTACTGGATATGTTCTCGGACTAGGGTGTGTCCTGCTCTTCCTGCGATCGGACAGGCTCTCCTTGTATTGACAGCAAATCTCTGTGCCAAGTCTGCAGGGATGAATCATAGTTCCCTGAATCAGTGTTGGAATGTCAGGTGGTGTAAATACTACCTCATCTCAGCAGCATAGACAAGTATATTTGTATTTGTCTACTTGCCTGAATATTTGAGAAATCATATTAAAGAAAAATATTCACTCTTCAGTAGGATTTTCTTTAAAAAGAATCAAATTTTTCTGTAATAAGATTTCTTGAACATTCAAGTCGTTAGATTTAAAGTAAATATACTGTTTAATAAATCAACTGCACATCTACTCAAATAAATATGAGTATCTACGAATGATAAAGTTTAAAGTGATAAAAAATTTGTCGGATAACTAAAAATACATTACTTTACACACACACACACACACACACACACACATATATATATATATAGTAGTATTGAGTTGTGATAATGCTTAGTGCCAAGATTGTTGGTTCAGTGGTTTGCCAATAAAAATATATATGTTTTTAGGCAGGTTTTTCATTGTAAAGTGCTTGATATTGGAGTAGAGATAAAGTGTTAATAGCTGATTGAAAATTTAACCCTGTGAATGAAGACATCATAACACTATCTTCACGAAACTTTGAAGTCAGCATGACTCTATTCAGTTAAGCAATAAACTTCCCTGCATTAATCTTATATATATATATATATATATATATATATATATATTTATTTGTTTGGACTTTATATATAGCTAGGATGTGGTTTCAAGCCTTGAATGGCAACTTTCCTACAGATGCTCAGCGTACTTGAACCATGATGATTCTGCCTTGTAAAATCTTCCCTCAAATTATAATAACAAGTCCCAGTATTTGTCTATACTTCTAAGATGAGGTATATTTATTTATATTGTTCGGACTTTTGTTTTCATCTTTATTGCCATGAAGAAGACTGAAGTATACAATGGTTGAAACTTTGTAAACATGGCAATAAAAATGAGGACAAAAGTCTGAACAATGCAAAATATTGTAAGTCCCAATATGTTGACAGGTGTATGTGGAGAGGAAAACTGAGATCCTCTGTCAGGCAGGAACCCATCTTACTTTGTGTAAAATTAATCCAGGTCCTGCCTAAAAAAACATGGCTAAGATGATGATTCTACACTCTACAGCCTTCTTCAGGCAAACCCTTTAGCAAACCCTTTACATCAACACTTGTGATATACCTTATTCTATTTTTTTGCAACACAAAGATTAAAACCATATTTAAAAACTTTATTAAAACCTGATTAACAATGAAAGTCTTTAATCAAGTGGTTCACTTAAAAAAAAAAATTAAAAAAATCAAATGTAGCAAATTAAAGGGAGATAACTTTTATATTTGAATAGGGTTTTTTTAAATTATATATGGCGGATGTGCGTTGTGGTGCAGTGGATATCGGCTCGGAACGAGAAATTGGGGAGCCGAGTTCGAATTCCAGTTGAATTCATTGCATTCATTACGTGAAAATACCCTTGGGAAAGGTATTAATCCGTCTCTTCCTTCCAGTTATGGGCTAAATAACAGGACAGATTGGGTTCTATAGCCTTGGCTAGCAACCAGTCTACCGCAGAAAGCAATGGCAACCTACTGCAGGATAATCTTCTGCCCAGTCAGTCATGTCTCTTTCAAGACATGATCGCCCAACAGCTGATGCAACACCAAAATCCGAAATTGAATTGTGGTAGCGAAGCAAATATGTCAGTTGATACAGATCTTCACAAAACAGGAAAAATGTTAGAAACAAAGTATATATATATATATATATATATACATCGCAGTGAATGATGAAATGTCTCACACAAGGATACTGAAGAATCCCATGGACTAAGCATGTGAGTAATGAGAAAGCTTTAGGGATAATAAACGAAAAGGACACCTTGTACTTGAAATCAAACAGAGAAACTTGAATTTTATAGAGCACATAATGAGGAAAGAGGACTTAGAGAATTTGACACTCACAGTCAAGAAGGACAGAGGAAAGAATGGCATAACCTACCCAATAAGCTTGTTACTTAGCAGAACAGGGATTAGAAGAGATAGCAAAAATACAAAACTAATAACTACAAGGGACAATGTTATGGTGCCCTATCTAGAGGAATGAACTCTTCCTCTGTCAAAAAATAGTAACCTGCATGACTTCTGGGGAGACAGTTGAGTGACTGTCTAGAGGCATTGAAGATGAAGCGTAACTATACAGTTCAGACGTACACTTCTATTTGCTGACTACTAACCCTTGTATTTGTATATATGTTCTGTTATTCTAATAATCTAGTTAAACATACCTTCTTGTTTCCATGTCTTTCTTTTTGGCTTTAACAGGCCACAATAGACAAGAAGTTGTAGAGGACCATGATCATCTACATCCTGAAGGGATGCAACACATACAAGATTACTTCAAATTACATCCGTTAATTCAATTGTTTTTTTGTTGTTTTTTTTTACAACAATGAATATCATTTCTTTAATGGGTGTAGTGGATTAAAAAACGATTGGTTGTAAAATACATTTTTCATTCTCTTTAAACCACCACACATTTTTCTTGGCGTAAACATTTAACGAAATAGCCAAGTAGATGTGAAGTTTGCTCTCAACTACGTCTGCATGATTTAATAGTCCATCAAAAATGACCAAAGGAAACCAATACCCAGTACGATACACACCACAGAATGTGCATGTGCATCAACGGCCAGGTCAAAAACTGGTAACAACCCACTTCAGCAACACCAGATGCACCGGATCACGACAAGTAGATAAGTACAGACTCTTTCCCATATGCAGACACACATACATGTGTCGCATAGACACTTATCAATGCTAACACACACACACACACACACACAACATGGACACCCTTGCCAATGCGCTTCGCACATACATGCATCTCAGTCAACACAAACAAGCCAAGGTCAGCATATCAAATGCATTTTGCATTTGGTAAACTGTATTTTGGTTCTTGTTTCAAATTGTTGCTTGTCTCAATGATATGAACTTGTAACTGTTCAACATAGGATTATTTAATGTTCAAATCTGTTAAGGCCATAAATCAATTTTTCTTTTGTCATAACAAAAATAAAATATAAATAAAATGATTAAAATATGAACATCAAAATAAATAAAAGTCATATGAATTGATACGGAATACTTTTAAAATATTTAATTTTTTCATGTGTTTTGGACAATAACATTTTTTTCCATTTTTTCCTAGTTTTTCAATATTCATAGAATAAAATCAATAAGGTATTGTAACTATTTGCTTATGTTTATAGATGTCAATAGTGTAGATAAAACTAAAAGGATTAGCAGCAATATTCACTAATTAATTTAGTGATTAGGGTGTTCACTTCCGCAAATAATGAAACGGC